>CP092090.1:10105000-10227500 GCA_029203775.1 Neoneuromus ignobilis
CACGGATTCGATTGTTCTAATGTTTTCATAGCCTTATTGTAGTTAATAAATAAATAAATATACATACACACACACTTATATATATATATATATATATATATATATATATATATATATATATATATATAATGACATTTATTACACTGTTTACCTTATTCAAAAATACTCAACTTCTCGGTCACGTAAATATCTTTTCTAATTAAAAGTATTTACATAGTAAAATTAATAGCGAAATAAATATATTATTTGATGATAAACTGAAAACATTCTAACTGTTAATAATTAATATTTTTATAAAATATATTTTTTTAATGCGATTAAACGTCTATTCGCAAAATTGATAGATTAATATAAATTACTATTTTTGAATAAAACTTGATTATTGCAATAAATTGTTTTGAAATAATTATTACTCGTTTTTTCAATTAGTAATTTTAATATTAATTTATATATATATATATATATATATATATATATATATATATTATATGTGCAATATGTTTTCCTTTCAAAAAAAAAAACAAGGGGTAATTTATTTTGATTAAATTATTTTCTAATCTCAGGATTTTCAAAAAATAATTAAATTACAAAGTACTTGTGTTCATTTATAAAAATAAATGAATACTATACAATATTAACTCGTTAAACGGTATAAATGAAGCAAATATATGTAAGAAACCATCATTAACTGAATCCCTAGATGAGACTGCAGTTCGAAATACATGGATGACCTTGCAACTTTGGCCATTGTTATTCGTATGTGTATTTAATCAATCTTGATTTAACAATGACGTGGAATCAGCTGAGAGAATATAATTTGTTTGCATTGAAAGACTATCCGCATACAGTTTTTTTCTGTAAAACAGTCGTTATATATTGGTATGTAAATGGATTGCACACGTCATGTTTATATATTATGCATTATATAACGCTTTCATGATTCCCCTGATCTCATTTCTTTTATATTTGATGATCGATTATAAAGGTGTGTGCAGAAAAAGACGATCGAGAATTTCTTTGATACAATATTGAATAGGTTAACACGTATTTCGAAATAATGTAATCGTGACTTGAATGAAGAGGCTTTTTGGAGTTGAGCAGTAAAAAAAATAAAGTTGAAAGTATATAAAATGAAAGGGTTTTTTTTTAAAAAAAAACATACTAAAATAAAATTAGTTTTGGAAATTCATAACTTGAATAAAAAGGTTTTTTTATATTTAAAAATCATAACTCTAGTTCTATCGTTAAAATAATACACTAATAAATTTATTAAAAGGAAATAACATATTGAAAAAAGTACAATTTTTTTATTATTACAATCGACTTAATTTAAAACCCTTCCAATATATTTTAATTTACATTATATCAATATATAATTTGTAACATCAAGTTCGATTCATGCTTTTACCTATTAATTTAAATTTAAACCATATGGATAATAATTCAATTTTTTATTATAATAAATACGATTTAAATATTTTTTCTTTATAGATATACATATTTTTTAAAAATATGGGACTTTTAATTTCATGTAGAATGAAAAAAGATATCCATATATTTTAAAAAAAATCAATCATTTTCATTAAAATTAAATGAGTTAAAATAAAATGTTTATTTTAATTATTTCTAAAAATTTTCTATTGAATGTTTGTAAATATTGTATATAACATTTCTTTTTTAAAAAATAATAATTATTTACTAATCAAAAATAATTATAATTTATACACACAATGTAATATCAATTTTGTATTAATTAATAACTTCAATTAATTAAAGTCTATATTAAATTCTGACAGAAATTTACATAGTGCAAATCATGTTTTTGTATGCATACATAACATTGACCTATGTTTGAATATTTACATTCTATATTTTTCAGACGTTTCCAAAGTCAATTGAATACTAAATGAATTATTATTTAATGAACATATAAATTTAAAACAAACAATAAATCAGTAATTAAGATTATTAGAATACAATTGTAAATAAAGTTACTTAGATTTCAAAATGTAATTTTTTAGAAATTTTTGATATTTCATATAATGATTCATTTAAAAAAAGAATAAATATAATTTCAGAAAAATATTAAATTCAACGTAAAATTAAATAATCGTAATTAAATTTCAATGCAAAGATTATAAAATTTATATTTTAATTTTAGAGAATATTTAAATAATAAATTTACTAATTTTTTAAATAATATAATTACGAGTATATGTATAGTCATTTTAAATAATTATAGTAAAATACATTGAAGATTCTTTTATGTTATAAAATATCAATAATTCTCAATCGATAGATTTTTAAGTTCTCATGCATGTGGTTTTTGATCACTTAATTAATCACATTGTTTCATATCTTTCAGATAACAATCACGATCAATTTCATTTTTAAACAGTGTATTTAATATACAAAGGAAGCAATATAATATGCTCATAAAAGTGAAAATGATAATGTAATAATCATTTCAATAATAATTACGCATCGTACTCATTTCCGTTCAATTTAATTTTGATAACGTAGAAAAGTATTTATCGCACTATTCGAATGTACGAAATGTATCATGGCTGAACAATAATGACAAAATTATTAGCGATTTATACAATGTTTTTAAAAATACTCATTTATAATTATAGATATTTCGAAAATAAATTTTATTATTAATATAAAAAGAATGACAAAAATATTTTATTAGAATTTAATATAAGTGTTTTTTGAAGTTACATTTGTAAAATTAAACCATACCATATTCCTAAAATGAACAGTAATTTAAAATTTGAAAATATTTTCAAAAATTTCATTACAACTTATAAAAACAATTAAAACTAATATAATTTTCTATTACCAACCGTTAGATGAATTCTTTTAAAATTATGTAAAGGTGTTATAGAGAAATAAAAAAAGAAAATAGTTCAACAGGAGAAAATAAGAGAAGAAACTAAATATAAGAAAATAAGAGAAATTAAGAGAAGTTTACAAGTAAATAATAAGATAAATATAAAAAATTCAATTAATTTTCATTTTTTTTGAGAAATTGTGGTATTTGTGCCTATATTATTAAAATGATGATTCTATTTTTAATTTATTAAGTTTCCATTTATTATTTTATAAATTAATTATAAATATGCAAAAAATATTATTTAGATTTTCACTAATGAACCCCTAGTGTAAATTTTGAATTTTTTTAGACAAAAAATGAGTAAAGTTTTGAGTTTTTTATATACTGAATTAATTAAATGTTTTAATATTCAAGTAGAAAAAAATATAAAAATGTAATCATTTTTTTACATTTCATATATATATATATATATATATATATATATATATATATATATATATATATAAAATAATTCACATATAAAGAATCACTTTAATATATTTAAATTTTAAATGGAAACTAAATAATTATTTTTAAGAAATTATTTCTTTCACAATTAATTTCCAAATTTAATATTTTTTTAGATACACACACACAAATATATATATATATATATATATATATATATATATATATATTGTTTAGCCCTGTAATTCACAATTGACATATCTGCAAAATATAATTTGCATTGATCCAATGATTTTTTTATACATTGGATCAGACATCAATAAAAGAAATCGAAAGTACGTCTAATCAAATCGGTTTTAAGAACCAATTCGTCTGGGTTAAATTCCCAATAATAAACTACTACATATTATAATTTTTCTCTAGACGAAATTGACTGTTGTTTGCGAAATAATAATTGTTGATTTGCAAACGGTAATTACATATTCACAACGTACAAGAAAGCAATCTGAAACGTCATGGGAAGTATATTTATAATTAATATTGTATTGGTATCTAACCTGTGATGCGGATGTTGAAGACTCCGTTTGTTCGACTTTTTCTTTTATTTCGGTCTGTAACAAAAGTGAATTATTATTCAATTAAGAATTCTAAATTGAGGGAATCGAACAATCAATAATGATAATAAAATACAATGAAGCGGGATGCTTGTTTTAATCTCACAGCATAAATAAATGTTACATTCGAGAATTATTGGATTGTTCGGTTTTTATTCAAAAGATTGTTTTATTACAGTTTATAGTCGATTATAGCGTTCTAATTCGAGTACTTGGTACTTTAAGAGCTTTCTGAGAATAGTTTCATGTTTAAGAACTCAATTTATATACTGTAAAAAACAGGAATTTTATATAAAAAATATAAAAGTGAAGGGAAATATATAAAACATATACAATATTTTTTTATTCTTAGGTATTTAAACGTTATAAAATAACAAGTTATTGTAAAAAAACTTGTGTAATTACTTGATTTATCGAATAATTAGTTGTTAATCATGTGGTTAGTCAATGAGATTTATAAGGTTGTTAATAAAATAATTGAAAGGGGGTCGGAAACAATTAATTGAATACTATTTATATATACATATATAAATTAATGAATAAAAAGATTATAAACACAATTATTAACAAAAAAAATCATACAAAAATAATTCCTTGAGAATATTTGAAAATTTTGCATAAATAAAAAATGTAATATTCTAATAATTCCTGTATACATATGTATAGAGTCATCCAAATGTGATCCCTAGATTTGTGCTTTATTAAAAAGAAACTATACACATGTTTCTCTATACACCACCCTATACACATGTTTCTTTTCAATAAAACACAAATCTAGGCGTCACATTTGGATGACTCTATATAATTCAATTTTTCTATAATCAATTTCAATTAATAAAATATTCAAAATTCTAAAATTCTGAATTCTTAATAAATTGAAATCTGTATTATTTTCAGATATTTTAAGCAATTTAAATTTTGATTGAAAATTATTAAACAGATTAAATAGTTCCCAACAAAGATATAAATCGGATTAAAATATCAGTTTCATGAATACAAAGATAAAATATTGGTATCTATATTCACGATAAACAGTTATTAAGTCTTATAACAAAATATAGAACATAATATGAATTCTTAATATTCATATCATCAAATGTGTTATTATTTCCAAATTCGTTTTTTATACTTGTAAATAAATTATTTTTTATTATATATATATATATATATATATATATATATATATATATATATATATATATATCGATATAATACATGTTAAAACATGTAAATAGTAAGGAAATTGGTAATATATATTAGTTCTAATTAAATCACTTGATTTCATGAGAACTTAAAATGTTGCTGTCTTATCGTCGATCATTCGACATGTACATTTTTTTTATAAACAGTTATTTACATGTTTGGAAATTTATTCAAGAATATGTTATTAAGTGTGAGATAAAAACTTGCAATGAAATTTGTTTTACTTTCATAATCAGATGCACTTGTCATGTTTACCTACTTTTCGTTTTTGTGAATTTCGATGTAATTCTTTAACATACGAATAGTTTTTTGACATAAAAATATTTAGGTGAGTCATTTAGATTAGTATGATAAAAATATGTATACATATATATATATATATATATATATATATATATATATATATATATAAATATATATTTTTGCAAATTTATAAGCAAGTTCATTCAAGCATGCCTATATTTTTTATTAAAATATTTTGGATTAATTCTGATTTTAAATCTTATAAAATACTTTAAATAACTAAAAATCGAATTAATTTAAAAAATATTGATTTTAAACACAATGACGTATATTAAATTACACATTTACTTTATATCATATACACAATGGCAAAAAATTGATTTGAACTTTTTTTAAACAAATATTTTCATTGAAATTATTTTATTTTTATGAAAATAAAATAAAATTAGTTATTTAAAATTGTCTAAAAAATAATTTCTTAGACAAAAATCATTTAAAAGTTACAACATTTTAAGATAATAATAATGAATACATACTATATTTTTTAAAATAGTTTTAAAATAAACAAAATATCATTTGATTTGATTACGATTAAAAATGTTAATAAATTTTAATGAAAATTATTCTGAATATTTATCAATGTACTATTTTTGAAAAAATATTGCAAGTTGATGTTTCTTTTAAAGAGTATATTTCAAAATTAAACATGTTTACTTATAACATTTTTACTATGTTTATGTATATAATTCAATTTTAAGTTGATAAATTATTTTGAATAAAATATTCTTAATAAATATTTCATGTAACTGAAATTAATATACAAAAATTACCACAAATTATTTAATTTGCATATTCTTAAAATAACAAGTATAAAACAATTTTACGAAATTGAGATATAATTAAAAAAGAATATTTAATTTTCTTTTAACTGATGAAACATCAACAAAATTTAATATATACATGTGTGTGTGTACATGAATAAATAATTAATATTAATATTTAACGAAGAAAAGTGAAAACATGTTCACAAATACACAAAGTTAATACTACAGACACTGAAACTAGAGTAATAAATAATATAGTTTAATGTGTATATACACATTATCATTTCTACATAAACTTGTTCTTCGAAATACAATAGAATAAATCATTTGGAATGTGTGCAATTATATCAATTAACCGATCATGTCTTGTGTTATCAGTAAAGCTGGCTAATAATATCTTATATCAATCCATTATTTATCAAATGACATTTGTAGGACGTATTAATGTTGATATTGCATATTTGTTTCTACCTGTTAGTTTGTAGTTATTTTATCTATGAATCAATACATTTTCCAGTTTTGTAGATTAATAGATTATATTTATTTCTTCTTTTGTAATACGATTGAGATTTTAAACATTTCAAAATAATTATATATATTATTTTACTATTGTTTATTACTCGATTCTGTATACTTAGTTGTATTGAATTTGTCAATTAGTATGATCAATTAAAATATAACTTTTTTATAATTGATTTAAAATCTAAAAATCAGGTTAAAAATATAAAATATTTCATTAAACTATAAATAAAGTATTACAACGACAAATTTACATTTGCAAATTACGTTATAAATTTATAAATCTAATTTTAATTTATGATCAAAATTTTATATCAAAATGTATTTTTTTAATGAAATATTATGCATTCAATAAATATATAATATATGAAAAAAGTAATAATTTACTTATTTTACATAGGATTTATTTATATTATTTTTCATAGAATTAATTAATTACATACAAATTAATTATTGTATATATATATATATATATATATATATATATATATATATATAATGTGTGAGCGACATAAATATAATAAAAAAATTAATGAAGAAAGTAGAATATATAAATATATGATTGTAAAAAGTTAGGTCGAGTCGTCTTATTGAATATTGTAGACAGAACAAAGTTTTTTTCAGATAAAAGTTCACGATGTCAAATAAATGACGATAAAGCAATAAGTTAAAGAAATTGTGGGCGGTTATAATCGCCTTTAACCATAATTTAATATGAACATAAAATAATCGTACATACTTTTGCGAATAAATACAATGTTTTATATACACATACATGCATATGTATGTAAATACCGTCAATTTTTTTATATACAAGTGTAAGCATATATGTTTTTCGTACTTGTACAATACTGAATATATAAAATTAAAATTGAATTTATAGCCAGAAGCAATAGCACCACAACAACAATAGTGAAATCGACAATATTTTCAAATTCAGAACACCGTAAATCTCCTGTACTAGATTTAACAGTACATACAGACATACATACATAACAAAACATGTGCACATATCAACCCACAACATGTGTATTTTGTTTGAGGAAGAAGCGAAAAATCAATAAAGTAAAACCAACGGATGTTCTTTGGTTTTGTATGAATACAATCTTGTATTTAACTGAGCCGTGAGAACTACGTCTTTTGATTAGTAAATATGTTTTCAATTCGTATTATTTCAGGTATTCAGGGAATGTTATATGTGCTAATAGTAGTGAACGTATTTTAGATCGAACGAACTCTTTCAAAAACTTACATGTTTAAGTAAGCAGAAAAATATATTTATTTGAATCTTGTAAAAAAATGTAAATTTTATTACTAAATTAATTTAAATATTAGAGTTAAACATGTCATACATATTTAAGTATTCTAAAAAAATATTCATTTTTAAACGACCTTCTTTAAAAAAATAATAAATTCTGTACAAATAATGAATGTATCAACAATATCTAAGTACACATAATTATTGTAATTCTACGAAAAGTAAAAGGATGTACAAAGATGGCTAGAATTCTTAATGAAGATAAAATAAATGATTCATAAATTTACTCTTTAAAGAGTAAAATGAAAGAATGCTACTGTGAATGAGTTAAACACTCATACTGAATAGTTAATGAAAAACTTTCTAAAAAGTAATTTCATATGCAAAGAAAATGCATCTTGTTCATTTAAATATAATTTTATATGGAAATATTTTATTTATAACATTGATTTAAAGATTTCCTTATGAAAACAACTAACATTTTCTTTTACAAAAGGTTTTGAAATAAAATTAAAATAATTTCACAATTTTCTCTTCGATAATAATATTATAAAGTAAAATCTGAATTATTTAAAAAAAAATATCATAACAATATATTTTATTCTACAAAAAATTTTAAAAAATAGATTTTAATAATTGTTATTTAAACAAAAATATTAATATTTTTTTAAAAAAATAAATTTCAAATTATAAGATGGAAATTTGAGTAAACAATTAAAAAATTGTTTATAAAACTTTATTTAAAAATATGTACGAAATTAATATAAATAATAGAAACTATTTCAAGCATTAACTCATTTATATTAAAAAAAAATTCTTCAACAATAAGATATGTGTATTTTTATACATAGAACTGATATATATTTTTGTAATTCATTTAAAAAATAAAATAAGTTCTCCATATGTATATATTTATTGAAAAAATCACAACATAAAATTTAAAAAACACATTTGTGCTTAAAAAATTATTAATGAGTGTAAGTACACAAATTTGTTATGCTTTCAATAATATTATTCCGCTAAATAATTTTTTAAACAATAGTTGGTCTTAAAAGAAAACATTTTTTCAGAATATTTAATAATAAATAATTATTCATTTTTCTCAAAAATTGTTTATTTATGATAATATTCATCCATATTTAAAAAACAAATTTTATTTAAATTTGCATAAAAATATATTTTGATTTAATACATTATTCTATAAAACGTATTGGGATAAAACATATGTTTATATGCACTCTTTTTTCATTAAAAATACATTTTATAGACATTTATTTTATAAGTACTTGCGGTAAACAGATGTTCGATTTTCAGTACACAAGAAACTTGTTAAAATGTGTTTCCCCTTAGTGGTAACTCGGCAAAGTAATACCAAGACTTTATACACTTTAGGAGATCGTGTGAACACAATTTTACTAGTGTTGGTGTTATTTAAGTTCGTGAAAATTTTGTACAGATTCAACACAGTAGGACGATTTCAAACAAATGTTTAGTAAATGAAGTAATTAACAAGATCAACAAAATGAGCGTTATTTGGGGAATTAAATGATTCTACGCAACAACGTGTTTTATCTAAATCTGAGTTTAAAAATTATGGTAAAGTTTTTTTTAAATTAGAAATTTTATTAATTGGATAAGATAAATACTTAAAAGTAAATCAATATTAGGATAAAAATAAAATTTAATTAAAAATATATATATACAGTTTAGATAGTTATAATATTATTTATTTAACACTAAACCTACCGATACTTCACGTATACCTATTCCTACCACAGCGGGGTCAAATGACCCCTCTTTAAAATGTTATATATATTACTATGTATAGCGAAAAATATATCATTTAGCACAATTTGGTAATGAATAAAACAATTTTTTCAAATAACGATTTAAAATTGTATTTATTTATTTATAAAACCTATTTGGCATTTTTCGCATTTGCACACGAGAATCCGAACTTGAATTTGTTGACGTTTTCTGTATAATTTCTTTTTCTTCCTGTTGCTCATGTTGAAAATCTTCGGCAAAATTGGAATAAAAATTATTGTTAGAAATAAAAACCCACGAGTTGATTCCAGCCAGGTCAAGAATATTGAAGAAAATCTGCGCAGGCCATCTTTGCGAATTTCACGGAGTATTTTCTTTCCATTTGATCCGTCATATCTACACCGTATTTAGTATTATTGTAGAATCTAATCGTTTCAGGTACACTCTTACCGTTTTTTTCGATGATTATAGATTTATGCTTTGAGCTTAGTAGAAGCATTTTTTGTTTGGCTAACGAATTCCCCAAGCGGAGATGAAGCTATCCTTTCCCAAATATAAATCCATTTAAATGTATTTGGTGCTTTTATCCGGTTTGTTCGGCAAATAGTTACATGTTCCCCAGGCTTGTAATTTTGGCTATTTCGATGAATTTGTAATATTAGAGATTAAATCCAATTTATCTGTTTGTAAACGCTTTCGTTGACTTTTTTATCGCTCGCTTGGAGTAGAGTGAAATTCGCTATAAAACGCAATTATATTAAAAAAATGTATAATATTTTTGTATACAAACACATACAAATAAAAGGGGTCAAATGACCCGTTGCGGTAGTTAAGGCAGATTACATATATATCTCGGTAAAAAAAATAACAAGAGAGGAGTAAATATTGAAAAATGCATTATATGTAAATTATATTAAAAGTCATAAAGTCAACTAGCGATGTGATAACGCTTTATGTGAGAAATTTTGAAAAAAAGTTTAAAAAGGGTCATTTGACCCCTCGTGGTAGGTTTAGTGTTAAAATGTGCATAGAGCATTAAATATAAAAAGACTTGTAATACTTAAAAAAATAGTAGTACTATATAAAGTACAAGATGTATAATATTTAAATTATGCTTTCAACGAACGATTTATTTAAAATTAAGAAAGGTACTTATGAAAAAATAACAATTATATTAAAATAATATTTTCTTATAAATAATTTCAAACGTTTCAACTTTCCATATCGATTTTTTAAACTTATTCGCGATTCAAATATGTAATAAAATGTAATATATAATAATTTGTACACATGTTACAAAACGTAATACTGTCTCTCGATAATCTTAACAAATGTTTTAATATAAATGAGAATATTAACTTGTCAGCGGTATTAGCAAATTACATGCGACAGTTCTTCGTCCAATCGTCCGTTATAATCATATCATTTTAAGTATTTCCGCTACATTACTTCAACATTCTTCATATATTTACTTGCTTACTTATCATCATTTGCATTACATACTTTTATAATATTTAACATTAAAATATTGAGACAGATTAAGTATATACGAAGTAGATACAGATGTAGTATATTTATTTATGTAATAAATATTAAAATATGATAACGTTATTTATCAGATCATGTCTAGATTTCAACTTAACTCAGTACATTCAACTTCTTTCTTGTATGGATGTTGACTTATTTTCATAAATTATTATGTTATCGATAATAATTGTATAAGACGTAAATAATCGCTTTTCTTTGAAATAAATAATTGTTTTACAATAAAAGTAAAAGAAACTATCATTGTTATGAAATTTATATCAAAAACTTATTATTATAAAGAAAATTGTTATTTTTATGGTTAATACCTCTAAGTTGGACAGAAATGGATCAACAGTTATATCAGATTATTTAAAACTTTATATATGACAGGCGTGTGTGTTTTTGAAGACACCCGATAATTTATCGATTAAAAAAACATAACGATAAATAAAACCGAAAAAACACCACAGTCTGTTCTACGTCGAAAAAAGTAGGTCATCATCAAACAATATCAATATTTTATAACAATGTATTTGTATGTTCACAGTCCGGCTTTGTCATGTTGCGATGCACTGATATCGAGATCATATAGATAATTCAAATAGCTTAACAACATAATAATAAGATAGTAAAATTCACACAGTTCACACTGCATAAAGTACAAAAGCAACCGACCGTGACTTATTGATCATATTGTAGATTTATCTACTAAGGCATAAATTTGAAAAAGTTCAATATGTACTTTTTAATATATATATATATATATATATATATATATATATATATATAAATATTTCGCGATCACTTTCTAATCAGAAGGTCGTATGAACAAATCTAATGCTCTTTCTCGAAATTCTTTAGTTTTCTTTTCATTAAAGTATTATAATCCTTGTTTAAAAAAAGAAAATTTTTATTACTAAAAGAATGAATTATGGACTTGTATAGATCTATTTTATCAATTTTTTCTATCGAACTGAAACGTATTTTTAAAAATATGATTATAAATCATACTCTCTCTTTTTTTCTTTATAGATTTTTATATATGTATATGCATATATCATTTTTTTTAAAAAAATCAAAAACTAATTAATTATCTATCACTTAAAAATATAAATGTTAAAATATATACTAATGTCTTCATTTTTTATTGAAAAATAATATGAGATAAATTTTTAAAAATCTATGAACATGAAATTTTTTTTAAAATAAAAAATAGATATTTAATTAAAATCTATTCAATTCGTACAGACAGATTAATTTATAACGAAAAATAATAATTATTGATATTTTTAATTTTTGATTTAGAAATTAACATGACTTATAATAATATGGAATTTTTGCCAAAATCCAGGATTTTTTTAAAAAAAAATCATAACACAAATAAGATTTATGAAAAATTATAAACAAAACATTTTATTAATGACACAAATTCTGTTAGAAATATAATTTATATAACAAGAAATCAGAATTTAAAATTTTTTGATCATAATTTCTAAAACATATATTTTAAAAAAATACTCCCAATTTTTAATTATCAACCTGAATCTTAAATTAATTTCGTATTAAATGGCTAACATATATATAAAAAATTCCTTTTTGTGATTAATTAAAAATAGGAAATTTCAATTTATTCAATTTACAAATAAAAATGGTATTTTAAATATCATGTTTGATAGAAATAATTTAATTGAATGTACTTTTTTGTTTTATTTAATTACTATATAACACATTTTTTTATAAATATTTATGTATTAAAAATCACTATGATAATCTAAAATAAACTATTATTCTCTCAAATATTTATATAATTTGTCGCCATTACAAATCCGAATTTATTAAGTGTATAACACGAGAAAAATATTTTTATTTACTTATAAATTACTTTAACCTATTTTATCTTATCTGTCATCTGTTTTCGATGCAAGTATATCATTATACGCTTAACATAACAGATCTATTATTATCGATTTACATCAACTAAGTATTTTGCCTTCCTGATCACGACAAAGTTACTTTTTCAAAAATGTCAAGTCACCTTTTGTGACTGGGGTCATCGAAAATTATGAGTTCATGACCAGCATTCATATCAGAAGCTTAACTAATGAAAACTACTTAGTTTTTAGGCATTTCGTGTCTGCTTACATTAGAGATTAAATGTATAAGAATAATTAAAATTCAGTTCAACAAATAAACTTTAAATAAAGTTTTATGCGTTTATATGCGTGTGTATATGGATTTAAATACACAAATACTAAATTATATCCATCTAATCAAAGTATCTTGAATAAATTTTATGACACATTTAATATATTCGAGGTTTATCATAGAAATAATTATTTTTTTATTTTTAAAATTCGAGATGATTCTCTCTCTCTCTCTCTCTCTCTCTCTATATATATATATATAACTTTTTCACAACAAAATTATATACGACCTATTTATTTTATTATTATTTATTTATATAATGTAATAAAAAATAATTGTTTATTAAAATTTATATTCAAATCTGTAAAGTTGAAAAAATATTAAAAGAACACAATTTTGTTCCAAATATAAGTTTTTCTAAAAAACAAGAATATTTTAGAATTTCAGAAAATAAATATCTGTACATGAATATTTATAATGGAAACACTACGTGGAAATGAGTAAAAAATTTACTATTTATCAAAATTATGGCTGAAAGTAGAGATTTTAAATAAAAATTTATATATATGTGGAAAAAACATATTAAAATGTTTCTGAAAATTAAAAAAGAAAAGGTAAATTACAAATAAACTCTTGAAAGAATGTTTTAAAAATTATTAACACACACACATTTTAAAATATTTTTAATCCAGATAAAAATAGAAAATTTCTCTATAAAATTAATTAAAATGCATAATTTATTTATTATGTTTACTTATTGATTGAAAATTTTAAAATTAAAAAAATAGATTTTTTTAATTTGACATGATTAATTAAAATATTTTCGGCTGAATTTGTTAAAATTCCAATTTATAAAATGTTAATTTTACATTCAAAGGCTGCCTTTATATTTAATTCGTGATATTTATCAAAATATGTTTTTCGTTTAAATGTTTTAAAAGAGTGATAATTTTAAAATTAAAATTTACTAATTATTCGACAAAATTCTTACAAATATTATTTAATACAATTTTAATTTGAATTTAAATACAGTGATAAAAATGCCGACATAAATAAATATGAAAAATAAACATATTCTCTGCACATGTACATACAATTTCAAAATTAAAATCATACTTAATGAATTCAAAAATTAAATATTCAGTTACTAGTAAAAATAAGATACGTACCAATTAATAAATATTTAGTGCAGTTAATAAATTCAACGATAGTATATAATTTAAATCACTTATATAGTTTAATAATACATTTCGAACGACTATTTACAATGTAGAAAAACTTGTGTATGTAAAAATGAAATTAATTTCAGTTGAACGATTATTGAAATTTACATAATAAATTTTATATAATCAATGTGAAAAACAACATAGTTTGTTATGTTCACAAAATCGAACAAATGTTATATAATTATGATAAATAAATGTATTTAGATATTTTTATACAAATATAATTTGATTTTTAAAATATTTTGAATTAAGGCACAATTGAATATTTATTAATGATTAAATGAATTTGTGTTTCATTAAGTTTACTAATTTTATATAATTTATTTATATTAATAATAAAAGTAACATTTTTTTTTACTTTATGCTATACTTACTTTATTGTCGTGTTATAAAATATAAATATTTTAAATTTTGAAGTTTATTAAATCAATATATTCCAAATAAATTATTTCAAATGAAATATTTTTAAAAATATGGTTTACAAATATAGGGTAGCTTCAATGAGACTGAAGGGTTTAAATATACATTTAATTGCTTACTTTTATATTTCAAATTTTGAAAATTTATTACCTTTCAGTTTTGACTGGCCCACTCTATATATATATAAATATGAGTTTGATAAAATATATACCATACCATAATTAAATATAATTTTTAGAAGAAAAAAATATTTCTTGTTATTAATTAATTATTTTAAGTGTCTAAAATAAATTTTCATTGAAATATTGTTTTTTTTATTAACACATTATTTTTTTATTTACTTTGTAAATAAAAAAAATGATTTGAATAAATCATTATATGACGTTTACGAATAAAAAAATTAAATAGCATTATTTCAGTATCATAATTATTTATATACTTATTTGACATTTACTTAAAACAACACGTGCTTTTTTAATAAAACACTTGTATATACTAAAAAACGTGCTTTTTTAAAAGGCTATCAGATTACAAATGTCTTTTTTTATCATCGAATATGTTTTGATCGAAAAAAATGCAATATTTATTAATAAAGCTGTTCATTTCATGTTAAATAAATATTTCAGATAAACAGTTTCAGTGAAATAATAAAGTAGCAGAGATTAGAGAATTTGGAAAACAAAAAATATTTTTAAGTATTTTATGCAGTACGTAGCTTGGAAGAATTTTATCAAAGTAAATAATTTCACTTAACGAAATAACTTCTCCTTTGTCTATAATGTAATTGATTACTCATCAAAAATTAAATCGAAAAACTACAAAAAAATAGTTAGTGAAAGTTCAATCTATTTGGTGTACTCTCCATTTTAATATTTTAAAATCATCGATTTTCCCAGAAAAAGATTTAATATTTGGTTTTTAAAAGTGAAAATGGAATTCTAAAATTAGAAACTCTGTCAGAAACAAATTTACTATTATTAATATTTAAAAATGATATGATCTACGATTAGAATATCAATTATAATTAAAAAAATATTTTTATTAAATCATAAAATTAATAACGCCAAGCAAACGTGGTTATTATAGGGTTAAAAATCAACAATAAATTATGCCAGAATTTTCATATTTAGAAAATTAATTTACTTTTACATTTGTTCTATCTAACAAAGTACATTTTATGGTAATAAAAAATTAAACATTCCTTAGGTAAGTTTGTAACTGATTGTGTGTATGTATATATATTACTGTCGATTGGAAACATGCATTTTATTGGAAAATATGATATAATTATTCGCCTATGGCTGCATTTACTGCTACAAGTGAATTAATCTAATGATATAAAGCCAACGTCTGACCCAACATATCTCTGACCTTTGACCTGTTGTTGCATTGAGCGCTATAGGCGCGGTCTTGACGATGAGCGGAACTACACGTCGTGACGATAGCAGCTTCGATAACACTCAAGCGTGATAAAAGTTTGTATTAATTAGTAGTCATCAATGCATTGCAACACAAATCATATTTATTCTATAATTGTGTCTGAGAATTACGATAATAATAATTAGTTATTAATTTTAATAGATACATCTGCTACTTAATCATAATAATATTTTATACATTACCGTATCGTCAATCTTCATCGATCTTTTTTATGATGGTAGCATACTGTTGTTCATTTATAAGTAATAATTATTAATGTACTGTTATTATTCGTAAAATAATATATGAATAATTACTAAAATTAATATCTTGTGTAAAATATGATTTTTTATAGAATTTTATTATTTGAATATCAATGATAGTAATTACAATATATATATATATATATATATATATATATATATATATATATATATATATATATATTTCTGTACATGTATATAATGTATAATTTGTATATGTGAAAAATTTAATTTTACAATCAATAACTCAAATTTAATTTCTCTTGTATTTTCTAAGCTTTCGTTTTTTTATAATCGAAAGTTACAGAGTTGTCACTCAAAATTCCAATGTAGGCGTGACATAACTGTCGAAAAATATTAATGATTTCAATGTACATATGTGACATTTTTATGTGAAAGTATAAAAATCAAAAATATACATACATATCGAGAAATTTATTCAACATATATGTGAAATAAATATTTTTATCTTCATCTTTGTTCTCGTTTGATGTTAATGAACAATAAATAATTTAAAAATATCATCCGTGACGATTTAATGAAACATTCATATATTCTTGAACTTAATGATAATTCGTATTGTATGATTCTCATGACTTTTTGATTTCATGTGTTTCATAAAATAAGTCGATGAGTATACAATTTAAAGTTTTATACATTTTTACGATGTTCTTAAATCACGAAAATGTTTCTCACAGTTTACAAATGGCATTATGTTTATTTGAATGAATTTTATATACGGAACGTTAAGTCATATTTGTGTAAATTCGCTACTTCTTTATACAAACAACTTGAAACGATCTTTCGAATTATTTTTTGAATATTTTACTTATACTTCACTTATTTTATAGCCATATATATATTTGATTATATTTATTACATTTAAAATAAATAAAAAGACCTTAATGTTTATAGAGTTATTTTTTATAGAAAAATCTTTAATCTTTCAATTGAAAACGTTGTTTTATATCAATATTCATTTTAAGTATATTATTTTTATTCTTTAATGTGGAAAATAATTTATTTTTGATTACCAAGACAAGATACTTATTCAAAATAGGACAATATAATAGTATATAAATATAAAAAAGGTGTTAAAATAAGGTATATTAACATAATATTACTAATCTAATATTCAATCAGTAACAGTATTATTTTTAAATAATATACAATAATAAACACGATTAATGTAGAAAATTTAAGTACTTACTTATTTACTATAAAAAGTCGTGAGAAAATTCTCGTATTAAAAACATGGTATGATAAAATAATACATTTTTTTTAATACTAGCATATTTATAAGATAAAGTTGGTTGAACATTAGTATTAGACAAGTGTAAGGTCGATGGTCGAATAAGTCGAAAGTCAATAAGTTGAAGTTTGACTTGTACACTATGAGTTCAAGCATATTAATATTATAGATGATTTTTATATAAAAAATTGAAAAGAATCCAGACAAAAATGTGATTTACATTTTATGTCGTATGATGAAATTGGCATCTTATCAAATGTTAATAAGACCAAAAACATATACATTCATTCATACATATACATTATACATACATATACACACACATACATACATACATACATACATATATATATACACACACACACACATACATTCACATATAAATATATATACATATATATGTGTGTGTGTGTGTGTGTGTGTGTGTGTCTGAAAATTTAACTTTTCGTAGATAAAACGTATTATCTAGACAAAAAAGAAAATTGTTTTGATGATTTTCCAAGTTTTATGATTATCTAGTCTATTGTATGATATGAAAATGTAAGTTTATAAGTTTTCTCCATTTACATAGAATGAAGTACAGTATTTTTATAAAAAAAATGTTAGACTTTAATACAAAAAAATAACTAATAATAATAAGGTTATTTTAATCAATATTTCAAAACAATGTTATTAAAAACATTAAGCCATAAGAAAAAAAATCAGATTTATATTTTACACTATATACTTTGTTATTTAGAATTTAATTCAAATTATATTTTTGACAGGGAGAACAAAAATAAGTAATATATTTGAATAGTGAAAAATAATATCTCAAAATAAAACTAATTTCAATTTTAAATTTGAATAATTGCGAAAAGCTACGTTTTTCATTTGAAATAACAGAGTACCATACACACATCTCTCTCTCTCTCTCTCTCTCTCTCTCTCTCTCTATATATATATATATATATATATATATATATATATATACATATATATAATTTAAAAACATATTTTAATCTTTTTTAGCATTTTTAATGATTATAGAATGCTGTTAGCATAAAAAATTAAAATAAACTACAAGAACATAACGATCTGAATTAGAGAAATTTTCTCGAGGCAATTATTATATATTAACATTTTAAGAATAGGTTAATACCATAAACTTGATAAAATCTTTTAATATATATTATATTTTTTATACCTTACATCGTTTCATAATACGACTGAAATAATTATTTCTCTGAGACATAGTTTACATAAAAAATATATATTATTTTATTTGTCTCATTTTTAGTCAATATAGATATTAAAATAAAATATGTATATATTATTACATTATCTGTTATTGTTATTTAAAAAAGAATATTTTACTTAACACTTTTTTATTAATTTTTGTTAGGTTTTTAGAGGTATTACTTTGTTCTTAATTTTCAGGTTTACAATGCTATAAAAAAATAATTTAGACTTTTATAGAATATAAATCATTAACTGAAATAAATAAAAAAAAATAAAATAATTAATTTTTCTTAAAACGTATTAATATTACAGACTACAGAAAATGTTCAAAAAGTACAAATTCATTTACTTTCTTAAAATAAAAGGCTGGGTTAAAAGATTTTATTTTTACCGCGTTGAAATACTGAACAGAACAATGTATGAATTTTTAAACAGGCGTTAAGAGAGAAAAAAATGTTTCAACAGTGAGAAAATTGTATTTTTTTTATTTTTATGCCCATCTAGGGATTTGTGTACATAAATAAAGAGAAACTATTTTGAAAACGGTAGCTAATTTTGTAACTTTCTATAATAAAACTATTTCAAAAAATCTGTTTTTACTTTCAACATAGTTAGATACAATTTATAAAATAATACATTTATATAACATTTATTTGACTGTAATTATGTACTTATTTTTTGTCTAATATTGTGGCTTTAATTTTATATATACATACATATATATATATATATATATATATATATATATATATAAAATTTATTTAATGATATTAATGAAAAAAGACAAAATTGATTAAATATTCTTCTTTACAAGTATAAAGTAGTATTAAACTTGTTCAGTTCATAGCTGTATATTTAATGTTGCCGTTTTTATAAATCTGCGACAGATTCAACAGAACAAGAAGTATTTTTAAAAATATAAATTATTCATAAGATATATATAAATGAATATCTACCTGTTGGTCTGATGTTGTAGTTACGAATTCAGTTCGCTGAATCTGTAAATTAAAAATAAAATTATATTTGGAAATAAGTTTGTTCTTAAAAATATATTATATACATATATGTATATATATATATATATATATATATATATATATATATATATATATATATATGAATGTATGTGTAAATGTATTTATATGTATATTTAGATAATTACATCAATTATCATACAATTATTTCAAATGAATACCTATTTAAAATACGACAAATACATAAACAACCGTTGATTTTATTTATGAACATAAGATAATTTAAACATTTCCGTCATTAAAATGAAATAAGTAAAGCAAATAAACAAACACTTTTGACATATACATATATCGTTTTGATATATTAATTCTGAACGGAAGAAAATCGTAGATAAATCATATACGAATATCAATCCTCTAAAATATTTGGTGTCTATATAAGGAAGGATATAAATTATTTTACATAATTATATGTATAAACACACAAACAAATATATATATATATATATATAATTGATGTAACAATTAAGCCTCTCGTACAATTTGAAAATAGCATGACACAAATGCCATTTATATTTATTTGCACCATTAGATACGTATTTTATGCTAGACTCGTCTTGTCTATTCGTTATAATCACATAGAAGAGACATAGATTTCCGGTCCTTAGATAAAATATACATCGGTAAGTTACTAACATCTAGGACAAGGGTTCATGCTCTATTTCTTAATATGGTATCAATAATTTATGATATTGAATTGACATATTGATATTATATATTGAACGATTTAAATAATTAAAACTAAAAAAAAATTTTTTTTCTATAACTTTTAATATATTTGAAATGTTTTAAAACTTATTAACAATTTAATTGTAATCCTACATCTTGATTAGTTTTTAAAAAATCAAAATGTATTTTTTTCAATTACATGGTGACTGTTTCATAATTTGTGTATTTATATAACATTTTTGTAATTATATAGTAGTTTTATAATATTTCTAATTAGACATTTTATTTTCACATAAGAAATAAATAAATTAACATTCATAAATTATACAGAAAAGATACATTTCGAATATCATAAATTTAAATTATTAAAAATATATTATTATTAAAAAATTATAATTCCTATTAATAAAAAAATCAGGTCAAATGTTTTGGACTCAGCACGTTTTATAATATGGTGAGACCATTTAATATGCAACTAATTTAAATATTAATTATAAATAATGAATGGTGTGTTCGACATCCAGTAATAAATGATGGTACTGTAATACATCTTGTGACAGGTTTTCTGTGCTATTTGTAAAGTAGCAATGGTTCACTTTGTTATTGCCAGGTTATAAATTTTTATTAAGTTGTTTCCAAGACTGTTGTATGAAATGAATTATATATTCGCAAGGTGTTAGCAATAAATAATATATTTACGTAATTACAGAAACATTTCCAATCAATATTTTTAAAACAAATAATTAAATCTCTATTTTCTTTAATTACTTTTTTAAAAAAACATCAACAATTATTTATATTACAATATGAATGACAAAATAATATAAATTTTAATTCTTAAAAAATTGCTAGTGGTCAGATAAATATTTCTATTCTAAGAAAAAAATGAAAGCACTGAGAAAAAAATAATGTTTTCATTAAAAAATATATTAGAATGAAATTCTTTACAAATTGGAAATGTTAACTTTATTACTTGCAGAAATTCTATACAATGATCAATGACAGAACATAATTTACCAATTATTTTTTATTATTACACAATTGAATTTCTAAGTAAACTTGTTATAACTTCATTCATTTCTATATATATTAATTTAATTATTTTTGAATATTTTATTTCCAAATATATGTAATATTTTAAAAACAACATATTTTAATTTCATTGAAGTTAAATTCAACAATTTCATATTAGTTTCTTTTTTCCAATTTTTAAACAAGGAAAATAAAGAGAAACTTCAATAAATTGCATTACTTAGAAACACATGCTTCATCTAACATATTTTTTTCACATCAAACCAATAGAATAATAAAAAAGCACTTTCGTAATTACAGAACGTTTGTTAAATACTTATCGTCGGATTGAACATAAAAAAAATATGCAAACAGTTGTCGCAGGTGGCCTTATAATAACACATAAGAAAAAAAAACAATTCGTAAAAATAAATATTGACGCAGATGAATATCATTTACATTTCATTCTTGTAACTTTACTATGAAACACACATACAGGTGACCGATAGAATTTAACCTGATTTTATCGTATTATGTAAGTCTTTGCAAACGACATAATGATTGATTGAAGTAAGGCAATTGTAAACGGACCTGATTTTGTGGACCTGTTCGGAATAAATTTTTAATATTTGCTACTGAACTCGTGTAGATCGATATTGGAAAAAAAACTTGTAGATTTATAGAGATTAAATGAAAGGCATATTGGAATTACTATCAGTTCTATAATACTGTGACAAATATGCATGACAATTTTATAATATGCACATATACATATACATATATATATATATATATATTTATATATATATATATATTTGCATTCTTATATAATTTTATAATTATCTTGTCAAATATGGATTACTTAAATGTAAATTTATTTCCTTAAATAATATACAACAAAATTAGTTTAGATTTAAAAAACAGCTTGTAGTTGTCGATGTTAAACATGTTAAATAATATTTAAACATATTAGACGTATTAATATTTAATGTAGAATATAATTTTTAATTTTCAAAAATAAATAGAAAATTTATGAACACTTGATGAAATTTTATTAACAATTTGATTTTTCTCAAACCAAAATATTATTTATATTTGTGTATTTAAATTCTTTCATTACATACCATAATTATATTATTATTAGAATATTATGAAATAATTATCTAAATAGTTGTCTAAAGAAAAGAATTTTTAAAAAATAGTTTGGAAATTAAAAATAAAAATGTACAAATTAAAATATGAATGTATTAATAAAATATTATATTTTTTCAATTCCTGGTATTTAAATAAAGTAAATTCATGAAAAATGTTACATAAAAAAATATAATACTTCTAAACATTTATAAGAAAATATTAATTATTTAAATGACCAATATTTTTAGGAATTAAAAAACGTATTTTTTGTAAATTAATTTTGTTCACTGAATTTTTCAAAAAAGGTGAAATAGAAGAAAATTGTAAATAATATATTTCTTTATAAAAAATACAATTATAGAAAAATGTTATTTTTATTTTAAATATCTCAAATTTTGGAATCTATATAAAAGAATATATATATATATATATATATATATATATATATATATATATATATATATAAATTATAAAATATAATTAAAACATCATTTTATTTAAAACAAAAAAAATAATGATATTAGGTCTACATAACTTTTAATAAAAGAAATTTGTAAAAAAGACATGTTGTAAATGCTGATAAGAATTCCATAAAAATTACTGGTACAAAAAGTAAAGTAAAAAGATTATAAAATTTTAAATTAAATTTGTGTACAAATTATTCTATATAGAGTTTAAAACTTTTTCGTATTTGAGTTTTTTAAATCAGGTAACTTTTTAACTTCGATGCATAACATATTTTTTCAGAAAAAGTTTATTTGTTTTTTTAAATATTACATACGCACACACAATATATATATATATATATATATATATATATATATATATATATATATATATATATATATATATATATATAATTGTAATTAAATATGTCTATATGTATTTTTTTAAAGATTTTATAATGAAAAATATTATAAAAGAAAGATGCATATGATTATTAATCGATATCACCACATATAAAAAATATATTCCATTCACTTTTTTAATTATTGTAATGAAAGAAACATATAATTAATATATTGCATTTATACATCTAAAAATATATATTCAAAATGATTCAATACAAAAATGTGTAAGTCAAATGAACGCTAATTTAATTTTATTAATGATATTTTTAATTAATGGTATTTAATCTTTATAAATGTATGTACAATATTGATAATATATTTAAAAAATATAAACGATGAGTAAGAATAAATTTGTATGAAGAAATAATGAACTTTATAAAATATCATTAATTAAAATACTAAATATCCAACTCTAACTGTTAATTTTAAATTAAAATACATTTCTAAATAAGAATATAAAGTACAATGTGCAATCAATCATTGAATAATTTTAATTTCGTAGTATTATTCGTTTCAAAATATATAATTATTCAATTCTTTAGTCAATTTAACGTAAACAGATTTTATAATCGCAACGGTTGAACGTGAATTTAATTTATTTAAATATTTAATACAGTTATAAAATACAATCAGACGTATAAAAGCATCAAATTAAATAAAGCATTGATAAGTGAATACTTAAAAGCTATAAAGAAAAATAAAATTAAACGTTATGAAATTCTTTGAATATCAGTCATACGATACAAATATATTCAAAATTGTTTCAGATAATCTAAACGATATATCGAAGAATATTCATGCGATGATAAATTTTTTGATCTTAATTTAGACACGTCTTTGACATTGACAAGAATTCGATCTATGAAATAAACCGGATATTAAAACATGTGTAAGAATGGACCATGGAGTGCATCGTCAATGAGGACAAAATCGATTTACGTCCCACACTAAATGTTCCATGTCTTCTAAGTCTTGTCATAACCTCTATAACATGTTTGTTTATAAATACGGTCAGTTTATTAACTTACTAAATTGTTACCTTTCGTGATGTACTTTAGTGTTCGCGTGTGTATAAAAATATATGAACTTTATCTGATTTATGAATAATACATCGATGAAGGTCATGGTTAGAGTATTTGAGGGGGTCAATGTAATTTAGTTTAATTAAATAACTTTTTGAAAACGAATACACACGCATGTATATGAGGAAAATATGTTCCAATTTTTGCATATGTTGTTAAAAGAATTACGCATATAATTTAAATATTATAAACAGGATGTTCAATAAATTTTAATTATGTAAAAATTGTTTATTATCTAAGAGAATTACGCATTTGCATTAATTTTATATTCTGATTGTGTTCAAAACTTTAATTTGAAAATTTTATTAATTCATATTATAAATACGGATGTGAAAAATTCTTTGAATTAATTTTAAAAATTTTCTTAAGTATATGATCTTATTTTACATTTAAGTATGTTAATTTTATACTATTCTCTATGCATAAACTAGATTAAACATCTTTACAGGCTTAAGAATTTACAAAAAAAATATTTAATATACAAAACTTCAATTCAAGAAGTCTCTATATTAAAAAATCTCTATTAAAATTAGAAAATAAATATTTTGAAGAATTAATTGGATATATATTCTATTAATATAAAATAATAAGAATATTTACTAAAATTACAAGTTTTATTTCAAAAAATATAACTATGATTATTTTTTGTGATCACAATATATATATTTAAGATTTTTAGAATCCAATATGCACATAAAAAAATATTTTGAAGTTTTTTAAAACAATAATATAAAATCTTTGCATTTAATATACTTTTTTATTATTATTAGTCATAAATTTACAATAGGATTTAGTAGGATTAGAAGTTTTACTGTAAAAAAATGCAACTGAAATATTTTTAGTACACATTACTATACAAATTTCGAATATTAAAAAATGACGAATACGCGAGAAGTGCCAAAATAGTAAAACTTTTTTGTTTACTCACTGTATAAGAGACCAATATGTCTACACAATAAAAATGCTTAATGCTTTTGAAAAGTGATTTATTTTCCTCAAGAAATATTGATTTATAAAATATCTCATTAATTTTAACTACATAAATTATTAATTTTAAAATTTTCCTCTCAATAAATAATTAAATTGAGAACGATTAAAGTTAACTTCAGATTTTTTTGTAATTTTGATAATAACTTATTAAAAAATTGTTTTCAAAGTGAAATAAATTTTTAAATAGTTTTATTCTGAATATGATTTTTAAATAATAAGTATTTCATTGAAAATATTTCATATTATCATATTTCATACCTAGCTGTTATTAAAATGAGGGAATAACATTTTTTTTATTTATAACGTTGTCAATAAACTGTCAAGTCGGTGATTTTCCGATGAAAAATGATGTACAAGTTATAATCCCGGATATGAACTCGATGACCTACTAGTGCTGCATGTCATGTTAGTTGCTAAATAAATATAAATATTTCTTTTTTCATTTTAACTAAATCAAGATATTTACATTTCACTCTGTATATATTTTTTCGAGTAATGAAATCAATTATTAACCTAAACAAATATTTCGTCGCCTATAAACATTCAATGTTCGAACCAAGCAAATATTTGAATGAAACAAGAACGCCGCAAAATATTAAAAGCGAACCAAATCAGTTACAAGAATTCCTCCACATCTCGCGTTTCGGCATTCGGCGCTACGACTTGATATTCAAGGTCTCGGCTGTATAACATTACACGAGTGTTTTTCTTCGGTTCGGTGGCTCGCGATCAGCTTGTTTAATAGGGACCGCCGGCTGGTCACATAATAAAAGACCATCTTGACGATTAGACGAGGATGGCTAATGTATTTTGTATTTGCGAGCCGGCGTGTCCTCTACAACGTGGCCCTGTGATCTTTTCAACAATAACAGACAGAATTTTCGCTATAGGCACAAGTTGTTGTCTGCCGAGAGATTCGTCGGTGAGTCACTCAACATGTATAGGTCGATCTCTTACGTGAACCATATAACAAAGCACATTGAACTGTAAATCCTGCACATCATGTGTTATACGAATTTTATAATTTTTTTAAAGCAGGTAGCGTGCTATTTCCTCGTTTTTTGGTTATAAATAGCATTACGTACACGGCCTTCATTATAATATTCTTTGTTTATTTTAGTTCTGTTAATGTTTATTTATGCTAACACTGTTAATTCGCATTTAAATTTATGATACAACTATTTTATTATATTTACTGTTATGTTTCAAGGTATTTTAGTTTTCGAAAATTTACGAAACATTCGATAACTTTTATTTAAACTACTAGTATTTGATTAAAATAAATTTTAAAATGTTAAACTGTATTTAAGCAATTTATTTAATTTAAAACATTTTTAAGTAGTTTCAACATACTTCAATTTTAAACAATTTTTACACGCACATATGTAATAAAAGAAAATGTTTGAAAAATGTATTTCGTTTCATAAAACGCAATCATATTTATGACCATGATTTAAATTTTATATTACCAAAAATGTTTAAAAATAATTTTACACAAATATAGTATTTTTTTATCGCTAATAAATTATATCAACAAAATCCAAATTATATTCACAATATATTTTAAATAACAAATAATTCATTTTTTATAAAATATTTAGTACTTCAATAAAACAAGATTTTATTAAAATATTTAATAATTAATATTGAGTACTCTTTGTTGCTCAAAGATAACGTCACATTTATTAAAAAAATATAAAATTCTGTAGTTCTACACATAAATTCATTTGTGCAAAAATGATTTAGCCACAGTATTAAATTAATTGAAGAAGTGAATATTTCATAGTTTTTTTTTAAAAAAAACAAAACTTATTTATAAATTTTATGTAATTAATTTTCTATGGCTTAAAGGAAAAATATAGATAAATAATAAAACAGAAAGAATAGTTTAAAATTGAAACTAAAAAATTCAAACATGAAATAATATACATATTTATTGACATAATTTTTATAAATTATATTAAAATATTTACACCTACACTCATTATAAAACATCCACTTGTATAGATACGCTTTTAAAGATGAATTTACTATTAACTTTTTTATAATGATTTTATATAAAAATAATTCAGATAAAATCTGGATTTTGTTAACGAGTTAATAAATAAATTATTTAACAATATAATTAAAAATAATAAATAAATCAAAAAAGTTTTATAACATGATGTATTAATATAAGGTAAAACACACATAAACGTACATAAATACATACATACATATATATATATATATATATATATATATATATATATATATATATATATATATACAGATAAATGTATCATTAATCAAATTAAAAAAAAATGACATTTAAAATTATTAAATTATATAAGAGCAGATGTTTGTTAAACGATTTAATTTTATTAACAAAGAAATTATCAGCTGCTTTTAGTTATTTTTTCTAATCAAATACAGATTTGGTTTTTGACTATAAATAAAATACAAAAAAATAAATTGTATGTTAAAAAATAGCATACACTATAATTATCCGTTAACGCCTTTAATTCCATCAGAACACCTTTTTTATTGTTGATTTTAATCAATATTTATTAACGAGCTAAAATAAATGCATATGTAAATAATTATATATATATATATATATATATATATATATATGAATATATATATGTATGTATGTATGTATGTATGTATGTATGTATGTATTTATTTATATACAATACATGAGTTGTAAGTTTCAATTGCAGCCTACTCGAAAAAAGATTTACTTTTGCGAAATGATTTACAGACCAGTGAATCGACCTCGAAATGAAAAAACACCTTCAGTTGAGAGCGAGAGTAGGTAGAGATATGCAATGTTCGCCCGTTGCCCTATAATTACACGCTTATCCCCACTTACATAAGACGCCATATTATTCGCGGGACAATAGTCATGGTGTTTTGGAACCGGTAATCAAAATCTACAACGGTTCATGAACTATTCTAACCATTTATGAACTAACTGTCATGTGAAAAACGTGCAAACATTATCTCGATTTAATAATATCAAAATGAATATTTATTGACAGGCAACGTGTATGTTTTTCAACGATATTAAATGTATAATTTAATCAAATTTATAATTATAAAGTTTACACGATTCAATATACGTGGACTGATTTCATTCCACTGACAAGTGTATTTATTGATAGTATTTTAGAATGTTTTGTTTGCATTTTACAATTACATTTCAATGGCCTTGAGTTTGTAATATGTATTGTTTATTACATGAAAGATGATGGTTTGAAACGGATTCGATTTCTCGGTCTATTAGTCATTAGTCTGATACGCTGGACACTGAATTCAACGCCTATTGAATATTTAAATAAATAAACACTTGATGAATACTAAGATGTAGATTCTAATGGGTATAAATGTTTTAAAAAATTAATTTATTTATAAATTAACTACTTAATATTTATTTTAAATTTTTCTTATAAAACGATTAAATATTATATAAATTACACCTTTTTTAACAAATTTATTTTTATGTAAAATTATAAAAATTTTACTGTAATTTAATAAACAAGTATATGATTTTTGAAAGCCATTTCATTATATTTAGAACACGGTGTGATAAAATTAAAAGTGATTATTGAAAACTTATAAAATCCTGAGACTACAGATGGATTAACTTGTATAAAAGTGCTCAGCCTCAGAATCAAATTAATTGTAAGAGATGATTATTTTACAGTTAAATATTTTTATATATGTTGATTTATGATTGTAATAAATCAATAATTTGCATGTTTGATCGAATAAATCATTTAATCATTTTTATAAAAATAATAATAAGTTATCTCTTTTAATCATTGTTTCAATTTAAAAGGAAAAAAGTGAAATAATTTCAATAAATCAGCATATCTTAAAAAAATCAAATTATTATGCAATCTGACTATTTGAATTTTAATAAGATTAATATAATTAATATAAAAATTAATTACATTTTGTTGATACTATTAGCAGTTAAATGAATGAATTGATATTTTATAGGTTTTATGCATTTAATTCCAAGTCTCACGCTATTAAATGTTTTCTTAGAGAAAAGTTTCATGTCATTGATCTATAACACGCGACAACCTAATTTAATGAAGAGCAATGATCGCAATTAATGAAAGCAAGGAAATAATAATAAATGCATATATATATAATTAGTTTATGTATACAAAATATTGTAAAGTTCAAAAAATTTGACATTAAATAGCTTTTACTTTTAAAGAATTTTACATTTTTTATTAAAAAATATGTTGTTTTAAATATATGATAAAAAAACCTGCAGAATTTCTAAAAAGTGGTTATTAGTGTTTATTAAAATATTTTTTAAAATATTTTAAGTCAATAAATGTGACAGTTGTAATTTTTAATAACATGCATAAAAGAATATATTTCAATAAAAAGCAGTAACATTTTTTATGATAACTGTTTTTTAAAAATGACAAACATAAAAATATCTCAAAATACTTTCATTACCTAATTTATATTCAAGACTGGAATTCCGAGATGCTAATTACTAATAAATATTTCTAATTAATTTAATAATAAACAACTGTTATTATAAATTATACTACGCAAATTAAACACTGTATATTATAAAAAAAATAATTTATAATAATTAGAATATTTATTTCCCAGTAATTAATTTTAATTTAGATGTATTAATTTTTCTTAATGATTATAATCGATTAGTTTTTATTATATGATATTAAATTTTAAATTTAATAAATTGAATTCCTTAAGAGACCCATAAATTTCCTCGAATTTACATATGTAAAAACAATTCGAAATAAAGTAAAAGACATACAAATAAAACTAAATGGTGAAGAAATTTATTCGTTTAGATTCAATAAAGACAAATCAATCGTTGGTATAAAACAAAATTGAACAAATTTATTGAATTATAGGAAATTGACTGAAATTCAATGTAGAAGAAAAATCAATTCGTTCGATTACGAAAGTTTGGGGTAAATATAAAAATTTGTATAAACATGAAGAAAGGATGAAAGTATGTATTAAATGATTTGTATACTTTTATCTAATAAAACTTTTGAATTTTCTTTACATATTTTCTTAGATATAACTTTGTAAATAAAAATCTATCTTGTTTCATGACCTATTAGTATTGAAATAAAAATAATTATAATTAAATAAATTTAAACAAATCATTTGTGATTGTTTTCTGTACAAATTAATCAATGTTTGAGTATGAACGCCAAAAGTAATTCTTTATTCAAACCGCAATTTTTTACACGATTAGTCAAATACCTATACAAATTTGCACAAGTACCGCGTTCGTACAAACATCATTTCGAGATTGACTTTCATATAAATCGTTCCGTTTACTAAAACAAACCTCATTACCGTGTTTACAATCGATCGATAATTGAAAATCATAAACCATCAATTCAATTCGAAATTTTGTAAAGATATCTCTTATATTTGCGGTTGAATTTATGAATACACACGGTCTACTAGCTACGTAATAAAATTAACAGTTATTGTAAGTATATAATAATGAACGAAACAGCAATCTTGTGAATTTATATACTTTTTTTTCTGTTATTTCTTTTTTATTTAAAATCATTATTTAGTTAATGTTGGTAATTTGTAATGGAATGATGGAAATCAAAATATGATTTAAATAACATGATTTTAAGTTTACTTACATAAACTTGTGGTTGTATGTTTTAATATATTTGTTGGAAAGCAAAAGTATTTCAATTGCAATATATATTTTTATATAGTAGTTAATTGGAATATTTAATTCCATTACAAGATACTTATTTTAAGATTTAAATCTTTATGAACTATTTATATTTTAGAAATGATTCACAAGAGTTATAGCAATATTTTAATGGCTATAAATAATAGTTGACGACACTGTGCACTTTGTAAAAATATCAAATATTGTATATAAAAAACTTAAAGACAACTGCTTCATTTAAAAACGTAAATACTTATCTCGAGACACAAGGAAGTGATCCGTTCTAAATATAGCAAACGAACTTGACGACGACGTACTGGAACTTCGTCGGTAATATTTTTTAATGAATCTCTCAGCCGTTTGGTCAAAACATGTTGAAGTGTTCATTGATACGAATCAATTCGATAAATTGCTAGTACTCGTTACATATTTGGTATTGAACAAGATTGTAGATGCAGTACACCAATATGTTGACATTCAATACACGAAGACATACGACACAGAGTTGCTTCTTCGATGATGGAGTGAATAATTTAATGGAATCTGTACTTGAAGTGAACGCGGAATTGTATGTTTTTTTTCATTTCCTTTTCCTGACTTATCTGCGATGAAACTGTTTCAAGCCGACTTTTATGTTAAATTATTTGCTCTTTTGCATTTTTTACTAGTGTTTCAAGGTGAATTTTTTATATATGTGTTTCGAGTTCGGTCTTATTAGGTGACTAAATAATTAATTATACGTGAAAATGAGATTTTTCAGTTAGAAAAAAAATTGAATACTATATAATTCATAATATTAGAACGAACTTTTTTATGCTTATTCGTTATAGTTTGAATATAAATAAAATATAGCTAATTTAAAACCGTTCCAGATTACAATTCTATTTTAATACTTTCATTCTTGATACTTGCTTTGAAACACCATAAAATTTAATACAATTAATAAGTTACTAATTTATTTTTGTACATATAAATATATGTACAATATATAAAAATATTCAACTAAAACACTATGAAATAATTGAACTGTCTTTGACCCCAATTGAATTTTATTTGTCACCAGTAAATATTGTATCTCAAGTATAAGGTTGTAATCATTTATTTATTCACATGTCGATTTTGTATCGCATACCTTGTGTTTATTTCAAGTACATTATTGCAGATAATTCGTCATGTTTTTAAAACCAGTATGTCAACTTAATTCCACAATGAACAATGTACACGAATGTATATTTATATCTTAGATAATGATGTTATTCAATATCGAAAGACAGTAAGAATACAATTAATGTTTTCTTAATAAAAAGTTATTGTTGAATTGTTGGAAATGTGTTTCAGAATAAATACAAAGAAAGTGATGCCTTTTACTTTGATATTATATAAATAAATGAAATATCGTTAAAATTTATTTTAAATATTATTTAACGAAAAATAGAAACTAAAAGTAAATATTATTTACTTTTTCTTTATATATGTCAATAATTTCTTTTCTTATTTTTTTATAAATGTTAAATTTCGAGACAAAAATTACAATATAAATTTATATATATATAAATATAAATATAAAGAGAGAGAAAGGGAATGTGGATATATATGATAAAGTAATTTAAAAATAACATTTACATATATTATGAGATACAGTAAAAAGCTCCTTTTGCTTAAAATAACTTAAAAGCGGCACAAATTTACGAAACAATAAATTTGTATGAAATATTTAATGGTTATTTGATACTTTCAGATGCTTGAAAATTCATTATACATTTATTATTCATGTTTGAGTGACGATTTTATTTTTGTAAGATACAACGATTATTTCCATGATTACTTTTTCTCTGAGGAATTGAATTGAAAAAATATTTTCGCAAACAAATAAATAAAATATGATTATTTAAATATTTTATTTACATTGAATTATAATATTTGAAACAATGCGTGTTTCGAAATAAAATTAAAATTGATTAAAGTGTTTTAGGTGAAATAGAAAATAATAATTTGATTATTCAAAATTGATTTATATAATTATAATACTAATAAATTTAGAAATATTTTTCAAAAGTTATTAATTTTTAAAAAACATTTTTTTTTTGAAAAGTAGAATATCTTATAAATTTTTTTTTGTATAAAATCTGTAAAAAGTAAAATTATGAAAATGTTATTAATAGTAAATAAATGGAGATTTAAATAATTTATAAAAAAATATGTAAAAAAAATTGTAATCAAATATAAAATACTTTTCTTGACAAAATTTTAAAAAAATATTTTTATAGACCATTAAAGAAAAATATTTATTACTTTAACAATATTTTATCTAGTTACTATTTTTAGATATTTTAATAAATGAGAATATAAATTATTCCAATAAATATTACTGTTAGTTTATCTTAAAAAAACCTAAGTAACTAAATACTATCTCATATGCAAATAGAACAAATTCCCTATCGAGACATTTTGAATATATTGCCGAGTATAAAATGTTTTCCAACAAATATAGTACATTCAAGAAATATAATCTTTTAGTCTGGAACAATAGCACGTTCATACAAAAAATATAATACTCAAGTGCCAAAGACATAAATAACTTGTTATTATTATAGACATATAAGTGTTTATATTAATCTATATATTTATACAAATATACTTAATCAACACTACTTATTATATATATATATATATATATATATATATATATATATATATATATATATATATATGTATATGTATAGATAAATTAAATGTACCTAAATTTTACGCAACATCAAGCAATTGCCAAACTTATTGTTGTAAATAACGATTTTACCAGCACGAACGTCAAATATGTGTAACAGAATAAAGACACATATACAATATACATACAAATGAAAACAAAAGGTCTAATTCATTTTCGAATAATCGACGTTTGAAAGTAAAATTGTCGTAAACGATTGGGCGGAGTATGGTTGTGCGTTTTTTATATTGTCTATTGATCTCATTTTTGCAATCACTGATTTGGAACACAATGAATACCTATGTATATTTGTATATGTATTGTTTCGTGAAGACATTAAATGGTGACACAAAAAACATATTTATTTAATTTATTGAGCATTTAAATTTAACACTTCTTGTTGTTTAGGTTTTGGAGATTTTCTAGTTACTGAACACAACCACAAAATTACATTTTATATATATATATATATATATATATATTCAATTAAGTTGAAATTACTATCTGAATATACAAATAATTTTATCAACAAATAAATATATTTTTTATCGTTTAACAAGAAGTAAAAAATCTATTAATATTTATAGTAAATAGATTTTGTAACAATTTTCAATCGTGTAATAAAATTTACATAGTTAACTAATAAAATTTATTTAATGAACGATAGTTAAAAAAATTAGTGATTGATGAAGGCCAAACCTACATACTAGTTCCTAATTTCACTCCTACGTAACTTATTTTTCTGTTCATATTTCATAAGAAAAAATGAAACGTAATCAATATTTGGACTATTATTTTAATGAGATAGTACTGTTATATTATTATTTAAAAAAATATTCTAAGCAAGTCGAATTTTAATAAAATGTTTGTATGGAAATTTTAAATAATATAATTTATTATTATGTATATGATTTTTTAAAGAAAATCATTCAACTGCATTTTAATATTTTTTATTTTAATGGTACTAAAGAATGACTCAGAATCATATTAATAACTTTGAGTTTTAAGAATTATATAGAAAATATTTCAAAAAAATTTAAAACTTCCAATACTGCACTGATAAAATTTGGTACATTTTTCAGTTACTCCCTTTTCATATTCTTAAATACAATTTAATATAATCAATTAATATGTCATTTTCAGTAATTTGACCATTTCTGGATTTCATTTAGGTTGGTTTATTCAGACTATTTTTATATTTGAAGAAATAATAATTAATGAATATCATTATAATGCACTAATTTTAATTTACATCTATCCAATAAATAATTAAGTTTAAGTACTGGAATTTTAACTTAGATTTCAGTAAAAAAATAAATAATGAAGAAATTAGCTCTTAACACTTTTTTAGCAAATTTAATAAAATATCAATTTCTGAAATATTTTTCTCAATGCATTTTTTCAATAAAGTTTAATGAATTAATTCAGTGCTATGATAATGATAATATAGCCATTGAAATGTGAATTATCGAATAAAGTGAAAAAAATATTATTGGGTATTTTTGTATGAACTCAATAAATTGTGTTAGAAAAATCGAACTACATAGTTATATATTTAAATAAAATATTTAATAAAAATTTTAAAATAAAAATATTTAGGTTTTTGAAAGTTTAGAATAATATATTTGTATAGTAAGATTGAGAATAAATAATTAAATATCAAATTCAATTTTAAGAAATGTTTATTACTGTTTATGAAAATAATTATTAATTGAACAATGCATACAATTAATGAGTTGTATAAGTAATTTAAAACAAAGAGTCAACAACTGTTTATATCCATGTTTTCCGTTTTTCATCTCGAGATAAATGAGATAAAATTTTAACAAAATTGCTTATTATTTTGTTAAAATGTAATAAAATAAGCTATTACTATTAATTCTCAACTGAATCATGCATTGTGCATTTTAAGCAACTGTCTCGCCGAAATTGTGTGAAATGCGATTATACATGTACTAGTATCATGAAAAGCGAATAATATTCGTATCCTGTCATAATTTTTGCACGATCATGTCCATAAATTCCGAGAATATGATTGTGGGATTTAGACACGTGGCGCTCACGACTATTGTCTCTATATGAGGTAATAGTCGGCGACCACGCATCCGACCATTGTTGAAGCAACCGCGTACAAACGGATCGTTTTGCACGCGTCGACTTCTTATATTCTACATGTGCCCGTATCGAACATCGCGACATGAAAAATATTCAGCAAAAGAATAGAAACAAATTGCTGTGTCGAAACGATAGTTCCACTACACACTTATATGACATTTACTCACGTAGGCATATTTCATCTTGTTTTTAGGAAAAGTGAAACCTGTCATATGTTACAATTCATATATTAAGGAGTGCCCTTTTCACATATTACATACATATTTCTTAAGTACTTCATACGAAATCCGTTATACTTGAAACTAAAATTACACAAAAATAAATCTACTTATCAGTTAAGGAGTAAAATCTAAACCTAAATTTCTATTTGATTTTTAAATTATTTTACAAGTTTTCTATTTTACCTAAGACACATTTTTCTTAAAACATTTTTTCGTGTCAATTACTAAAATAAACTAGATGAAAGAATCTATTAAACTAAAACTTATCAATTATGTGAATTACTGATGTACAAGACGACATATACTCGATGGTGAAAAATTACAAACATTCTAATAGAATGTTAGGAACAATTTTAATGATAAGAAAAGCAATTTCTTTCTTCAGTTCATTAACGTTATATATACTATTTCTTAACATTGCCTTTAGAAACCCTCGTAAAAAGTAATTGCAGGGGTCGAGTTGGAAAAATGTTCTAACTAAAATAATTCTTTACTGAAACTTTCTGGGGATATAACAAGAAATAAAATTACTAACATCCTCGTTGCATGAAAGACTAATAACTATTATGTCACGAGATTTAATAGTGGTTTCGGGAAATTTGTATATTAACAATTCAACTGTATTTAAGAAGAATTACAGTTTTATGAAATAATTTAAATAAGTATAGCGTGAGTCAAATGAGACCAAAAGATAATAAATGATAATATACAAGTAAATGTATATCTCACCCTTCAATCTCACTTGGACAATCCTATATAATAAATAACAATAATAATGTAAATAATAAAAATAAAATCCCTGCCTAAAACCATAAATCTAGTGAGGGAGATTTCATTATGTAACAATTTTATATTTTATTAATTACTTACTAATAGCAATTCCTTTGACTCGTATAATTAAATTCTTTTTCTAATGTTTAGAAAAAATGTATTTTTTAACATACGATGTAGTATTTATAAAAATCAAATATTTACAAAAAAATTATCTTATTATATAATTTTCAGTTTCTGTCAATCTACTGTTAAATTTTTTTTTCAAATTTTCTTGGTTTCAATAAAATATTGCTTTTATTTTTTACAAATTTCTAATAAAATCTTTAATAACATCTTTTTTATTTATTAATTTCTTTTATATATATGTATATATATATATATATATATATATATATATATATATATATAGAGAGAGAGAGAGAGAGAGAGAGAGATGCATTGCACAAAAATAATTAAAATCTATTTTTATATATACTCAATGATACAAAATAGTTTTTATGATTTTTTTATTTAAATAAATTACGTGATAAAAATAATTTATTATTAATTTTTAATATTTCTTTGGTAATCATAAATATATTATTTAAATTATTACCAGTAAAGAAATAATATTATTGAAATGGTATTTATATAGGTGTTGATTTTCACCTCTGAGGCAGGAAATATATTTTTTATATAAAAATTTTATTTGTAACGACAATATTATTCTATTTATATTTTTTACAGATATTTCAAGAATTTATAATATGATATGTGTAAAAAATCTACTTTCATATTTTATATTACTTCATATTATTATATTTTAATTGATATTTCAAGTTTATATTTTTTCAAAAGTTTAAAAGACATTTTAAGAGTTTATATTAATACTTAATATTATACCAAAAAATGTATTTCTATTTAATTTAAATAATTACATAATTTATTGTTGATTTTTCTAGAAAATAAGTAAAATATAAATAACTGTGGCACTGTATTATATTTTTTTGTAAAAAAGAGCTAAAAAATATCACATACAAATTAAAAAAATATTTCTTAACATAATTATTTAAAATAAAATTATTAATTATTTTATACAAGTTTTAAAAATAATTTTCGAACATTGTAAATAATTTTATAATTATTCAAAATGTTCAAGAGACACGAGTATGAACTATTTTTTTTAATTTATAATTGTTTATTATTTATCAATATTCATATACTTATATATATATATATATATATATATATATATATATATATATATATATATATATATATACAATAGCTAGTATTTTTATTTATAATTATTTGAGGTCATTCCTCTTGTAGTTGTAAAAGCTGATAAAATTATATATAATAGTACACAATTACAATACAACCGATAATATAATAATGATTAAAAAAAAGTAAAATAATGAGTACAACTTGAAAGTGAATTGTAAATACAATTGCTTCCTTTCCAGGTCATCCAACTATATTATCAATTCAGTGTCAATAGTACTACAATAAATAATAATATGTAAGAAACATGTGTCATCATAAACATAAGTTTTGAATGGTTTGTTAATGAAAAAAACAACTAAATAAAACGGGAAGTGGTTACCATAAAATCGTAGAAACAAAGCGACGTGACCACGTTGTCAAAATAAGATAGGAAGAAATCTCGTATTACTTAGACGATCGACCGCCCGCTGTTTCCTTCAAAAACCTTACGCAAGAAAATAAAAGTGAATTTAAAGTACGTTTCATTTAACCACAACGGAAAACATTAGTTCAGCTGTTGTCTTCTATAGAAAGTTGTGTTTTTCTAATTTGGTAGTAAAAAGTATGTATTTATTATTATTTTTTTGACTTTTTTAGTAACAGGATTTTTTTACATATTTTATATTTCAGGCACGTAAAGTAGCAACTTTTTTTTAAACATATTTTAAACATATACAAATAAGTACTTGAATAATGATAATAATTTAAAAAGGATATTTAAATGTGTTTTTTGTATGATTCAATAAGCATGAATAAAATTTAAAACAAAAAAAAAAATGTTAAATCGAATACAATCTTTCAGTAATTTCTGCTGTCATTAAAAAAATCCTTAATGTCTCCATTATTAATCAAAAAGGAAAAATGCAAGAAATACTTCTTCAAAATGACAAAAATAAACTTCTTGTATCGTAGTCGATGAATTTATTAGACATATTTTTTATTTGAAATGTATTTTAAATTTATTTACTTAATGTTTTTTCCATAGTAAACATTTTTAAATAATTTACTTTGATATTAAAATAAATAAATTATTTTTGAAAAAAATATATATTAGTAAATTTAAATAGTTTAACGCAATTTTTTATTTATTCAATTTGGTAAAAATGCTATAAAAATAATTGTGTGAATTTATTTTAATTTACTATATTTTATAAGAATATTTTTTATTATTTATGAATTATAAATAATATTTTAAGAAATATTAAGATTTATGAATAATATTTTAAGAAATATTTACAGAATTATTAATGTTATAAAATTTGGTAACTTAACAGATGAATCTATTTAAATTCAAATTAAACTATTTTATAATAAAACATATAATAACGAATTAAACAAAATTTCCCAAAAAAAAAAAATGTTATTTTAATGAATTGAGAAAAAGATAAATATAAAGCAAAATATTTTTAAAATAAATTTCAATTCAAACTAAGACATCAAAATACAATAAAATATTTTTTTGATACATAAAATGTTATATATAATTAATTTGAATAAGAAACTATTTAAAATTTTAATCCAGTAAAATTTATATATCATACTTTAAATTTTTTTCTACACACTAGTTTTTTTATTTACTTAAAATATTTTAATAATTATATGTTTTTTTTATACTGAAACAGATTTTAAGAAGTAAAAATGGTTTTGTGATTAAGGACTAAGAGTGAAATGAGAATTACTGAATAAAATCAATAATAAATTAAAGTTTATCATAAATATATTTTATTAAAAATTATGGAAGATTTAAATATATTTTCAATGTAGATAAAAGTAAATATTGAATAAGAATATGTCAATGAATACGAAATTTGGATAATTGCTATAATTTAAATTCATTCAAAAAATGTTTCAATGAAAAGTTTAAAGTAATACGGATAATAGAAAGATTTAATACAATAATATCTTAACAAAATACAATATTATACAGTAAGATGAATAAAAATAAAGGTTTGTCCACATGTACAATAATAAGCCTTTTTTATTATGAAATCTTGAAAGAATCATAATCAGTAATTCAAAATAAACATAATATTAACATGTATAAATAAAGAAAATAAAAAATATAAGCATTTCAGAATGAAAAACATTATAAAGTATTATTACAGTCAAAGAAAACGTACAAGTGTTCACAGATGTGCAGGTCAACACTTATCGGCATTGATTAAAAACTGAACCTAGGAAGTACGTACGTTTTAAAAACATGTACTACAAATCGACTCGTTCGACGTTAAGAATTCTTAATAATAATTGTTATTATGATGAAAATGAATGTATGTATGAGTATTAGGTGACTTGTAAGTTACTAGAGAGATATATAAAACCTACGAGTATTTATACTTAATTCCTGAGCGCGCAGCCAGTGAATCCACTCATTGTATTCAAAGAACAAAGTTGCAATAACAAGTCAGGCGGCTTCGAACCAAACGGCACGAGTTTAGAATTCGAGATGAAGCGTGTAGACGTTTTGTCGCGTCATACATATCTCTATCCATACCTCTTTTGCTGTTATGCTGTTTACTAGTTTGACTTTGACTTTTCAGTACAGGTTATTTCTTAACATGGTCTGTGTTTATATACCAGGTTAAATGCTTTCAGTAAAATTTACTATAATATAAAAGTGGGTTTTACTTTAATAATGATTTTTCTTATAAAGAAATTTCATTTCGAAAAAAATATATTTATAAATTTCTTTTTTGTTCTCCGAAAAAAAATCTATACCAAATTATTATTTACAAAAGATAAGTAAAAATGATTTTTTAAAAATTTAAACTTACTTTTGATTTTTATTAAAACCATTTAAATAAAATTTCTTTTTAATTCTTTATAATTTTTTTCTTTAAGATTCAAAACAGTCTAATTTTCAAATATAGTTTTAATTGTAAAATTGAAAATATTTACATTACATATAAATAAATATGATTTAAGAATAAAAATCCATCTTTTAAATCATTTAAAGAATATTTCAATTCATAATAATTACCAAATTTTATAAAGTATTAATGTTAATAATAAGTAATAAAAAATTAAAAATCACCAAATCTGAAAAATGTGTACTATAGTAAAAATAAAAATTTGTACAAAATTCAATACAAAAAATATTATTGATTTTAAAAGTCATGTTAATTTTATTTTATTTACTTTTTTAAAAAAAATAAACATTGCAATCTTTTCAAGCGATTTATTTTTAAGTACATATATGAATAACTTAATGATCATAATTCATGTATATAAAAGCACATTAGCATAGTGCCAAAATCAACAGTGGATCATCATTTATTTATTGATAATCGTTTATTATTCTGAAAATTGATGAAAAACTCAATTTCAGAATTAAAAAAATATTTACTTTAAAAATTGTTTTCATTTTTATTATATTTTTATATCTTTAAAAAAAATATTATAAAAATGTTCTCGTTTTTTAAAAAAAAATATTAATTTAAAACCATATCGCTATTTCAAAACTTATTATATTTAAAATAATGAAGTATGTTATGAAATTTTAATTTTTATGGATAATTTTTAAAATTGTCATACGTGATTTATATTATTTTTCTACTTTCTCTACTTGTAAAAAATATTAATTTTATATAAAGAATTTAATTGATAATTTTTATTAAAACCTTTTTTATAATTTAAATAAATACAAACCTACTAACCAATTTTATTTATAAATTTTTCTTTGATAAAAAATTTTTTTAGAAGCAGAGATAACGAATCTAATAAATTAATAAAAATACTAAAATAAATTTCAGGAAAAGTTAAATTGAAACATATATTTGGAAACACATAAAAAAAATCAAGTAAATGTATTTATTCTGGCTTGTACTGTTTTGTAAAACTTTATTAAATGATATATGTAATACATTTAATTACTAACAAAGTTAGCAAAAGTTTTGATTCATTGATCATCGTTAAGCACAACTTAAAATAAATCACAGGAAGTTATTTAAAAGATACTGGACATAAATAGCAAATTTTATGATTGTTTCAAGTTGTAATTTCTTAAGAATAGTCTGTTTTATGTGAATTTATTCGGCGTGAATGACTTCTGAGTTATGTATGTATGAATATATATATATATATATATATATATATATATATATATATATATATATATATAAATTGCATGACTGTAGTTATTAAAATTAAAAGTAATTTACTAGATTAGCATACGAAAATCACTGAAATAATAAGTGAATTGAAGAAGAACAAATCAGTTATGTTAATTATATACGTATAACGTAAGCATAACGAAATAAGTCTTTTAATACGAAACAATGAGTAGTGAGTTTAATGAATTACTTAAGTTCAAGTTCAGTGGCAGTGTACCAGAATCGGTGTCAGAAGCGGAGCAAATATTATAGAAGTCGAGGATCTGGAATTGATTGTATGTATTTATACAACTGTGGCATATGGATCAACTTCTTTGTGCGATGTAAATGGTCTGAGTCAATTTCCATTGCAAAACTACTCTCGTTTACATCCGTACGAATGCAACTTGTTTCTAGTCTCTGGTGAGGTTTTAAAATGCGATAGATTTTATTTTACCATATGTGTGTGTGTGTGTGTGTGTGTGTGTATGTATGTATATATATATATATATATATATATATATATATATATATATTATTGTCACAATGTAATCAACTTGGACACGTTCTTCTTTATGTTATAAATTTATGTATTATTTCCTTTCACATGTCAACTTATTTCATATTTATTTATGTTAAAATACCAGCAGAGTAATTTGTAACTTAATTAAGCTATTCAACTATTTACAAAGAAAAATAATTTAATTTCTTATAAATAAACAAAGAAAATTTTTTTCAAAGATTATTCAATTTTCTAGTTTTTATTAAACGTTAGTGATTAATATTCTACAAAAACTATAAATTTATTCATTTCTTAATATCATGATTTTAATATTGAAAAAAAACTATAATTATCGAAAAAAATAGTTTTTTTAAAAAAAAATAATCAACTAAAATAGAAATATATTATTTGTAATCTGTATTATGAAAAAATAATTATTTATATAAATATATATTAAAAATTCAAAATAGTTTAGTACTTTAGCTAATTCAATTTCTATATAGTAATTATATCATAATATTTTAATAAAGTCTTAATAATTGCGTTTGTTATTTTTTACCTACGTCGAAACAATCATCTTCAAAGAAAAAATAAAAAATATAAAGACTAAATAATAAAATTTTATGATATCTGAATAGTAATTTCTTTCTAAAAAAATTGTTTCAAAACTAATCGTTTCTCATAATGTTTATGCAATTTTATATTCACATTAAATTACAAGCATTTTAAATTTATATATACATACACACACATAAGTATATATATATATATATATATATATATTTATATATATATATATATATATATGTTTTTAAAATATAATTAAAATACAGTTATATAAAATTTAATTTTATATTTTTCCTTTTTTGTATTTCTATTATCCATTCTTAATCTCTGAGGAATTACCTTTTTTAAACGAAAAATGTTACGAAATCACAAAAAATGCATTTACCTCTTCTTAAGACTATAATTAATGTTATTAACGTAATCAGATAAAAAAATAAATTTCCTTAAATAATTCTAAAGATCATTACATACTGATATCATTCTTGACGCATTTATTAAGCGGTTGTGTGCTTTATAATTATTTGCGAATTTTTGTATACATATTTTTATAAAAAAAGTCTGATTAACAAAATTATAAATCATTGAAATATACATTTTTATTCATATTAAAAAATTTATAATCATTTTACGAATTAAATGAAAGAATACTAGAAGGATATTTTATAATACATAATTAGAAATACTAATTACCTTTCAATTTATTTACCTATCTTTTTTTAAAAAATACCTATCTTTTTAAATGATTTATTTTATAACAATTATAAGAAATAATTTCTATATCAATTTTAAAACAGTATTCAACGTTAAATATTTTACAATTGGGAAAAAAACTAAATTAATATGTATGTATTAAACATTTATAATAAGTGCTTTCAAAATATAACTAATTCACTTTTTAATTTAAATCTGTTATTATGCGGAGTTCTGTGGTAATAGTAATTGATATTAAAATGTGAATAAAGAAAAAATGAATAATATGTAACATTTGAACACTTTTATGAAATTTTGGGTATTAATTAGTAATTTATTAATAAAAAAATAATTATTTATTTGAAAAATTTACTTTTAAATAAAGATAAAAAAGTTGTATTATTAAAAACTAAATAAAAATATTTAAAAAGAATAACATTTTTATTTGTGACTCGTACAAATTAATACATTTAATGGGAAGGAAATAATTAAAAAAAAATATTCTAACATTTTCGGTTTTCAGAAAAAAAAAACACCCTCTGTGTATTTTTACTGCGCACTTATTTCAGAAACATAATACGATACACAATTTAGGTTCAAGTATCATTTTCGTTCTCGTTTAATGAGCAGAGCAGACCGCATATTACCGCAACTTGTAACTAGTTCATATTGCTTTGATGAAGAACGAATGGGAAGATTGAATATCAGCCTATGTAGTAGCATTTTTCAATTAATGAATGATTTACAAGGTAGGCGTAATTTACGTCAGATTGCTGACTAATGGGTCAAAAGATCACAAAAAATACATCTTGATTTATACCATGTGCCTATATTGTACATACGATCACACAAATATATATATATATATATATATATATTTATTAGGGTGTGTTTGTTTATTAATAAATCTATATTAGTAAAAACAATGAATTACTATTTTTAAAAAACGGTACTAATACTATGTTCATTCTACATTCACGTACATTGTAGATATTTCATAATAAATCCACCCAACTTGTTAATCTACATACAATTTTTTATTACAAATATTGACGTCCTTCAATAATCCCACCATAAAGTGTAGGTTAAACAATTACAATGATCTAAGTCTATCATAAATATATTGTTTGAAAACCTGTCAAGACATACAGAGCTTAACACGATATGCAAATTTTTTTATTTGACGCCAATGAGCCAGACTTTATATTATATTTGTATAGTGCGAATATTGCTGTCGATATAAACGTATATATACACATTTTATGATGTAAAATTTCGAGATATCGGCCGAAATCATGACAGTTGTAAATGTTGTATCGATATTGATGACTGTGTCAACATTTTATTGAACGATTTGTATACGTATATGTTCTCAAATTCGTTTTATACATATATTTTTTTTATTTCATGTTCACCTTTTCTATGGAAAGTAAGGGGAATAAAACTAGGACACGATATTTATTTTTTTTATTACTCGAGACAACTTCGATAACTAAACTTGTTTTTTACTACAATGTTTTACATATTTTATAGTATTTTTGTTAGATACTCGAAGTAAGATATGTAGGTGAAACTGTTTAGTATTTCTTAGAATTTTGACAGGTAAAATGATTTTCATCCACTTAATTAAGAGTTATTATTTATTTATTATAATTTAATTTGTTAACAAATCTTTCTGAAAGTTACAAATTGGGTAAAATTATTTCGTTTAAAAATGCCTATAAATAAAAATCTAGTTTTATGAAATAACATATTTTTAATATTATTTTATTTCTTTTAAATTCTTGCCATGTAAAAGCTGTTTCGTTTACATTTAGAGAAACATGCAACGTTTCTAACCAGACGTGTTTTAATTACTTACTGATAAGATAAGATACATGTAATTAAGTTAAATTAAAGTTTACACCCTCTGTTCTTAAACACTAATCCTCGTTATCTTTTTAAACACGTTTTTGTCATTTTTATATAAATTTATGAGTATATGTAAGTTTTAGTACTCATTTATAAGTTTAATAATCAGTGTTTTTGGTCAACATAATTTTCTAAGAAAAATTAGATTGTAGATTTATTTGAATTTAAATTGTTTAGAAAAAATTCTGTGTATAAAAATGATTCATTAGGTGTGAATTTCATTTTTATTTACATAAAAATTTAACTGGCAAAATATTATTTTCAGAATAATAAGGTTTATTTTACTAAATTTTTATCAAAAAATCAAATATTTTACCATGCTGAATAAAAAAATCATGTCACATTTTTTTAGCGTAAGAAATTTATTTTCATATAAAATATTTTATGCAAATTCATGAGAGAATTCGAAATTCGTGAACTAAATTTCCATGTAATCTTATTCCAAATCTTATATATATATATATATATATATATATATATATATATATATATATATATACAAAAAAATGTTCTGAGAAGTTATATCTGACGTCATTTTTGCCAACGTTGCTGAAAACAAAAGTCGTCCATAATAAAAATATCAGTTCCAAGAAAAACATCGACTGTCGGCAATGAAGACAGATATCCTGCTGTTTTATCTGTTCACTCTTTGAGATTTACATGTCCAGTTAATTGCACACATATTGTTTACAAATTAAGAAAAAAAATATGGATGAGGACAGTTGTTATCATCACTCGGGTTATATAACGGTATGTGCAAGTGTGAGCATATATTTACGTAAAACGGTCTTAACAGATAGCAGCAATATATTAATTACATATTTCAATGTTATCTTAAGATGCGAGTAGGTTTTTCGTTATCCATGCCTATATAAACAACTTCAAAAGTATATTTGCAACTTCAAATGGTATATCATGTTCACAGATACCGTATCTTTTATGTGATATATGATCTGAGCTGAACTTGAGAATTAAACAGCATAATGGTTTTCATAAGAAAATAATTAAATTCATCTTGTAAGAGGCTATACCAATATATTTTATTCTTAGAAGTTAGCAATTGCATTTACTCATTTTTGTTAAAAAAATACTCATTCTTAGATCTTATTTCATTTTACTTAATTTTTAGTTTTTAAAATATTTTTATAAAATTATTTATTTATATTGAATATATATATATATATATATATATATATATATATATATATATATATATATATATATATATATATAATATATGTTTATGTGTGTATGTGTCCAACTTTTTCAAATAAATACAATTTTGATAACACAAGTAAATGGGGAAAATCTACGATCAGATTAGAAAAAAGTCCGAATATAAGGTAAATAGGAGAACGAAACGAATCATTTCCTGGGAAATAAATATGGAATCAGATTTATTAATTATTTTATCATGATACTATTTAAAAAAATTAAAATATATTTAAAATTGTTGTTTGAGGATTAGATTTGTTTAACTTATGAATACCAATTTTATATATATATATATAATAACCCTCTTTCTATCCACTGCTGGATGAAGGATTCTTCCAAAATTGTTCACTTTCAACGATCCAATGCCTGAATTTTCTATTCCACATCAACAACTACTTCTGCAAAGTTAATCTATCTATTTATGGATCTTTTCTTGGACCTTTTTATATTTCTAGACACCCAATTAATAATTTCTGATATCCATCGATAGCCTTCTCTTCTTGCTATATGACCAGCCTATTTCAATTTTAAGTTTTTCGCTCCTGTTATACATATATATATATATATATATATATATATATATATATATATATATATATATATATTCACATATACACATGGATTTCTGTTTACAACATTGTCTAATACTTTTTTAAACAAATTCATTATATACGGTAACAAGAAAATGTATAATTAATTAAATGCTTTTAATACAATTACAGCTGAATATATTTAAATAAATAGTAAGTACATTAAAATAATGACTATAATGAGACAATTTATTTTTAAATACATTCTCAAGGATAACATTTTTAAATAATGTAAGTCTTTTTAAATAATACACTCGAATATATATATATATATATATATATATATATATATATATATATATATATATATATAAATGAATAACATTAAATTGTGCAATAAGGAAATATAAATATATTATTGAAATAAATAGTATAATTGTTAATTTTCTTTCGTGGAATTTAACAAGCATCAGAAGAGATCACATTTAACATATGTGTGTGTATATTTTTTATATATATATATATATATATATATATATATATATATATATATATATATATATATATATATATATATATATATATATATATATAAACCAAGGTCTAACTGTAAGATGTAGGTGTTATAGTAATTACAAAACATATTTTTTGTCTTCCTATTTAATAGTATCTAAAATTCACCCACGTAAATAGTATTATTTGTGATATTAATGTATGTAAATTTTGTAACTGAATTTATTTTATAAGAGAGTAATTACAATACATAAAAACAGTTAAATGTATAGTCTATTTAACTGTGGTTATTTATTAACTATTTCTAACATATTATGTTGGATTCAATTAATGTAGATCAAATATATAAATAAAAAAAATATGTGAAAGGAAATATATTTAAAAAATTCTTACTTTATCAAATATTTTTTGAATATGGCCAAAATAAATTTTTAAACTTAAAATTTTGTCTTGAAATATATATAATGTTAGTTGTATAAATATTTTTTTTAATTTGCAAATAAAATGGGTGTTATAATTAAACTTGCTGTAAGATAAAATAATTTTCATTATAAAAATATCTTCATCGAAGTATTTAAAAATAATTTCTTGAAATTCTTCGAATATGACGTAGTTATCATATATACATATAATCAAATCCTTAATTTTAAAACTGTTTGGATTTGTAATTTTTCAAATTTAAATATATTTATTTGTAAAAGTAAAAAATCAGATCTAATTCCTTCGTCTTTATTTTTGTACAAGTATTTCTATTTGGTTTTAATTTTTCTATTAAATTCATTTCTCACAGTAGTAATATAAAAAAAAACTTCAAATATAAATAAATATATAATTATATAAAGTAGTTACAAATTATTCCCATATACAACATTTTAAAATAATGTATATCTCGTTTTATTTAAATATAAACCAGACTGTTTAGATTTATTACATTTTCTGAGAATTAATCTCTGTGTATATGTATTTTTCTGTGGTTTTATTAACTTAAATATTCTGTTTGCATATGATATAGAATTTTTTCAGAAAAAATATTTTTTACTTTATTCATATGGAATATTAATCTTTTTTATCTACGTTTTTAATTTCAACAATTCAAATGAAATGTATTAACCTTCAAATATAAAAATATATACATAAAATGTGTTCCATATAAGAATTAATATATTATATTATTTTAAATTCTATAAATTTTTCTTATAAAAAAAATGATAATTATACTTCAGAACTATGTCTAAATTAATTTACGAAAAATTAAAAATAGTATATTTAAAAAGTTATACAAAAAAAATTAATATAACAAATATAACTGTTAATTTGAAATCATGTTATTTTTCAATCGATTATTTTAGATTATCAAGATCTAAGTTTATTACTAAGCAATCGAGACAATCGTTTTCTTATTGAAGACGACATAAGTCCGAATTTAAGCTCAAACACTTAATAAGCTATTCGATTTGATATATCTTTGTTATTTTACATTAAAGCCTATTTTGTCAATCAGATATATGTTTACTATTGTTATAATTTTTTTTATATATACAGTAACAATAATAGAACAACTGTTATTTATTGAACTTGAATAGATAATAGAACCAATAGATTGTATATATTAACTAGCAAAAAATACAAGAGACAATCCTTATTTGGTTTGGTGACTAATGGATTGTGATTTAAATTTTACTTATTGATTAATGGGATTTTTTTGAAGCAGATTTCAATTACAAAAAAGGTCTATGGTGTCTTCATATTGGTTTTAAATTGAATAAATTAATTGAAATTTGATTTTTTTAATATATAAAACATGTGTTACATATATAAGTGTTATCTTGAAATATTTTTAAATTTTATTACAATACATTATTAATTTAAAAATGAATTAAAGAGAAATTGTTGGTCAAAGTTGAATTTTTTAAAAACATAACAACCGATATCAGGCTTTCAAAAATAAACCAAAAAATAATAATAAAATCTCGATAATAGTTTACAATGATCAATAAATGTATCCACATTTATACACCGCTTTTTATAATATTAAGTGCTTTTAAAACTTATTCTCAATTACAAAGAAAATTGATATAGGTCGTTAATCTATATAATATACTTCATTGCTTCGCTGATATTGAGTATAACTTTAACTTTGGCAACTTTCCAGCTATGAGAAAAATATCTGTACGATTTAGACTCCATTGAAGATCCTTGTCACGTGTATAATCGTTCGAGCAAGCGTGCACGTTCAACACGATATTACCATTTCCATCATCATTTTTCGGCAATTCGAATGTCAAACGATGGAATTGGGAAACGACTAGCAAAATAATATTTCTAATGTACTCGTTAAATCATAAAAATCTCGATCGAAATATAACATTTGTGTAAATGAAGTGTGCGGTAACTTCACAAGTTTTTCAATTTATTGAATTATTTTAAATAGTATTAGTTTTTAGAGATTTTTTATCGAAATAAAAACGTATTTTTTTTTCAATAAAATTTATATCTACATTTTTTATAAACATTTTCGAAAATAGTGCTTTGAGTACAATCTTTATTGAATTAAAAAAATGAAAGTATTGAAAAAGGGTTTTATTTTAAACAAAAATAATATAAAAATATATATTTAATTATTTTTTATTTCTTATTTTTTTAATATGATACTTAGAAGTCTCAATAATGATATTTAAATTAATTTTGAAACTTTTCTAATTTTGAGACTTGTAAGTCTTAATATTTATTTTAGATTAAATCAATTGAAAATTATTTTTTGATTATCCTTTTTTAAAAAACTATGTATTTTGAATTATATTTTTATACATATGTATTCTATATAATAAAATAAGCAAATATTTTAAACCCAGATTTATATATTTTTGATATCAATTTAATATTTTAAAATTTATCCTTTAAATAAATTTATAGAATAATAAATAGAAAAAACATTACATGGAAATATAAAATATTTATATACATACAAAGGCTGATCCCAATGAAAATGAAGGGTTTAGACATACATTTACTTATTTACTATTCTTTACTAATCATATTTGGGCCACTTTATATAAACAAAGAATATTTTTAAAAATAGATGTTTTATGTTTTAAAGACAGTTTTAAAATACATTTAAATTATTTTTATTAATTTAAAAGATTTATTAATAAGAAAGTAAACTAGAATGTGTGTATATATTGAAAATAAGAGTGTGATTCATAATCGTTTTCTTAGTAGTTCAAAATTTTATTGAGTAATACTTGGCACTAATAGTAAAATATTCACTATTTCATACAAACAGAAAATCTAGGACTTACGTGACATTTTGAAACGTTTACAAATGTTTTCAAGAGATAAAATTTATGTTTGAAACGATGTTCAAGATTTAAATATTTATTCGATTAAAAACGAATGATTGTAAACGTTCATTATCCTGGAATCTAAGCTATGAACCAATATATGACAACAATTTATGTTACTCTATTACAATACTTTAGTACTGACTATACTTCAACTGCACTGACAACATCGTAACTGAGTACAAAAGGCCAATGGTCTTATAACTAAGGCTAATGGTCTTATTGTTGATGAATTGTAGGTTTGAATCTTATTGCGTATAAAATCGTAGTAATGTGGATAGAATGAACAATTAGAAATTATATTTGAACCTAGCTATTTAGTTTTGTAAAAAGTTTTTTTTAATATTTTATAAGTTATTAAATTAACTGATTCTTAAATTTTGGTAATTAAAAATTTCACATTTTATCTTGTAATTTAACTTGTAATTAAATTATATATAAAAAAATTTGTTATATTTTTTAAATATCAAAATAGATATTTTATGTCAAATACAAATACCAGTACTGTTTATATAAAGTTTCACCAAAAAGTGATACAAACTTCTCTTATAAACGAATTTACTATTTAATAATGTTGATTTATTTAATAATCTTAATTTATTTAATCGACAATCTTGATCTATCAATATAAGATAAACCTAATATCAATTTAATGATTAATTATTAATACCTGTGAATAAATCATTGAAAATACACTATGTTAGAAATGTTTTTAAGAAGCTTATAAAGTAAAAGTTGATACATATGGAACATATGTTACATAAATACCAACCTTTTCTTGTATCAAGTACAACAGTTACCGGTTATGTTGTAAAAATATATGCAATAAATAGCGGTTAATTTATAGATCACATCTTTATGAAAAAAAAACTGTTCATTCATGTCAACAAAACCCACGGATAAATAAACGTCGGAGCGTCATTTTACATAGCAGCTTTAATTGTAAAGGTGTATAACGTACGGTAACTAAAACTACTCAATGTTAATCCCACACAGCAGTTATGAAAGCATTCGCATTTCGTTATATTTTTTTGCATCTCTAATCATTACTATACAGTTGGTTAACTACACGTCATATGAGCGACCACTACCCATTTCTTATAACGCAATGGCGTAATATCTGCTTTGTCCGCCTACGATATTCGGAATGTTCGTGTTTGTATTGTGCATTGACGCTGATGCATAATAATAATAATAGTATTTTGATGAGTACTGTTTAAATTTTGTTTACATTTTGAGATTGAATATGTCGGTAGTATTAAATAAATATTGTACAGTTTAAAGATGTATCTTAAATGGCAAATGCGTTAGAATTAAACAACGAGCTATTTTCAAAATATGACATCAAAGGAAAATTAATATACCGTCACAATCGACAATTCTGAAATAACAAAACTCAATGATTTTATTACTTAACTTATGTAATGTATAGTTTTTTTTTTTTTGAAGTATGATAGAACTTCAAATTGAATCGAAAATTATATCTAACCTAAAAACACTCTCTCTCTCTCTCTCTCTCTCTCTCTCTTTCTCTCTCTCTCTATATATATATATATATATATATATATATATACACACACATGTGTATGTATATATAATGGTACGATGAAAGTGTTTTTTTAGGTTAGATAAAACTTTCGATAGGGATTCAATTTAAAGTTCTACCACGCTTAAAAAAGTATCTATATATTGTTGCAGTAGAGATAACATTATATAAAATATATATTAATTGCAAACAGTGACTGCAAAAAATAATTTACCATTTATATTCAACAAATTTAACCAGTTAAATTAATTTAGGTCAAAATAAAACATGGCAGAGAAATGTCTTTATATTTAATCTTTCTAAAACAAATTAATAAGTAAAATTTGCACATAAAAATATATTTACTAATGTAATTATTTTCAACAAACATTTTTTTTTAATTGTTCTACGTTATAAATTATAATAACTAACTTTTTTAAATTATATTATTTTATATATACTCTATTGAAACTTAGAATTTATTAAACAATATAAAATTCCATAACTCGAATTTTATGTAACTCAAATATGATAATTAATGGTTCAAATTAAACAAATTTGTGTTATTATTTACTGGTATTAACAAGTTTTAAAATAAACATAAGATATTTCGTACGAAATATTTTTCTTATTTTAAAATATGTTTCATATACGCAGTGTATTTCTATTTCTTCTATATTTTTTAAATTTTAATAACGAAATTTTTAATAATTATTCTTGGCGTACCTGTGAATGAATCGAATTTCCTTTAATTACTTACACTTATCAATGGTAGATAATTATTTCTGTTTATTTTATTATCCAAGTTATATAACAATAAAAACAGTCTAACTAGCTTTATTAATTTTTTGTAACCAAACTAACAAACACATATCCTGATAATAACTATGTGACCCATAAAACATAAACGCTTATAAATTTCAAACACTATTTAAAAACTAATTAGTATCGTCTATACAATAAATAAACGTAAACAATATACGTTGTCTTATAATAGCTAACAACTTATTCAACAATAACACGTTAAACTATTAAATTATAATTTATTGTTTGTATCTATTTTATTTTAATCACATAAAAGCTACAGTACGGCTTCTGTGATAATTACTCTCACGTGAAGTAGGTTTACACACATTGTATAAAAAGCAATATAGAGAAAAAAGCTTTTAACGAGATAGTACAGTTATTCCTTACATGTAGCCGCTAGAAAAAAACTTGCCCTAACGTATATAAATTTTATTTCTATGAATATATTTACAGTAAGAATGGTTCGATAACATAGGCGCCATGGATTATACTCGAAGATAATTGTTATGTATATTTTATGCACTTCAATTAAGGTGTCTAGAGTTTTTAATAGAACTGGGTTATTCCGTTTTATTTACTTGTATTAAACGAATCTTTCTTTGTACGAACCAATAATTTTATCTTTAGTTCATTTTAAGAGGGTCCAGATGATTTTAAAAAAGTTTGTTAAACCATTTTATAGTTTATTAACTGAATATATAAATAAAATAAAAATGAGTGACACAGATTTGAAAAAAAATTCAATCAAAAAGAATGTTGGTATGAGAAGAAAAATTTGAATGCAAATATTTATAACCAAACTTCTTTACAGACGTATATATTGATGAAAATGAAAAATCAGGTCACATTTTGTATAAACATTTTTTTTCTGTTTAGAATATATTTGTACGAGTCACAATCACTTCCGACTAAATTTAATTATAGTATACGGAAAATAGGGCAGGCATATTTGATAGTATATATATATATATATATATATATATATATATATATATATATATATATAATAAAAATAAAATTCCACCAAGAGAAAATATATTTACAAATTTAAAAATTCTCGACTATACTACTTCGACTTTTCAAGGAAATGAAATTTAATAATTATTATTTTTACAACTAACCAATGGAATAATGCTGTTAAAAATTCACAAATAAAATCAAACATTATTTAGTAATAATTAAGTATATTTTCTATTTTAATAACATATTAATTGATTTTCTGAAATTAATAATTTCAAAATTTCATAAAATATATATTAATATAAGTAACTTACTTTTTTAAAAAATATTATGTTGCAAAGTTTTAAGATATAAAATTTTATTGTTTGATTTAATATTTTGGTGATGACATATTACATTTTACAAAAAACTGAAAATAATAATGACTGTAAAACGTATAATTAAAGCAAAATTAAGAAGTACATGTGTAATAATAAAGAAGTCCTAGATGTAGAATTTAATGTTAAATAGTGTAAGTTAAATGATATAACAACTCGTAAATTTGTCATTTTTTAAATGTTGATGGAAACTCATAACTCGAATGTAAAATAATACATTGTCTTTTTGAAATCTTACGCGGTTATTTAGCATAGAAGAATTTCAATTGAAGAATAGTGCTTCCTTTTCCTGACAAGGAGGACTATGAGATAAATAAGGTAAAATAAAAAAGTAGACATTATTTCTTATTAGTATCACTAATACTAAATTTGCAACTTTAAGTAAATGTATTATTATTATTAAAATATTTTTAATAACTTCCAAAATTTAATTAATATAAATTAATCTGATTTATTAAAAAAATATATTATATAATAAATATTCATTTAATAATTTATCATAAATAATTATTAAATGAATTTAAAAATACTAAAATACTAATAATATATAATATCACAGACATATTTTTTTAAAAAAAACTAAATCACTCAAATATTAAATATTGTGTACATAAAACAATAAAAAATAAAAAACAAGAATATATAAAATGAAACTAGGAGATCTAAAAATACCACGAGGGACTGTTTTGAAATAAACGCAACTTTTGGAAATGTTCCAAGCCCAAAAATGTTATAAGAATCATCTAACCTTTATTTATGCAAAAAATATGAAAAAGTTTTCAGAGTACGTATTTATAGTTTTCATCTCCATTACTGTTGTCTCTATGTTTTAACGTCGTTTAAAAATAGAAATATGTGTGGGAAGTGTGCTAAATTTATTCATAGGTGAAGGGCGTTCGTCTGATCGTAAAGAATATAGCAAATACATATTTTATGATATGGCAAAGTGTCGATTGTGCTGGTTGATGTATTGCGCTCAATATGCAGTAGCTACTAGAATATAATTTATAATAATAGCAAAACGTTTTTTCTTGAAACAGTTTTACAATCTTTAGAGAAATACAGATGTAATCGAATTGAAATATTATTCTACGCAGATTTCATGTATAATAAATAATTGTAATAAAATGTTTTTTAAAATTCAGATTTTATAACCTAATAAAAAATTAAAATCTTCAAGAATTGTATACTTAATATTTAAATGTTAATATATAAATAATATTAAAAAAAAATATATTTTAATGTATTTAAAAGTATTTATTTATAGATAATACAGTTTCACTTTTATGTTATGTATTAAAAATGGGTATATACATTGGAAAAGAAAGCTATTTTGATAATTTTTTTTTAAACTAATTTATTTATTCTTGACAAATTATCAACTTTATTTTTGTCACTAAAAAAATTTATCATTCTCAACATTTATATATGTTTAAATTAATCTTCATTAAATCTACATACGTTGTAAGTTTAATTTGAATTTAAAAACTTTCTCTGTTCATCATTAAAAAAACTACTTGTTTGATACACAAACGAATATCTATACAAAATGTTTTTCATCCCAGCTTGATGTGCTATCTGACCTAATTTATTTTTTGTAAACATAAAAGAATATCAACTCTAAAGAAATAGATTTTTTTAAAAAAGACATACACAAAAATATTTATTAATAAATTTATATCATTTTTAATGCGATGAAATAAATTATACAGTGAATATATTTCATTAAAAAAGTCAAATTAATATCTTATCAACATACTTAATGTTATGCAGAAAAATTTGAATAAAAATAATATTATTCTGAATAGAAACTGGCCTCAAATTATAAAGTATGTTAATAATTCTTAAAACTCAGTAGGAATACATAAACAAATCAATCGTATTATTTCCCAACGAGACCTATTTACAATAACAATGATATTTTGACATCAAATCATCAGAAATCAGAATACAAAAAAAAGAAAGTTCTATAAATTACTACACGAATGACACTTGAACATCTCTGCATATCAGTTGTATCGATGAATTCATTCAAAAAGGCGTATCTACTCTTATGATATATGAACTGGTAATCAGTAATAAATTATATTATTTAACTGCAGCGACATAAAGCACATGTTCGAAGAAAGAAATTTATTTACCTTAAAGGAGTGTACGTAATTAAAACCGTCACGTGTGTATAGTAAAATGTTCTGTTGCCGGAGGATCTCGCTCGTTAATGGGACTACATGTGAACTATTTACATATGTTATATAACTGTCTTCTTTGTCTCCGGACTAAAGAGAAATGTGCGTAGGATTATCTTCACACCTGTTGTGGGTACTTTGAGTAACCTGCTTTTACGTGAACTCTAAGCTAATACAAAGTGTGCCGAAACATACATATAAATTATTAATCGTTGCAGCACCTTTGCGTAATAATAGTCGGATAATGCAACTCTTGGCGCAGAGTGTTTACAGTTTGTTTCAATTTATTAACACTTACCCGCAAAAGATTACGCGCACAATCATTTATATACGTTTATTAAATACTTATTAATTTATAAACGAAATAAGTTACTGAAGCGTAAAAAGTCATATATCAAATATGACATCTACCATTAATATAATATGTAGAATATACAGTATAGTATATTTTAAATTGATTATATGATATTAATATATCAACTAATGAATATATTGTACATTACAGTTAAATATAATAGTGTCTTGATAGAAAATTCTTAAGTTTTTAGAAAAAATGAGAAAAGATAACAGCATAAATATTTACATTGAAGTAGAATTTAATTTGATAATATACACATGGCATTAATGTAAAAATAAAACATTATTTAAAACAGGAGTTTTTCTCAAACGTACTTTTCTATTGATTTAAATAAAAAAACAGTTATTTTATATATATATATATATATAAACACTTAAAACAAGTTATAGTAATAAATTGGCTCTTACCAGTTAAAAAGACTGATAGTTGACTTACCTAGAAAAAGAAAAAACATCTTAAAGATATTCAGAAAGTAGATATTATTAAAAATTTAAAGCTCAACTTATTATTTAAAAATCTTAGATTGTGTCAACAAAAAGATATATTTCGTTCACACTAAATATTCTGTTTCTGTAGTTAAGTATTATATATAGTATAGGGTAAGCCAAATGTGCCAAATGTGATTTTATTAAAAAAAAGTTTAAATTATGTTTCACAAAAAAAACTAAATATACTATTTAGGTTTAAACAATTTTTCAATAATATATTTTATTGAAAAATGAATGTTACTAGGAATTACAATTTAGTAATTAAAGAAAATGGTATAAGGTAAGGAACTATAAATATGGATAAAAAATATTATAAGATTAACATATTTAACAAAATTCAAAGAATACAAACGTACACATACACATGTTACATTTCTACCTGGCCTAATTATAGACTATTAACAAACTTATCGAACGTATTATTAATTGGCTGACAAATAATCGTTTTTAACTTCACTTTGTCAAACTTACACAATGCACAACGATTTGGTCAAGAAACGAGTTGTACGAGATTTTTGGACCGCAATTCAACTATATAGTGAATTATCATGGAACTGACCAAATCAGCCATTTTTAATCTCAAATTATTTTTAATTCCGCATAGCTTATGCAAATGTGTAAATTAATGACTAGTGATTTTTAAAATTTACTCTGAATTCACTGAATTTGACAATCAACAATAATGATTTTGAGTGAGTGAGTTCGACCTAAAAGTTTTTTTAGTTAAGATTTTTCGCTATAAAGCTACTTTAAGAATTTTATTTCATATATTTACTTCATATATATTGTAATAAGAATTAAAATAATTTCATATAACGCTTTTTATAATTTCAATTATGTATTATTATCTGAAAAATGATACATAATAATTATTATTATTAAGAATTAAAATGTTTCTCAAGATTGAACCTCAAATTTCTAAGGCAAAAATGAAATGTATTTCCTTTCTAATAAAATTTTGACAAAAAATATCTTAAATTATGTTTTAACGAAAACGGTACTTGGGCAAATGATAATACTTATAATAATTATTTTCTGGAATATTTAAAGAAATGAATAAATTATTACACAATTTTTAATACAAGTCTCTATAACAGATTATTATAACGAAAAATAACGAAACGTATCTAATCTAAAAATTTTATGACATATAATTTTTTATAAAAAAATAATATCTATTTTAATGTAACTATATATGTTAAATTATCCGATAAGATTCAAACGGTATAAAGTAATTATTATTATCGAATATTCATTTTCTTATTCCATAACGGTAGTTTGAATATTAAATACCAAATACAATTGGTAAACATATAACGAATATTAAACGAATATACAAATTGCATATAAATAATTTATACACGTATGCTGCAATATAAATTTAATTATAAAAAATACGTTATTGGTAATCACAATATATTTCATATTTATTTATTATTATTTTTATTATTCCAACAACCATAAAAAAACTAACGTTAGATTCTCTGTTGTGCTTTTGATAATTACAACAGGTGTTAACTATGCAATCATAAAAACATTATACAACAGTTTTATCTACAAAAAATTACAAAATTGTGTACACATTTTACACCAAATATATATTTTTTACATTTATTTCGTTATTTGCTTGATACTAATTATGAATTAATGACAATTAAAATGTTATATTGCCTATTTGAAAGAAAAATGAAATCATTGAATAAAATTTCATTCTGTTTAGTAAAATTTTTTTCTTTCTCTGTTTTTATTTATACATACATACATATATATATATATATATATATATATATATATATATATATATACATATATGTATGTATGTATGTATATACTGTTTATAACTGATTTAGAAAAAATATTTAATTCCAAAAATAAATGTAGGTATTCATAAAATTTAAGAACTCATTTTTAAAAACTAATTATTTTGTACTAAAAATTTATTTTGATTAAAAAAACAGACTAATTTATTTAACACAAACTATTAATAATTATTATTTTGTCACTATATTTTGGAATTTATTTAGAATTAAAAAATAATTAAAGTCATCAAAGATATATGTATGTGTAAATAAAAAAATATTTTTAAAAATAATATGCATACATATATAGAATGTTTTTTTAAGTATGATAGAACTTTAAATTGAATCCATATCGAAAATTCTATTTAATTTAAATACACCTATATATATATATATATATATATATATATATATATTATTTACATGAAATCATTCTTAATAAAACAATAAATTTTATTGATCAATAAATAATGGAAACAAATTATTAATATAAGTGTTAACGACTATAACGTACATTAATTATAAGATGTATGGCACTAATCATCAAACGGATGTTGTAATAACACTATTTTATTGAAATCTGAATGTCCTCAATTATGGTACACTTTTGATGAGACCTTATATAATATATGAACTAGATGACCTATTATTAATATTAAATATGATATTTTTCGAAGAGCTTAATATGTTATAAGGGATTAATGTCAACATTTGAATGATAATTATTTGAATAGAAAACAGAAATAATTATTGAAGTACTAGTAGGTATTAAATATTTAAAATAGATTTTTAGAAAGTTTAATTTGGTAATGTTTAAGATTGAAATATAAATTTTGTATTTTTTATTATTTTTGAATTTACATATATATATATATATATATATATATATATATATATATATATATATATACATATAATTAATATCGATATGTAGACATTTATATATAGAAATTAAATATCCGAAAAGTTAATAAATTACATTTCATTCTACGACAACAGCCTTAAACCATAATTATACAACTTATATTCCGTTACAACGTCGTTATATAGTGTCGAAACAGTTTAAATGATGACAATTTTTTCATAAAAAAGAAACAAATCAAATAAATGATATCTACCTTGATGTCATTCATGCGAACTTAAAAAAAAATACCTATTCATCTAAGTCAAGGTCCGTATCCTTTCGCGTGATAAATCAAAACTAATCATTTCCATTTATCAAATCCATATCTTAAAACACAAACTTTTTTTGTACTTTACATGAGCAGATTCTGACATACAAGTTATTACTGATTCCACTGATATTATCGCAAAATCGTGTTCTTTTCTTATGTTAAATTATTTGTACTTGGTATGTGTTTCATTTATTCATCAATAAGGAAATGAATAATTGGAAATAATGTTTTGACACGTGCCTAAATTGTCTAACACTTACATATAGATTTTTTTTAATATGAATTTAATTTTTTAGTTCATGTCTGACAATGTATATCATTTATATAGTATGTTTTTAATTTGGTACTGGATTATGTTTATGCAAATTTTAAAAACATAAATAGAATGACCATGCACAATACAAAATTAATATCACTGAAATAATATGTTCACAGTCCAGATATATTATACATATAATTTACATAAGTTCTTACATTCATTTAATACTTTATATTCCTTTCATATTTTTTTAAAAAATATACTGTCAAAATCTAATAATTATATCAGAAATAAATGTTAGACTACAAGTTCAATTTTTCTGCAAATTTAATATTAATTTTAATATTTCAATTATTTAAAATTATTATAATTTATTTAATACTTAATTCAATTAATTTCATTACTTTTTATCAAAGTTTTCAATGCAGAAATGATTATAAATTTTCATATTTTTTAAACTTATTTTATTAAAATGGTCAATAAATTAAGATTGTTTTTTTCAACTAATTTTATAAAAAATATTTACTTTTTTCTATCATTTGCTATTAAAATATTCATATTACTTGATATGATTTATTCAAAAATATTGTATGAAAATTTTCTGTTTCATCATTACAAAATTATTTTTTTTAAAAAAAATGTTACTATTTTATATCAATATATTCATTTTTGGTTTATGAAATAACAAATATTCTCTTACAAATAGTTATTATAATACTAACGAATTACCTTTGTAAAAACATGTTTTATTAAAAAAAAAATCTGACAACGTTAAATATTCAAAGGTTATTTAGGAGCGGTGTAAGTGTTGGCGTCGTTTTCTAATACTTAAACGCATATCTATGGATCGTTAACATCACGAAGAGACTAAAAAATCGTCAAAAAAAAAACTGAAATTTTTTGACCAAAATTGAAGGTCATACCCTTTGTGTTTTTCTCAATTTTGAGCAAAAATTTTTTTTTCGAAATCATCGAATTGAACAGTGGTATGCTATTATATAAGGTCAATGTATAAGTGATTTGGCATCGATTTCGATCTAACACACGTAATGCCGCAGCAGGAGCGTTTTAACATTTTGATATTTTGGCAATCTGGTAACACCGAATATTCAAAATTCGTTTAAGAGCGTTAGAGGCATCGGCGCTGATTTCTAACGCTCCAACGCGTAGTTACAGGTCGTTAGCATCATATCAAAACCAAAAAATCAATAAAAAAAAATTTGAAAATTTTTGACAAAAATTGAAGGTCATACCCTTTGTGTTTTTCTCATCTTTAAGCAAAAATTTTTTTTCGAAATCGGCGAATCTAACAGTAGTGTGCTATTCTCTAGAGCCGATATATTATCGATTAGGCGTCGGTTTTGATCTATTGCACGTAATAGTGTAGCAGGAGCATTTTATTGTTTTGATGTTTTGCTCAGTTTGGTATCATCGAATGTTCAAAATTCGTTTAAGAGCATCGGAGGCGTCAGCGACTATTTCTGATGGTTAAACACGTGCCTACGTATCATTAGCATCATATCAAAACCGAAAAATCGATAAAAAAAAATTTGAAAAATTTCATTAAAAATTGAAGGTCATACCCTTTGTGTTTTTCTCATTTTTGAGCAAATTTTTTTTTTCGAAATCATCGAATTGAACGGTGGTGTACTATTATATAAGGTCAATGTATCAGTGATCTGGCATCGGTTTCGATCTAACATACGTAATGTCGCAGCAGGAGCGTTTTAACGTTTTGATATTTTGGCAATCTGGTAACACCGAATATTCAAAATTCGTTTAAAAGCGTTGGAGGCATCGGCGCTGATTTATGACGCTCCAACGCGTAGTTACGGGTCGTTAGCATCATATCAAAACCAAAAAATCAATAAAAAAAAATTGAAAATTTTTCACAAAAATTGAAGGGTCATACCTTTGTGTTTTTCTTATTTTTAAGCAATTTTTTTTTTTTTTTTGAAATCGACAAATCTAACTGTGAGATGCTATCCTGTAGGGTCGGTGTATTAGCGATTAAGAGTCAGTTTCGATCTAACACGCGCAATAACATAGTAGCAGCATTTTTACCTTTTTTCAAGCACTACAACACCAAACATTCAAGGTCTTATAAGATCGTCATAGGCGTCGACACTTATTTGTGACATTTATTACTATTGAATATTATTTTATCAAAAATATAAATCCTCTTTTCTTTTCATTAAAAAAACAGTTTGTTATTAAAAAATAAAAATTAAATCTTTATTTCAAAATCCATGGTACATTATTTTTGAATGAAATATTTGTAATTGTTATTATAATCAATAAATTATTATTTAAAAAGTATACAGAAATAAAACCAGTCATTAATAACATACAACTGCAAACATTATTATTTTCAAATGATATATTTAACTCATAAACCCATTTTTACTGTCATTAAATGTTTTTAAATACATTAATTTCAATCTGAACTCTTTGAAAATTATTTACACCGATAAAATTAACAAAAAAAATGTTAACAATACTGTAAATGTATTTTCCAATAAATACAATGTATTGAAACATACTGTTGCACAATTAAATGACACTTAGAGGCCAATTTTAATTTTATCTTAAAATCATTCATCATTTATTTCATATTACCAGCATACGTTGTACTGACTGAATGTAGATTTTTTCAAATAAATAACTTGCTCCTAAGTAGGTTATGTGTATATAATAAAATCAAGTGAAAAAAACTTGTGGTTTATGAGTTTGGGTTCAGTGACTTCAAAATAAATGTTTGAAATATAAATAACATATTTTGCGTACATTTATATACATGTATGCATATATATATATATATATATATATATATATATATATATATATATATATATATATATATATTTACGACTACGTAACAAATTATGCAAAACATCACCATAACAAATGTGTCTGGTTTATATCATCTACTAAATTTTTTTGCAATCCAAATTACCGGTATTTCTTTCTCTTTTGCAAGTTAAAAGAAAACGAATATAGTTAAAAAATAAATGCAACCATAATATTTTAATCTTTAGTTATATTTACTGAAAAACTATCATCTGTAACCACTTGAATATAGAACTAAATTTATCTGAATTTAACACAAATATATATTTAGAAAAAATTCAACAAAAATTGATCTGTTTTTATATACTATATTTTTTTAAAAATATATTTATTGAATATATACAGCATTTTTTCAATATTAATAAATTTACTCATTTAAATGTTCATTAATTTATATTATTGTTATTATTTATTAATTAATAAATATTATTATGAAAAAGTCAATACTATTCGAACTATAATTATTATAACTAATTATGTAACTATAATATTTTTAGTATAAATTATTTCTTAATCACGAGATATTAAATTTAATAAAATGTTTCTTGTACAAAAAAAAAAAAGTAAATTTCTTAATAATCACTTATGAAAAAAATAGAATTAAAGTCAAAATGTTTACCCCACTCTCAAAATACAATAAATACAATTTTTAAAATTTTAATTGTTATCCAGATTTTATTTTTTTAAAAATATTTGAAATATCAATAATTTCTCAAATATTTTTTTATATAAATGAAATATTTCAAAATATAATTATTTACTTCAGTATTTTTTTTTAATTTGATTATTATTTATGATAAATTACTCTTGGTTTTTAGAAATAAATAAATAAAATCTTAAAATCAATTTATTATTGTATCTTAAATAAACAGTTGGAATATTTTAAAACGTTATTAATGAAAATTTTAATTAACAATATTAAAGCAAAGAATTAAAAATTGTACAGGCGAAGTTCATTGAATACTTAATTTTCTTGAAATTCAAACAATATTAAATTAGGTCATTCAAGTTACCCTTACTAAAAGTTTTTATTCTGATAGCTAAATCATCTGTGGAAACATTGTACATTTTTAAGTAGAGTCTTGAGTAAAAAAGTTACTTTAAATTAATTGATTTTTTTAAAAAGATATACTGTAATAAATTTTATAAAAATACGTTTACATTGTATAAAACATACGTTTACAAATCAGTTTCGTTCAATTGAATGCTTTTAACGTATGAAAATAATAATTAGTAAGTCGAGGTCATTATACTCGACAAATACATAAATTACACAACCAATAGTTCAAGAAATCTTAGCATTTTATTTGCTGAGAATGTAATGTTGGCATATTCATGGCATTCATCATGAAAAGTAGTTAAAAAAATATTTTATAAATATATAGTAAACAATTTTCTTTATTTAATATGTCAACATTTTTTTTAAATGTTGACAAGATGGTAAATCGATTTTTGCAACTAAATGACAATTAAATATTTTATATAGAATATTTAAATCACTGTTGTTACAGCATCTTTCCACGACCAGATTCAATAATTTTGTCAAGTTAGGTAATATAGTAATCCTGAAATCTTTCATAAAATATTTCATAGTTATAAAACACTACAAAAATATAAAAATGTAGAACAAAATAAGTATAACTTAAATAATATTAATTGTTAATAATGTTTCAATTGAAGTTTACAATTCAAAATATGAATCATTTAAATAATTTTTATATTTTTACTTCTTAATATTTTCTATTTTAATATGAGTACATTTTTCATTTTGAAAAAGCTTAGTATAATATATAACAAGTTTTGTATATACTTTTTAAAATTATTTTATTAAATAATTCCACCTCAATATAAATTACATTAGCTTGAACATTTCTAATCTATTATAATAAAATATTAACTGACTAGTCAAAAATTATAATCATGTAATATTTTATAATAAAAATAGTTGTGACGAAATGTTGTAAAAGAAATGAGGATTTTATTATGAAATAAAATTCACTAGAATTTAACTAATTGTTCTATTTCGAAATAAATACCGCTTATAACATTAAAATAACTTCATATATTTTATATTGAACATATTTGTCAGTTTACAAATATTTATCTATATCGGTAATAGTAATTATCGAAATAAACAAAGTTTATTTTTCTATTAATAATATAAATTGCGTTAAATAGCTGTTCAAATAGTTTTAAACAAACATCTAACAAAACCTCATTATATGAAATAAAATATCTCCAACAATTAATATTGTACGGTCTAATTGATTAACACTGCACAATATGTCAAAGTATCTCTAAAAGATCCATATGGTACGACTATCCCAACGGTTTTATTGTTTACCTTCCCATAACTCAATCGTTGTTCGCCTACACACAGTCCCGTGAATAACATTTCAATCATATGTTCATAATACCGCAACACACCTGAGCCCTACCGTATTCACACAAATAATGCAGCTTATCCATCTTCGGGATATTCGTTGTTTAGCACGTTCGTACACATATTATATTAGAAACAATGTTGGCTTTCATTCGCAACTGAGATGTTAATTTTTCAAACGAATATAGAGAAGAAATATGAATGAATCATTCATGAAAAGAGTAAATCGTTTATAATACCATAATAGTGTGATCAATCACTTTTCAAGAGAACTACTTTTTATAAGCAGCACCTGTGAATGTATAGTAAAAAATGTGTAAAATATTTGAAATTGTAAAAAATACAGACCTCGATAATAAAAAAGTAATTATACAAGAAAATACATAAGAAAAAATATATATTCAATTTATGAGAAATTGTTTACTATGAAGATGATTTGACTTTATAATTTATATAAAATTTCATTTAAAAAGATGCAACGATGAAGTAAGTCTTTAATCAAAATCATTAGACGTTAAAACAGTCTACATTTACAAATTACAGCAGCAATTTATAAATTTTATATAAAATAAAAAAAAAAGACAAAGATATCTTGTGCAGATTATAATGTAATGTATTTCTCGGAATGAAGCTCTTTTATCTTTGCGAGTGTGTGTGTTGCAAGTTCACACTTTCAGTTTCAACCGTCTGGAAGAAGTGAATATCTACGTAGGTACAAGCTGTCTACCGAGCGGTTTTTCTTTCTTTCTTTACTACTTGTTTGCTTGCTTGCCAGCTGCCAACACTCGTCTTTTAACAGTATGAGCACTAACTTGTTACTTCGGTCAATAAACTTCATTAAGAATTTTAATTCCTGGTTTGTTTTCAAGATGTGACATTTTCAAACTATTTTCAAGACGAAATGTTCGAAAAGTGCATTCCAGTTAAGTTAATTTGCACATTTTTGCACATTTTGCCACCAAGAAATTAAAAATATTAATAAACTGGTTAGTATAATGACTTATTTACATTAGAGCAATAACCTTTATGGCGACACTAATGTGAACGTTAATTATAAGAACATTTACTTGTAATTATAAGGTTTTATTAGTATCTAAGTACCTACTAGACATACGTACATAAAAGAAATTGAAAACTACCAACGTGTAATTCAAAAATAGAAAATATCAAAATCAAGAATATTATACACGTAATTATAAAACTATATTTATCAACCCATTAATTTATGATTATATATATATATATATATATATATATATATATATATATATATATATATATATATATAAAATACACATATAAGATTTGTTTCAACACATGGAAACATCTGTAACATAGTTAATAAAAAGAAGAACAAATTTGATTCTAAAATAAACTGAAACTCTAGTATACTAAGAGTAAATAACTGGAAATTATGAGATTTACAACAAAAAGACAAATGTAGATAAAATATAGAAATTATTAGATCAATGTTAAAAAATAAAACTTGATTAGAAATAAATCAATCTGCAGATAGATAATTATTAGAAATTTATTAAAAATGTCTTGAACAGAAACACTTATTTTTTTATTTAAACTGAAAAAAGCTTTTATCCAATAACGACTCTTCAAATGTATAAGTGCATATGTAAATATATCAATCCAAATAGAACAGCACTTAAAATATTATACTCTGACAAATTAAAAAAATCGTTTTTTTCCCTTGTAAATTCTGAAATTTTTGAGTTTCAAAAATAAAATTTAATAAAATAAAATCGAAAAAAATTGATAGAAAATTTTATATTAAAAATCGAAAATATGACAGATCTAATTATATATGGTGACCCAAATGAGATTGAACAATAGTAAAGGATAATAATTGATAATAAGGAAGTAAATGTATGTATAAACCCTTCAGTCTCATTTAGACCAACATATATAATAAATAGAACAACGTACAAATAGAAATTAATGTAGATTAAAATTTCAAACTGATAATAATAATATCTTAACAAAAAATCGTTACATCAACGAATTTTACCACTCTTGAGTAAATATCTTACTATCTCTGATAATAGAATTAAATCCAAATATTTTTTTAACTACTATAAAATTAAAAAAAAAATGATATAAATTTTTAAAATGTAGTCATTTAATTAATTTTAATTTAATTATTAAATCTGGTACCAACGTTAACCATATAAATGCAGATTAAAACAATATTTAATTTTTTAATTTCAGATTTATAAAACAGCTGGGTTCTTTGTCAATGATTTAATGGATTTTTTGCATATATTATTACTGCAGGTTAGTTAGAAAATGTATAATTTTTAACATTGAAAAAAATTATATAACGTTCTAAAACACCAATAAATATGTGTAAAATTAAAAAAATAATTTGCTGAATAGATTTTTTATAAAAATCACAAATGTCATTTTAAAAATCAACTTCCAAAGTATTAAATAATTTATTAAATGATTTTTAACAATACCTAATAACAGTTTTTTTTAATTTTTCATTGTACTCAATAGTGATTTCAGGTGTACTGCTACGTTTAAATCTTTCGATTATTTTTATAATATAAAAATTCTGGCTAATAACAGATACTCTTATTTTGTTTCCAATTATCTAAGAAAAAATCCAATAACTACCTTTTTTTGCTTTCTAATGAAATTTCAATATTTTAAACAATGATTTAATAGAATTGTTTGTGTGGATTTTTGTGGAAAATTGGAATAAAATAACATATTTTTATCAAAACAATGGAATTCAATGAATGAGTCAATAAATTTAAAAACAATTATTTACGACTATATAGAAATTTTAAAAAAAATCAAAATATCTCAATATAAAATATTTTTATGAACATAATAAAAATCTATATAAATATAATATTTTTAAATTAACATAAATGGAAAAAAGTTAAAATATGTATACAAGGACATAGAGAAGGTAAAAAAATAAAAAATATATTCAAGCATTTTAAAAACAACAACAATGAATTTAGATACTGAATTATATATAAACTTTAATTCAATTAACTACGAATGATTACTTAATAATCACTCTATAGAAAATGCAGTAAAATTATGATTGGTATAGTTATTAGAATTCTCACAAATCATAAACAGATACATAAAACTATTTCATTTCAAGGCATAAAATCCGCAATGATGTAAACGCAATACACAAAAAGCTCGTCAGTGCTGAAAAAAATAATCTATCATTCTGTTTCGTGCTATAATATTAAAACGAGAGATCTGCACCGATGTTATTTTTACAGACCAGCGAACTTCATCAAATATTTCTCAACTGTTCTTTTTCATCCATTCACTTTAATCGATCAAGATTTCAGCAGACACGTAAATGAACTGCACGGATGCAGTAAAAGCAGGAGCCGCACGTACACGAATATAATCTCTACGGATTCTGTTTCACTCGCGCGTGTTCTCTTTACAAGTTTTCCTTTCAGCTTATTTGTAGTACAGGGGAATGCAGTTCAGATATATTTGAATCGATCGTAACAATCTGACAATAGGCTGTAAAAATACAACTGACTTATAGCTTTCGTTATAAATTATTGATTGATAGTCATAAAACATGTCGCATGCCGACTGTCAATCGTCGTCGGAGCCAAATACTGGCACGGGCTTAGAATATATACGAGTATGTATAGTTCCAGTGCTTCTACCTACATACATTGCGGAATTCTTACTATAGATGGGGTCATTTATAAGACACAAGTGAAGGTAAATACCCCACGTACAAGAATCAATGTAGTTGATTGTATGTGTGTATACGTGTGAGTACATCAAGTATCCGAAGAATGTTTAATTTATGATTAAGTCGTACGAAATAATAAATTCTTTCGAAGTATTAAGGTCTCGTTATTATTTCGTATTGTAGATATTTGTAGACTTGTAATGCAATTGGACGTTTTGAATAATTTGCTTTTTCGTACGTTGATAGAGACAAATCGAGGTACTGGTAATGAAAACTTCATTAATTCTATAATAAAATGAGCACTGAACAAACATCAGTGTCCTAAAAAAAGCAAATTAATATGCTCTTTTTGAATATTAAAACATTCATTCATTCAAACCTGTAATGTAATTATTTTTAATGATTCTTGGAATGTTGATTAAGATATTGCATACATGTAGAAATTTACTGAACTTAAATCGAATTACTTGATTTATAATTTATTAAGCATGTGTTAAATTAATTATCTTGAAAACTGATAATAAATTACTTATACAGTTTTATAACTTAATTTTTATTTATGACGCTTGTCGATTTTTTATTATAAAAATTAAGCCAATACTAGAAAATAAACATAATATTAATAATATTATATATTAATTTAGTAGCTGAAAATTGAAAATAACAGATATTTTAATGTTCCTAATAATTTAAAATTATTTTCAGGTAAGATCTTAATCTCAATTATTATAGAATTAGATGGGAATTACATTTTTGAAATGTTTTTTTTAAAAGAAATCTATTATTTTATAGTTATATTTTTTATTTTATAATTATGTATGTATAAAAATTACTATTTGGAGGGGTGAACGTGGAAAATTTACTTTAACACAAATAAATCAATCGTCTTAATATAACAAGATTTTATAAAAATATTCATTAATCATTTATTGTTCATTTTATTCGCTGATGTGCATTTCTATAGTCATGTCATAATTGTCAGAGAAGTGTATCGTAAATTTGGTAAAATGGTGAAAATAATGATACGGTTATTTAATGTGCATTAACAAATAATGTAAACAAAAAGTGATTAAAATATAAAAATTAATTAAAATCTTCTAAATTTAATAATAATTGGAAAAACTAATAAATGAAGATTAAAGAACATGACAATTAATTTAAATTCGCTAATTTCAATTTTAAAATATTTGTTGAAAATAATATACATTCAAAATAAAATACAGAAATATTTTAAATTTCATTTTAAAATATTCACTTACACAACGAATATATATTCTAAAGATTGTGAAAATATTTTCTTATATCAATAATAATATTTCGAAAAATAGATTAAAAATAAAAGAAACGAATAACGAACTATTCAAAAAAGTGTTCAAGCATTGTGGTCGTGTATGACTTTTGTGGGTCACGTAAATCATGAGAATGGAATTGTCATGTAAACAATTTTCTAAAAAGAGCATATCTAAATGTATTCATGAATCGGTTTCAACAAACGAAACTGTTAATTTTCAACATAAAATTGTTACTCCCACAATACATTAGCTATGCCAATATTTTTAAGAATTGTTAAGGTCAAGACTTTTTGAATCTTACCGTTAGGTAAACAACTCAGTTTTGTCTTTTATGGAAGTTATTCTTATAAATTATGCAGTACGAAAAGATTTTATACTTTAATTATATTAACTAGTAATAAACTGTGTTCTTATTAACATCTATTACACTACTTTCGTACAGAAATATTCGATTGTGGAAATATATTTTATAATTCATTTCTCTTGCACATTTCAATAAAATTAATTTTTATTACGTAAACATGAAATTACTGGGGTATTGAAATTATCCATTTTCTCGGATATAAACTATGCGTATAATATTAAATTATATCTTTCTGAAAACGTAGGCAGTTTCCAGATTTTTAATTACATAAACATATAGTCAAAATGGGAGGATCTCTCAACATCGTCTATAATCTGCACGTATTTATTAATATTATCAATAAACATGAATACTGTTGATTAAAGTTGTCCCCGGTAATTCTAATATACATTCTTTAATTCTGACACTGCAAGCAAGTTATTTATGTAAATACTATTGTTATTGAAAAATATCTGTAAAGTTCAAGAAAGTAATTAGAGCGTATCTAATCGACTTACAAAGATGCTAAGATATCGATTTACTTTTCTAGGAAATCTCTTGGAAGGAACTAAACTTTTCGAATAAATTATAGCGATTTTTTATAAGTTTAAATGAAAAGTTTTCGTTAAAAAATCAAGAATACTAAACGTTCTATTCTCCAATGTGCTTGATTTAAATACGGCCTTTTTTCTAGATTACACATGATATATTTTAGTTTTATAAAAACCTTGAAAGATTTATAACGACTAGTAGAGAATTTACAACGAACTTTTTTTTCATAGAAATTTACTAGTATTCTAAATTGGAATTTAATGTTTTGGTAAAATTTATTACTTACTGTAAATAGGAGATTTTTTAATAATTTAAAAAACAGTTTTGAATATTTGTAAAAAATTGTTTAATTGTAATTATAATTAAAATATAAACAGAAATTAATATCAGATTTGTATAATTCTCTAACGGAAAACATTTTTAATTCGTGTTTTAATATCTTTAAAATATTTATTAAATAAGATTAAAATTAGATACTATAGGTAGATTTATTTTGTACAACAATTTTCAAAATTTACCAATTTTTCAATTGTGTTTACAATTTTATGATACTTGTTTTATTATCCTGATTAAAAGTCACTTTTTTACGATATATTTTCATGTTAAAAGTAATTCAGTATTCACAAACTAATATTTTTTTAAATTTAAAATGCTTAATTGATATATATATATTTAATATATTGTGTCATACCTTTTGTAACTGTATTTTTATTTATAGAGAAAACACAAGGATACTGAATTTCAAAATCATTTTCTTATAACTACATTTTTTAATTTAAAACTAATTTACTATTTTGCAAAATAGTCATTTAATATGAATATTGAGATTAGTCGTAGAATAATTTGATAAAGAAATTATTGTGCTAGAAGTTCAAATCTGATTAACTTGAATATTATTTCACATTGACAAATAAATTATTTATTTAATTCTTCAAATAAGTAGAATTTATATAAAAGACAACTATCCTGTTATAATAAAGTAGTTTTAGTTATTATTAAGAAACCTCATACGTTATGAAGCCTTATATCAAAACGACATTAGAGGATTTAAGTTTATTAACACCAATATATTTGTGATATAAAAAAAAGAAATGATAAAAAAAGAACTTAATATTTAAATTATAAATTGTTTTATTTTAAAATTTAATATTTTTCAATATTATAAATATGTATTAATTAGTAAATAAATATGCCAAAACCAATATTTAATACAAGAAAACTCGAATGTAAATATTTTATCGTATTTTTTAAACGTATTTATGTTTGATAAATATTTATTTTTTCAGTTTTTTATTAATACAATAACTTATTGTATTTTAGATTTTTTTAAGGTTTAATATTTTTTATTTAAAAAATCGTACATATTGATTTAACTTACATGAGTCACTCTTTCCAAATATTACAAAATTTCATAAAAGTGTCTACATTTTTATAAAATTAGTTCTATTTTTTTTACTGCAATACCAAAAGAAATATTTATTGATATCTTGTAATTATTTAAAATTTATTATAATTGATTAAAATAAATTTAAACAATTTATTATCCAATTACTATTAATACTTAAATGCTATTATTTTTAAATATCACATTTTTTCTATACTACAATTTTTATTGTTATTTAATTTCATAATATACATACATACATACATACATATATATATATATATATATATATAGAGAGAGAGAGAGAGAGAGAGAGAGAGAGAGAGAACAAAAATAAGAGTGTTATTACCAGGGTAATGAAAATTTAAGAAAAATATGGGAAAACTTGGGAATACTAATGGGAAAATATATTTTGAATTAAAATTAAAATATCAATTTTTTTATTTCATTTCAAAACTTTCTTTAAAAAACAGCACTGTTTATGGGATCACTCTATATATAATTATTTCGTTATAAGAGATTGCACTAATTAAATTTTACAGTTTTTGAAAAAGAATCAAAATATATTTTCTATAAAAATGTTCATTAAAATGATCAATTGACTTAAATCAAGGTAAATAATATATCAAAGTAAATAAATTATTCCAAAATTATAAAAACAGCTACTAAATCTTACAATATTTTATTTTTGAAAAAGTTCAAAAAATAAAATATCTTTCATATAAAAACATCAAACTGAGAGAAAAGATGTTAATATATTACAAACTATCTATCCTATTTGGGTGAATTTGGAAAAAATTTCAATAATCTCATATGTAAAATGATTTTTTTGAAAAATAAAGTTGAAGAATAATAAAATGCATAAAAATATTTACTTTTTCTTTAATGCTGATTTGGATTTTTATAGATAAATGATTTTAATATTTTTTTTAAATTTAAATATATATATATATATATATATATATATATATATATATATATGTATTCTCAGTTCTATAGTAATAAAAAATGAAAGGATTAAATATGTATGTGTATGTATCTAACAGAAGATAATAAATAATTTAACATTGTATATATTAGTGTTTAAAACGTCTATTAAAAATATATTGTATCAAACAAAAAAAAATAATACATAATAATAGATACACTTTCTAAGCCTATACGACGAAATGTTTGTATACGATATTTGATTTATGAGTAAAATTTTCATTACACTGATGAAATGGATAATTAGTCACGATTTATTTAAAACGTGTATAAAACATTTTAGTACACACACATTTTTTTAAATAGAAGCTTACACTTATCTGTTTGGTATCCATAACTAATTTATAATACGTATTTATTGATCTATAAATCTACGCACGTTAATTATTAGTCTGTTCTTTGAATCTATATTTTCAAAGTCTTGAATATGTTATTACTAAATCAATTCTTGTTTTATTACACTTTAAGGTTAATACTTTGTAAATTCACAAACATAAAAAAATTAATAAATATTTTGAATAGCTATTTAGAAACAACTTTGTTATAATTTTTAAAAATTATCTTATTTTACATTTAAATGGATTGAAGATGAAATATTTAATAAAGTAATGCAATTATAACATTTGCATATCAAATATAAAATTTGAAATTTTATATAAATAAAATAATCATGATAGTTTAAAAAAATAATATTTTTAATATAATTCGAATATATATATTCGAAAAAATAATTAATATCAATGTAACAATATTTACTTAATTGCTTTATTTATATTGACTCATTCAGTATTAAAAACATGTTATTAAATCTATGTAAATCAAACTGTCGACAGGTGTAGGATAGAATATAGAGTCTTGTAAGTATGATAAAAAAAGTATCGTTTTTTATTTTCGATTTCATGGCAAAACACCTGGTTAGTAATTGATTTTCGGAAGATGAGTAAGTATATAAAACCGTTACAATTTGCAACCAGTGAAAACACCTGTAGTTAACATTTTGATTCTGAGAATACGATGCATACTGGTGATATTAAAGATAATTGGATCAAGAATAAAATCTTTTACATATATCCATCGTTGTATATAACAAGCAGTATTTTATTCTGGTTAAAGTGGTTTTGATGATGAAATTTATAAACATTTAATGTTGTTGTCAGTAAAATATTTTATAATTATTATTTTTGTTTCGTTTTTCTGTTTTTATATTTTGTAACATAGGCACATGTTCATTCTCAAACTCACACTCTTGTTACCTCGTGATAATAAATTTAAATTACAATATTAAATAATATTGTGATTTAATTTAAATTTTATTTCAAAAAAATGATATATTGTATTATTTACATTATTTTATGAAGAAAAGGTTTTTACATACTAAATTCAAAGGAAAAATAGAGTAATTAATTTATTTTCACATTTATTTACAGTTATTTCTTATTTTTACGAAGTTGTTTTTACTTTTTCTACCACATCATTCTATAATCATTTTTTTAGGAATTTATTTAAATTACAATTTTGTCTGTCAATAAAATTTATTTTGATTTAATTTGAAAAAATAAAGAAAAACATTTTACAGTTTTCAAAAATAATTTAAATGTGTTTCTCTGAAATTAAGTAATCGTTTAATTTCGTTTCTAAATATACTTGTTGTTTCAATTAAAAGCTATTTTAAATGTACTGTATTTTTTATAAAATCTCACGTTTACTACGAAGATAAACCATACTGCCTAACTGAACAACATAGTCGTAAAAATGCATTTGAATGCAGACAATGATTACCGAACAAACAAATATGTTTTTAATTCGGTACGATCATTAACTGTGCCCTGTTTGTTATGGACTTAATCCGTTTGAATCACGGAAACAATCAATTTCAGTCAGCTGTTTATGGAAGTTAATGTGGATGCCATGTGCCAAGCCCACAACCGTTCACGATGAGTTTTCATGTTGCTTTATAATCTTTTGATGCCATGCTCTATTAGCTCTTTTAGATCGATACGCAGCGACGACTATTACTACTAGTACTGCTGCTGGTTGTTGTGGCTGATGTGTGCGATGGTCTGCTGATTTTCAGTCGACCATTTGCGTTTGTAAAACAGCTGCTGATATTCGCAGATTGTTATATTATTCATCTATACATCTGCCTAAAGTTCAGGGTTATATTAACAAATTTTCTTTTAACTATATAATTTAAATAGCATGTATTTATTTTCAGAATAAAATGAAAATAAAAACAGGTGTACTCCTAAGTTTGTACAATAAAAATTCTAAGAAGATATTACATTAATAAAAATTTATTGAAATGATTTCTAAAGTATTAACTGAAAATTTGAAACTCTTTATATACACATTTAATATTAACTTTAAAAATTATTAGAAGACTCGAATCATAAGTAAAAAAATAAAATTAAAAAACGATAAAAGGGGTAACATTGAATGAGCCGAAATTAAATAAGAAAATATGTTCGATTAATAATTTAGTTATAAATTTATATTCAGTTTTATAAATACTTCTTTTTTAATGATAAGAAAGATTTTATTTACAATTTCATAAATACTGAAAAATATCTTTAAATAAAATAATATTATATCATTTTATTGACAAGACATTTTATTTCAAAACACTGAAATGTTTATTTTCGTAAAAATACTAAGTTTAAGGAAGCGATATTTTAGTATTTCAGAAATACAACTCAAAAACTCCCAACGGACTACTATCTCTTTCTTAAAAGACAGCTGACATTTTCTCTACCATCTTTTTTCACTTTAGATTGATTGATTATTTTACAGATAGCTTCATACATTAATCTTATAAGATAATGTGATATATAAATTCTTTAGTATTAATGTGTTTCAAAAATCAATCAAGAAAAAAGATGAAATTTTAAATAAGAATCAATATTATTAAAAAATAATTTTAAAAATTCTGGAAAATTTTTAATAAACCGACTTTAACTTTAATATTTAACTTCGATCTATATTTTTTTTCAAAATAAACTCAAAATTATATTTTTTCTTTATTTGTTACTGTATTTATGTAATAGATTATTTTAATTCTATTATTTAAATAAATTATAATTATAAAAAAATTGACTATTATAACAAATATACATGCATATATATATATATATATATATATATATATATATATATATATATATATTCAAAATAACCATATTTTAATTTTTTGGTGTTGTTTAAAAATAAAATATCATATTTTATTTCAATTACAAAGTAATATGATGTTCTGCTTAAAACAATTTTTATATTACTTTTATAATTAATTTTAATAAGTTTTTGTTGAACTTATATTCTTTATTTATCTCTTTTTCCTTTATTTAATTAAATAATTTCAACTTTGTTATCGTTTATGTTTCACATTCATTCAATTTCCTCAGATTTTTTCATCAAAAACATTATATATTTTTTTAAATTAAAAAACATGATTGTTTTCACTTGCTTTATTGCATTGAGATTGCAGGATATGAATAATTTCAGAGAAAAATGTGTCACTGGTTCTTATTCATAAACAAATATTATTAATATATGTATAAGAGCGTACATAAATCAAAAATATTTATAATATAAAAATGTAATTTACCTTTGTTTTTTTTTCATTTTCATTAAATTAGTTTTCAGTCTACAAATAGTATTTTATAATACACCTGTGACTGTATTTTTAAAAATTATTTTAAAATATATATACATGAAAGACAATAATATATAAAACTTACTAATATTTCCGTTTATTTTTTTTAATAATCTAGTATTCACATGTGAAAAAAATCCGAATTTTAATTAATACTGATAACGTGATTAAGATATAAATTCATATTTAATTACTTTTACTTTTAAATATTTTTAACGAACATTCCATATTAGAAAAATAAATAGTATTTTAAAAACTTAGATATGAATATAAAAATATTTCATTTATTTTTTTAAAAAAGAAAAAATAGTTATTTTCATTTATACTTTAGAAATGTTTTTTAGACGTGCCTTCGAATATATATATATATATATATATATACATGCATACATGAATTTAAATAACGACAGACTACAAAAGCTCGTAAATAAAATGACAGCAAAGGTTAGCAGAAGAACAAAAACATAACATGAAGTGGAATGTGCTAAGCTAAAAAACAAAAAGATGTGTTCTTTTATGTTGTGAATCGTATAATTGATAAATTTGCATTGAAACGAGAAACAGCAAAAATAAAATCTAAAGAATATGTAAAACTGTCATGACATAGTCAGGTGTTATTTAAAATAGTTCAGATACTGAAGAAAAGTTCAAGTACAAAATATGATGAATCGATTTGACTAATTTATGTATTAAACATTTCCAATTTTAACTCTAAGAAGATATTTTTTTCAAAAAAGATAATTTTGTTTTTGAATTTTCTAAATTATTAATTATTTACAAACTGAAACATTATTTCTGGAGAATCAATTTAAAAAAATTAAAATTGAAATCAAAAAAAATAACGATTTCAATGTTATTTTATTAAAAATAAAAAAAATAATTTATATTTAAAGATTATAAAATTTAAAATTTCTATATTCTTATCATAATTTTTATATAGATTTTTAATTTTTATAGTCTATTTGTATGATTTCAATTCGAAATAACACTTTAATAATAATCTACTATTGATATAGGCTTTATTATTGTAACTTGTTTGAAAGTAAAATGTTAATAATTGATTTATTTATATGAATTGTAGATACGAAATGAATTTCCATACTTTATCATATGCTATTAAAATATGAATTGATATAATAATACACTATTGATAAATTCGAACTGGAGACTTTCACGCTTTCAAAGATAAAATAATTATTGTTGACCTATGGTCAGTATAAGAAGAATATAATTATAAAACAATTTGAATAAATTGAACAAGAAGTTCAACCCTGTAATATTAAAATAATACAGAGATAACAGATGTTTGATGAAAAGCATTATTTATCTTTACCCTATGTTTCCATACTGATTATATATTTTCATTTCAATAAATATCATGACTGTTCATCTAAATAACATACGATTACACACCTACACCGTGTGTTTTATTAATTATATAAATAGCACATAGTATCAGCAGATAATAAATATGCAAAACGTTATTCGCAATGTTGCAATAATGGAAATAGTTATTCCTAGAATGGTTTTATTATTAATTGTAAATATTAATTATTATATTTTCAGAAAAGAGTTTTCTGGGAGAAATATTTTTTTTATTACAGTTATTATATAAAATTCTATATTTTTCTAAAAAAGAAGTCATTTTATAATACAGATACGTACATAAACCAAATATATTAATATTTGCAAATTTTACTACATAACTTTTTAAAAATATTAAATCCAAACAAATTTCTAAAATGAAAAAGTTGTATTTAATAAATGTCTAAAAATATTTATGTATTATTATAAATAAATATTTTGAATTATTGTGGTTTCAAAAATACTTTCCAAATAAAAATAGTGTGTATTTCATTAACTCATTTTATTGTTTGTATATATAAAAAAATCAATTTTGTACAAAAATATTCGCGAACAATTTTTTTTAGAAAATATTTATATTGGCATATTTGACTATAAATCTTTAAAAAATATAAATTTATACTCGCTGTCTCCAAATAAATTTCTAAAATAAAAGTTTCAAGTTAAATAATTACATGGAAAACTTATATTTATTTAAATACATATTATTATAATTATATATTGAAAAATATTTTTCAAATCAAAAAACTTCATTGTTTAATTAATTAATTTTATTTTATTAAATTATCTACATTTTTCCTAATTTATCAATTAATGTAAATGAAAAAAACGATCATAAATCTTTTTAGTAAAAAAAAAATATAAATTTCTTGTCATTACTTTTAAATAATAATCAATAATAGAAAGATAATATAAATATCTAATAAATTACATCCAATCAAAAGCTTATATAGTTATACTAAAAAAAGATATCGATTTATTGATAATCTTAAAGACTATTAATATATTTCAATGTCATAAACATTTTTTATTTTTTTGATTCCTTATTTGTATAATGATTTTTACTCTTTATAATTTTTTGCTATATTTGATTTCTATTTGCTATTTTACGATCGAGAACAAACAAAACAACTTATTACATTTTATCTACAGAGATTCAAATAAAACATTTTTAGCTTATTTTATTCATTGAAATATATTCGAAGTCAAATGTAATGGAAGAAAGATAAAGATTTTATTGTAACCTTGTGAATTAGACTTGTACTAGACGAAAAGTAAAAATAGAATAGTCAATGCTTTATATAGATATTCTCATATTTCAAAACTAACAAAAGCTTTACTCGTATCTAGTGAATGTCACGTCCCTATTATATATACGAGTATATGAAACATTCTTTAGAAAACGTTGCTATGAGTGAATTTTCAATTTCATTCTAAGAAAATAAACCAATTTTTCAAATCAGAAAATTCGTTTTATTTTATTTGAATTTCTGACAAGGTTTCAAAACTGAAATAGAATCTGTTCATATTTTTCATGAATATTATTTCATATAAAGTTAAGATTTTTCCATTCTCAGTTTTCTGTATCTGAAAAGAATAAACGTGACCTTACTGATCTCACTGAATAAATTTGCAACTACATACCAAATGGCTAATTGTAAACTGTAAATGTAAACTATTGTATTACAAAGTAATTATTTAATATATGACAGTTATAAAACTAAAAGATTCGTTCATTCACTATATAATTTTTTATGACATGTACTATTAATTAATATTTTTTTTGTTTTCAATTAGTACATCTGTTCGATAAGATAAATGATTATTAGCAATCTTTTATATCATACATCATCTTAGATACTAATCATCTTTCTTGATATCTTATAAAGAAGGCCCACTTTCTGATTTTGACATTTTGATTTTTTTTAATTGTGATCAACTATTTTTATTTTCATTAATATTAATCGATATATGTGCTTTTTTATTTACTTGATAACAGTTACTTGATTATTTTTCCAATCTCCTTATATATATATATATATATATATATATATATATATATATATATATATATATATATATATATATATATATATATAAATCGAACTGAACCAAATTAATAATCTATTATTTATTTACAATTAGCATATAAATTTTGAAGCATTTAAAATGAACTTGATTAGATTTTTATAATTAGAAAGGAGCTTTTTCAGTGGGAACAAAAAAAAACATTCTGATTAATAAAATGAACAAAAAGGCGATACAATTTCCTATAACATTCTCTTTAATTAACAACGTCCGAAGCTTTACGCTAATTTCTCACCATGAAAGACCTTTCATAATCCGAACTCTTCTTTATAGTGTTTGGTGATACTTTTTTGATGTCTGTGGGTCAAATGAATATGTAATCAGATTCGGTTACTTCCAAAATTCTAGGTCAAGGTTATAATCGCGATTTTGCGATTGTTCATAATGACGAAGAAAATGTGCCGGTCGTAAATAATTATCGAAAACGTTTGCTACGTTATTATTAAGTAATTAAGCAAGTAAATATTTCCGTTTTAGTAATTATCACCAATTAGATTCAGATTTTTCATTTTGTTATTTTTGGTGATTAATGAGAAATTGTGTATGTATTTTTTCAGTTTTTTATGATTCATTGTTATGATATTTATTGTTATTTAATTAAATCTCATTTCATTAGAAGTAGATTTCCAGGAATATTATTTTATCATCAATAAATGACAAAAATCTCATCTATTATCTTAATATAAAAATGAGAGAATAATATCAATCAGTACATTGAACTATTGATTGGTATATAGTTAAGTCTGACCTCGTAACAAAAATCATTTTCCGAGAAAAAGATTTTTCTGATAAAAATAGTACTTCATGGTTTTTAGTTTCGATATTTTTTAAAAAAATAATAATATATGTATATATTTGAATAAAAACAAGTATTATTGTATATTTATGATATAAATTTAATCTTAAATCAGACAATACAATATAATAAATTCCAAAAAAATCAAATTATGCAAACGACAACACTAAAAATAAGTAATAAATAAAATCTATCTTTTTTAAATCGTATATCAAATTTCTGTAGCTTTTTACCAAATAACCCCTTGAGACACCAAGAAACCGAAAAGTGCCCGCAAGATAAATGGGGTAAGAATTTGATATATTAGAAAAATTCTAATGTATTTCTTCCATTGTTGAATATATCAAGAATAAAATATTTTTTAACAAAAAAATGCTAATTTAATATTTTATTAAAAAGTGAAATTGAATTATAGCAAAGAAAATAGTGTAAAAAATATTTATTTTAAAAAATGAGTTTCTCCTCAATCCTTTGGAAATTATTTACATTTTTTCAGTGTTTTTCAAATGTATTTATTTTTAATATTTATAAAAATATATTGTTTATATATGATTATAGCATTTTTGATTTAAATGTATTAATATATTCAATAAAAAATACAAACATTATTAAATTAAATGAAAAATTACAGATTTATAACTTATATAAAAACATTAGTAATTTATGAGTCCTCTAGCAAAAAAATTAAAAATAAAGATCTACAAATAGTATAAAAGAAAATATTCTAAGAATAATTCATGCGAGTTTATAAAATGGAATCACTAATATAGAAATAACTTATATATACCGATAGTGAAACCGTTTAAAACAGAATTAATTTTGTCCATATTTTAAATGATTTCAACATGTAACATTGATTTTTAAACAGAAATAATTTTAATAATTTTTATTGTCAATGGATAAAATTTCAGAGAGATACAATTATGGACACAATCATAAACACTTACCTATTCTACGAATCCAGATAATAATAGTCACTTAATAAATTAATAAATAATTGTGACACTACACAAATACTACAAGCACAGACACTTGAATGAAAAAGATTTGTCACTTATCACAAAAGTCAATTTGTCAATAAATACAAATCGGTTATAAATAAAAATAGTTTCATTTTAATAACTTAAAATGATTATTTTAATTCGTAAGTCAATCTACAAATCGATAAAAATATGATGAATGAAATGATTGAATTTTTTATATTGTTCTAGTACAACATTAAATGTATTTTATATAAAAGCAAAAAATAGTATCAATAAAAAATTAAAGGTAAGTACTGAGATAAAAATATATTGTTTTTTACTGACCAAGGTCAATATTCATTCATTCAAGATTGTTAGTACTGTATTTTATTAAATAGTAATACGATATTATGCTATAAAAACAGAAATAAGTATTGAGTTTCATAAACGTTTAAATTATTTATATATATACTATTTTTTGCACTATTTATAAAAATACGAAATGTATTATTTTTTTTAATTAAGAAATTGTTTTTTTTGTTAATGAATTTATTCGAATGATTAATATTACTCAAACTGTCTGATAAAGTAAGGAATCCAAATCAAGTTATGAAAATTAAACAGTATATTTCATTCACAGCACTCACAAGTACGAACCGCGTACGGTAAGTAATATAAATTCGAAGCAATGTGCGTAAGAATCGATCGAAATATAAATCCAAAGATGTAACACTGGTCGATAATGTATTATTCAAAATAGCATCACAAAACACGTGTAAATATTTTTAAATCTCAAGCAGTAGCAAAAGAATCACATCTATGTATTGAAATAGACAAACACGTACACAGAACGATGCGCGTGTGTAATATAACTTAAGTCGAGTAAATGAACTCGTTATTATGCCAGTTCTGTTCACATGTTCTTCACCGGTCGAAGACCAGAGAGCCAATAACACGTAACACGTTCTAGTCTCTGCAGAACGCAACGATAGAACGGCACGACAGTGAATGCACTCTGTAAGCAGACGTATTTAGAGAAATAGTGGGGGCGACGCGGCTGCCTCCCGGACTGCGTCTTTCTGCAGTCGACCATACCGTACTGTGCATATACACCCACCAAATAGCTCTTCTATAACAGTATCCTCCTGTCTATCTACCACTATGTGGATAACGCATCCCCTTTCCGAATTGATGAAATGTGGACAGAAACAGAAGTCTGATTTAAACGTATAAAATACATTAAATATGTCTGTGAATGCAAGTATTTATATTTAATGCATTGAAATCGACAAATACTAATGGTAACATTACGTTGATGATGTAAATATTTCAACAAAGTTAACAATGTGAAATAATAGAAATCGTAATTATAATGGATTAAATTTTGTAACGCATTTAAATTATTTTATAAAATGAATTCAGTTCGTACAAATTAAATATGATTAAAAGTAACTATAGCATTTATATAACCTTCCATTTAAGTACATTTCGACATACAAAATCGAAATAAGAATATATAAAAAATTACATGAAAATTTATTTTACATAAACTAAATGTATGGATTTACCAATAGATTTTTTTTTTAAAAATCAATTTTTATAAATAAAATGAAACGCATCTTTTTTGATAATATATTTTTTGAGCAATGTTGAGCACCCGCTCCTGATGGGATATTTATATAACAATATTTCGTCATACATAATCATAAATATGTATGTATATAGTTTACGGTATTGTACATATAATATAAATTTTATTAATGTTTTTCTCATATTAAGTATAGTAAATAAAAAAATCAATCATTTTAGTGTCAGATTTTTGTTAATTAAATACATAAAATTAATTCGTTTATTTATTATATATTAAATATATTAATATTTTGTTCAACAATTTTTTTTACTGTCTGATCAATATTAAGATTTTATCTTACGATTTAATACATAGAATTTAATAATGTGTGTGCATATATGTATGTATATTGGCAAATAATTTTACTTAAATCGTAATTACCAAAACAGTTTATTTATCGGCGAAAATAAATAATAAAGCTAATTAATTTAAAAACTATGGATTAAAATTTTTATAGAGATTTTCATTAAAGTATTTATATAAAAAATATTTTAATAAATACTGCTTATATATATATGCATATATTTGTGTGTATGTTTGTGTAAAATTACAAATAAATTATAATTTCTATACCATTTTATATCGTCATTTCAAATTATTTTTGTTCATATTTATTTCAATAATTTGTATTTATATAAATTATTTATTCATTTGTATTGTTACGTTTATTAATTTTCCTTTTTTTGCATATTTATATTATATGTATTAATTTCGATGTTATTTAATACATATTTATAATAATACATGGAGTATTTTATTTTTTTGATAATTTATGACATATAATAAATAATGAATTATGCCCTTTGTTTTATATACACATTTTAACTTTGATATATACTCACATACATAAATTAAAATTGAATATTTATCACTGAAATTGACAACCTGAAATACTTTATTAACGTAATACTTTTGATGCTTTGTGTTTATTATAAAATCTCAAATATTTTATGTTATTTAAAATTTATAATATGATTTTTTTTCATTTTTTTGGAAAAATAAATATATAGGGTCTTCCAAATGCCACGCCTAGATTTGTGTTTTATTAAAAAGAAAAAAATGTATATTTTTTTTTGTTTCTTTTTAATAAAACACAAATCTAGGTGTCATACTTGGATTACCATATATACTAAATAATTTAATAATGAAAATATGTAAAAATCTTTAATTAATATTTTTAATAATAAAAAATTAACATATTAAAACTTTATACAAATCGAAATTTTAATTGTAGTATGTAAATAATTTAATTTTTATTCATCGAATTTAAACAACGTAAAAATATTGAAATTTATACTACTCCACCTTTAACTATTTGGATATCTATTGTTTATTCAATGGTATAGACGGAAGTTCTGTTTCAAATAATCCAATTTAAAATTTAAACCGATCAATGAATAGTTCAATTGACTGAAAATGAATTAAACGTGTTGTATTCACTACTGATGATGATTTTTTCAATAGATATAAATATTTTTAAAAAATAATATATTTATTTAAAATTATATTTTTAGTATTAGATAGAATATATAAAAATAAATTGTAATGTACTATATTTTTTAAATATTTTTTCCAAAAAAAAAATATTCTAGTCATATGAAATAATTTATTTAAAATACATAATTATTATATGTAATTAAAAAAATATTAAATAATGCAAATATTATAAGACATAATATAAATAATAATTTTTGAGTAGTAAAAATGATAAATAATCGATTCTCTTAAGATAGATTTTTTTTTAAAAAAATATAACACTAGTTGTTTGATTAAAAAAATGATATGCTTTCAGTTTTGAAAAATATCTTCGATTTAATTAAATATTAATCATATAAGTTTCAATTATAAGTTTATTACGGAAATGTTTTTAAATGAATGGGAAAAACAGACAATATATTAGTCAAATTTGATGAATATAAAGAGTAATCCATTTTTTCATTGTCATTATTTGTTAAAAGAATAATACAATTCGGTTAATCAAATCTGACTAAATAATAGAAAATACCTCTCTATTTCAAATTAAATCTCTAAAGTAACTGTCATTCTGACATAAAATAACTATATCAGTTGAAAGTAATACGGTTCACTAATAACCAAATGAGATATATTATGTATTAAAATCAATGACAGCATCTCAAAACTTTCAAAATTGTTTTCGTACGTGTAGATAAAATCGATTCCCATAAATTTGTAAGAATGGTGAAAATATTTTTAGCTATCATAGATAAATTATTTTTTATTGATTTTAAACACATTGTGCAATAATTGTAAATAGAAATAAAAATTATTAAAAAAATATAATACATGGTATTAATAGTATTTTATGATTTCCGTTCCAAGTGACTGTCTAAACCAGGCTTAAAAAATTAACCCGGGTCTAACGTATAAGTTCTATTAGCTAGGGGATATTTGTTGATGTTTGACTTAGAATATTGTTGTCGGGCACTATCTTTACAGTATATGTATGTGTGTGTTAAAAAGGTGTGGTCGAAAATTGAATAGTGTGGTCACTTATGCGATATGATGTGTAATCTTCTCAGCTCGAATAATATTTTTTTTGTTTCGTTTCGTTGTGTTGTTTTGTTCCCATCAAAAGATACTTCTTTGGTGGTAGCACTTTTGTTTATACATTGATGTTCGTGTCTTTGATCTGGAATGTTTGATTATGTCTTACTTTTGACAATACTGAACACTGTACGTGCCAGTGTTTTATTGTTGCTATGTCGTAATATTCAGACATTTTAAATTAACATATCAACCTTGATATGAAAAGATTCAAGTCGATATGAGTTTTTTATTAATTTTATTTCATGAGTAGATGAAAAGTAGAAGTGAATGAAGAATTTTCTCATCACTTTCTCTTTAGGAATATTTTAGATTAACAAGTCGGGAAGAATCGATAGGCTTTGAATATTTTATTTCAGTAACTAATTAGACTTTTTAGAAATCTCACAGTGAAATATAATAGTTAAAAAATAAATATCAATAAATATAAAAACACTAATTGATTTGTATATTTATAATATGTTTAATATTAAGATATAATACTAGAGAAATTACATAAGATTATAGAAAAATCAGTTATTTTTATATTTCAAAATAACAATAAAAATGTTATTGTCAAAATTTAATTAAAAATGATACAAATTTAGATTAAACAAAAATACTGTGTCGATTAAAATACTGTATATATATTTCCCTTTGATATTGAAAAATATCTGTGTAATAAAAATTTGAAATAAATATATTTGATTAAAAATAGAAATGTATATTTAACTAGCATACGTTTACCTTTTACAAAAAGAAAATTTTAGGGACTTGAATTCTTATTATGGATTATACTGACTATTTTTTAATAACAATTGTAATTTTAAGAAGTGAAAGTTAAAAAATAAATAATTTTATATGAAATGAATTGCACATTAAAACAGACAGTTTATTATTAGAATTGTACAAAGAGATTCTATGAATAAATAAAACAGTTCTGAATATACATATATATATATATATATATATATATATATATATATATATATAAATTAACTACCAGCATGCAGATGAAGAGCTACAAAAAGGATATCAAACAAGAATGAAGTAAATAAATGACAAAAAACAGTTACAAAGGATTACACAGAGAATTAATTGAGAAACGAAAACAATAAGACTTGAGTGAAAGCACTTATTAGAAAACAAACTCAGTGAATAATTTATAAATAAAATAATTTATATTGAATATTGATGACTTTTATAGTTAATAAATAAATATTTATAAAGATTAGAAAATTTATTATCTACAAAGAAAAATATTTATAGAATTATTTAAAAGAAATGTATACGTTAAAAGAATGCAAAATAATATATTGTCAAATTATATTCAAGAATGGTAGATTTTGATTGGTAATGTGTATAAGAGAAAGAGTCAAAAACAAAAATAAATTTTTATATGAAAAACTCAAAAATGTTACAAATTTTAATATGCATTATAAAATCTTGGTATAAAAAGAAAATGTTTTTCAATTTACTTATAGATGATACTGATAATAGCTTCACTTTTATTTAAAAAAAAAAGAAAAATTTAACCTCGACTATCTTTATTCTTTTCAATTATATATTTGTAATTTCCTCAGTCGGGTTTAACAACAATAGATATTAAAGATAAATTAAATATAGATATTTAATAAAATATTTACAATTATTATAAACATATAATTAATATAAACAATTCAATAAATAATTATTTATTTCTATATTTAATTTCATTAAGTTTTCATACAACTCATTTCCTAGTGTATTTCAATATCTAATACTATAAAACAAGTTTACTCTCATATTTATTATTGCAACAATAAAATATTTAATTAAGTTTATAATTCATTTCAATTTAAATCTTTCACTTTCATTTAATTGATAAATATTTTATAATCAGTTTGAAATATTATAATTTTAATATTATTATACTGTTGAAAATTATATATATATATATATATATATATATATATATATATATATATATATAAACAATTTAAAAAAAAATATTGTAATTAAAAATACAAATATTTTAATTTTCAAATTTTTATAATTACTACTTAATTTGTTATATAAACTTTCTTCTATACACTGTTTTAATTAATTTCTTTAATCATATAATTAACTCATTAATAATTCTCCTATATTATTATATAATTGTATTAATATTACAATTTATAAATTTTAATTTTCAGTTTCCAAAAATTTTAAATAATTAAATTTGAAATAATAATAAATTAAAATAATTTTTCTTCCAATGATTAATGTTAATGTTATAGATTTCTCTAAACGATTAAATCGAATAAAAATTCATTGTAGTCCTACCTATACAAAGGTTTTTCGGAAAAGAAGACGTGCCGCCGCTAACCAGTGGGAGTTTTCAAACAAATCAAGCAACCCTCATAAAAATGCCAGCGTGTATGCCGGACGCATCATCTGTGATAATATAATGAGACAATATTTTTAATAGAAATTATCCACACATCCCCGATGCGTGTCGAATCTCAAGTATGGTATGTTGAAAGATTGGTACATCGTTATTCAGCAGATTTTAACTCTTTGAATATTACTAATACTAAAAATAAACAATATATACTTATATAAAAGTTATTAATATTTTTTGTTAATTAATCGATTATCGTACCATAAGAAATCAAATTCAAGTATAACAACAATCAAAAATTAAATTTAATCTCATGCACTTTTCATAATAGTTAAAATATGAAAAAAATATTACTGAAGGTTTTTATTTTATAATTACTTTCATTTTAAATAAATTAATGTAAATCACTTTCATTAAAATGGTTTAATATTCTAAGTATTTTAAATTGATTTCAAACTATTTAATAATTTTTATTGTTTATTTTTAACTTCCTTGTCCTATTATTTTTGGAGCAAAAGAACATAGCAACAAACTTACGTTATTCTGCTTGAGAAAATGTAATAGAAATAATTTTTAAAAAAATACCAAAATAAAATTTACTTACTCAAATTATTTAGTATTTTATTTTACTATTTTTTTAAAAAAAAGAACAAATTGAAAATGAATGAATTTTTAATTTAAACATTTTTTTAGCAAAAGTTTAAATTATCTATATTAAAATATTCTTTTTTGTTTGTTTTATTATCAAATTTATTCTTTTTAGATAATTTAGATAACATTTGATTATAATTATTTTTTTAAATTAAATAAATCACTAACTAAAAGATAAATTTATATACACATTATAAAATATTGAACTATTTTATTAAATAGGAAATTTATATAAAATTTACAATATTTATTGAATTTAGGAATTTGAAATAAATTTCGAAATATTTATATATCATTTTATTTGAGATAAATTTCATATTGTCATAAGTATGTGTGTGTATGTATATATATATACATGAATCTTAAATTTTAATTCGTGTGAACCATCTATGTAAACAATGCACTCAGCGATGCATTCACGTTAAGAGCAGGATGCAACTATGGGGGTTAAGTGGCTCTATCACCGCCAGTCTATTATCATAAGGTGCGAGGTAAGGGGTGACCAAAACTAAACAATGTGGCCAGACAAAGAAAGAAAACATACATTATCTGCGGTTGAAACTGCGGGTCACTATATTGCACTATAATATAACAATAGTCTAATCAAGGTTCGAAAGGGGTAGATTCGGTTCATGTGACATATTTGTATGGGGTGGTGTCAATGTACAGGAAATTTATTTACTATCGTACATGTTTTTCTACACACTTGAAGGTGTGAATTAAATGAAACTTAAGTACTGTACCTTAAACAATATGTTGTTTTAAAAAATTCATTTACAACCTTTATATATGGTTATAAATGTAATATTTCTATGGAAGAAATGTATTTATAAAATTAATGTAATAAACATTCACATCGAAATACTAATTTAAGTAAAAAAATGTAACCTTCAAACATTTATAATGTGGTCAAATTTTGACAATTACAAAGCACATAAATCTAAATCAAAATTTTATTATATGCATACAACAATCGTGTATAAACAATTCAAGTGAAAGTATTTCTCGATCATCTCGTCCCATAGCAGTCAATTATAAAATATTATTAAACAATGACATGTTGTATAAGTTATCGTTAATTACGATCGTAATGAAAGAATGACTATTATAAACGTAAACCAGTATATATCATAAAGAATACTAAAACAGTTTATATCCACTAAAAAATTAAAACTTATACAAATTTCTAATCGTAAAAAAAATGTGCTTAAATGCACCAGGTATCCAAGTTCAACACATACGGTTAGATAGCCAGTACACTTACATGTGTACGACTAACAAGCGAGTAATCGTTACTGCTCTGACAATGATCCAAAGGGCCCACATGCGGTGCTCAATTTATCGACACAAATAAGTGGGATAGTACTTACGAATATCTAAGATACAAGACGTATGTCGACAAATGCCTTTTTTTGGTTGAAACTAGATACTTGAGAGAACCTGGCCTTTAGACGCTCGTTGGAATTTTTTTTATTGATTTTTATATCGCGTTAAACTACGCAACTTTGATATTAGTAATTAACGTTTATAGCTGTGATTCTAATAAGAAAAGTTTCTTTTTATAATGGCTGTTATTGCTGTTGTTTGTCCTATGTTAACATCACTAATTTGTGTAAGGGCCATTACGTTCCTTCTATTTAATATTATTTAATTAACATTCGTTTTAAAAATGAACGTTCAGAGGTATCCATTAGCCAAAGAATGTGTATATGTTCTAGAACAAATGAGTATAAAAACGTTTTTAAAAGTGATGATAATGTGCCAACAAAAATAATTATATTACTTTCATTCTGCTATTAAAAATTATAATTACGACGTATATTCAACGAGATCAAATGTCGTATATATGTACACAGGTACTCGTAAGTAAAAAAAATATATTCTTTTTTTAAACAAGCAATTTTGAAAGAGTTAAAAAGCTTTCAATTTAAAGATAAGATAATCATATAAAGTTATTTAATTAAAATATTTGAAAATTAAATATTATACTTGAAATTAGCTTAAAATGTATGAAAATGCAATTAATGACTATATATATATATATATATATATATATATACATATATATATATATATATATAAATAGAAAAGAGAAAGAGAGAGAAACGGAAAAAAGGCCATAATGAACTTTATTATTAAATTTAAAATTATTACTTTTAATAAAAGTACTTTGGAGAATAAAATTATTTTAATTATATTTTATAACAAAATATTTTTTAAACAACACAAATATTGTTTTTATTAAAATGTATATATATATATATATATAATATTAGAGTTGAAAAAATAAATTCATAAAAAATGGTTACAACTAGAATAAAAGTGTTTTTATAAAAATAAATAATTTGATTGAAATTATTTATAAGAACTTCATAAAATTAAAAATATTTTTATATTTTTTTTGTTTCATCATATATATTTAAATATTCTATTTGCACTGAATTTCTTTCAAAAATTATGGCTCAAATGTATTGAATATTAATGATTGTTCAATATTATAAAAATATATATAATAAACATATTTTTATTCTCAACATAAAAAATTGTTAATTAGGTATTGTAATAGTAAAATTGAGTATCATTAAAAAATAAAAAAGAAATGAAATTTAAGAACGATTGTATATAATAAAAAAACATTCTTTAATAAATATCATAATACACTAATATTTCATTTAAATTATATATAATTTGAAAATACATTTATATTAATATTTATTTCATACAATTATTCAATTTATATTTATTTAAAATAACATTTCTCAAAATATTGAATAATAATAATAATTAAATATATATTTTTATATTTTCTAAAAAGAATATGAATATAAAACAAAAAAATCAAAATAGTCTTCTTTAAAGTGACAAAATTCAAGAGTCTATTTATTATAACATTTATTTAAAATAAATATTAATAAAAAATAAATATATTTTATATTTTAGTTAGTAATTAATATCACAGAGTAGTAAAATTTGTAATCACTTTCATTTAACGGAAATAGAAATAATAAATACTTTCCTTTTCATTTATGTTCATAAACGCATATGGATATATGAGTGATTAAAGGAAATGTATTTATTTTAAATAAAAAAAAAATATTAAATTGAATTAGAATTTCTGAAGTAAAAATTAAAAAAAATATATTTTATATGATAGAGAGACTAATTACAAAAATGACACATACACACATACATTCCTTATCTATTATTAATTGATATAGTTAAATACTTTTAAAATGAATCGACTTTTTTTACAATGTTACAAAATAATTAATTTATTATTAAAAAAGAATGGCACTCAATCAAATTTGAAATTATTTTTTTCATTTTTAGTAACACTAAAGTTCTTATTGCTAATATAACCGTTAACTACAAATCAATTAATATATTCACAAACTAACTATATTTCATTAATGAGAATCTATGTAATACGTAAAGAAAATACAAAGACGTGCCGTGATTATCACTATCTATAAATAATCCTTACAGTTTTGACAGCTTGAGAAGTTAATGGTGCGAGAGCAGTAACAGGTTAATTTTAATATTTACTTAAGTTTTTTTTTATCTGTCAGGTATGCGTGTAAAAAGTGGAAGATAAGTTAAATGGTGGCGGTGTACAAAACATGTTAAACTATTTGTACAGCATGTACTTTTCTGTGTAACTCTACGGGTACATCTTCAGTGTACTAATGTTAATTTAAACAGATCGTACAAAGGTCTTCTTTGAAAATGATATTTTATTTGAAACATTGTTTCGTGCTCCATTGTATGTTTTTAGAGTAGTGGTGTTAAAATGTTTATAAATAAATATATTCTTTCGTCTATATATTAAAAATAACTAGAGCAGGCAATTACTTATACAAACAATATATTTAATTATTTTTTTACTAATTTTATTGGATATTTTTATTTTAATTTATTCATCTTAATTAAATTATATGGAAAAACATTAATAGATAAATTAAATGTGGATATTAATTGATATTATATGAAAGTTGACAAGAGAAAGAAATTTATTTATTGTTTTCGATTAAAATCAGAAAAATAAATAGATAATATAAAATTCCATTTATATAATGAATATTGCAATACATTTATCTACGTTCCAGAAATTAAATCGAAGAAATAAAATCACGAAGTCACGCAAACCGTTTACAACTTCTAGCTTGAAATAATGAAGAATCGCTATATTTTAGATATTAAAAACGAAAAATAAAATAAGAAAATGTGCATTTAATGGAAATATTTCTTAATGAAACCATCCAACTCGATTCACAGTTACGACAAAGATGAACAGCGTAGTTTTATTATTAATACATGTATTCAGTCGACGACAGTACATTTATAAAGAGATTTGTTTAGATTATTTTCAAGAGATTTATGTATAAAACTGTTTTATGAAATGTAAATAAAAAAGTTTTAAAAAAATCTATTAGGAAAAATCTTTTTATATCCTCTTTAAAATAATAATACTTTGCAACTAGAATAAAAATGAATACATCCATTAGTGTTTTTAAAAATGTTGAAAAAAGTCTCTTTTTGGATTAATTTTTATAATATAAAATATTTAATACTTTATACAACTAAAATTTGTTTTAATAAGTAGTATTTTTTTAAAAAAATATTTGCAAATCTAAATGTTTATTAAAGAAATCACTGAACAAACTATATTTCTTAGTTATCAATCTTTAACAACGTTTATTTTATATTTTGATGACTTATGATATTGATATTGTGGTTTAAGAAAATGAGATTCATTCTTATCATAAATTTAAAAATAATACCAATTTATAATCACAAAAATTCAATACTTTAAAAGACATTTATTTAATTAATTGTGTTTTTTTTATATTTTGCATAAAACGTTTTGTTATTTAAGTTTTTTCCTATAATTTGAATATTATGAAATTCTTTTTTATTGTCATATAAGAAATTAAATATGCATTTTTCCAATTTATATTCAATCAAAAAAGCACAATCAAATAGATTTTTTTAGAAAAAATCAAAACATAAAAAGTATTTCCTGTACAAAAACACAATAAACAAATTAAGATTCAAAATAGATACATTTTAGTAAATATTTGAAATGAGGAAATTTAAATAGAAAACGTTTACAATAGTAATTAAAACAATGCAACATTTTTAAAAAGTTTTAGTATAAAAATAACAGTAATCTTCAATTTTAATTCTCTATTCACGTAGATGATTATGTGAATAGACTATTAAATTAATTAAAAATATTTTCTTTAGTTTCATTTTGAAACCAAAATACTCATACATGTTATATTTACAAATGATTATACGTAATTTAAAAATGTTTGTGTAGTTCCTTTTTAATACTATCGATAATTATTCAATTATGAAAATGATAAGAAATTTGGAAGAATCAATTTATTTTTCATTTTAATGTTATTTTTTTAATATAAAAATCTTTTGAATTGAAAAATCAAATTAAAATTAGAGTCAATGAATTCTAATTCAATATATTAATTGATTTGATATTAGAAAAAAAAATTATCTGTTTGATTAGATGAATCAATTAAAGATATTTATTTTTTAAGGAAAAATTGAACAAGATTTTTTAAATATTTTATATTTACATTATATAATCATTACCATCGTCAACCTCTCTCTATTCACAACTGGATGAAGGTCTCCCCCGAAACTTTCCAGTTCGAACGATCCAATACCTTTCTCTTCCTTTCCACTTCGACGAGTTTTCTTATGTTTCTGATATTTATATATATATATATATATATATATATATATATATATATATATATATATATATATATATACCGCAGAATAAATAGATTTTAATGATATAGATAAAAAGATGAATAATAAACTTTTTGTGTCGAATACATTAAACCAGTTTAATAATCATGAAATAAAACGTAAATAACGTATATTAAAAATAATTAATTAAATAGATGTGTCGCAAGATGTTACACGTAATGAACTTGAATTGTAATTAAAATCATAATACAAAATGTATATTAAAATTAATCATCACATAATCCTTGAACATTGACTGACGAGTATGACCTCAGTGTGTGAATCGAAAATTGTCATAAAATAATATGCATATAAAAGAAATAACGCCTCCGTCGTCTTGAAATTGTAGACGAATATGCACAAATACGCCTTCACTTTCCTCTAACACATACAAATTAGCATGAACAATTTCAGTGGGTTGCAATACAGTTATGAAAACAAACGCATAGATAAAGATATGTGACAACTGTACACACAATGAACTTAAATATGCACTTATTCAAATTCAAATGAACTCCGTACATTGACTAACAATTCACGTACTGTATTTTGCACGAGAAACATTAAAATATTCACAAAGTGTAATACAATACATTTTTTTTCAGAAGAACGCACGAAATTGTTATAACGAATTTACGGTATATAAGTATGTGGTTATTTTTTAAATACACTCTCGATATTTTCACCTGGGAACGAGTACTCGACAAAGAAAGACATTTTTTCAAGTACACATTTTTATAATAATTTCAATTTTTACTGAGAATATAAAATGAATATACATATTTATATATATAATTGAAATAAATTTATTTTATTTTCATTTTTTTGAATAAACTATATATATATATATATATATATATATATATATATATATATATATATAATGAGATAACATCATAAAATAGCAATGGTCATGGGGTCACCATAAAATTAATACCTGCCTGTTGCCCTGTTCAACATGTAGAATGACATATATTATATTAACCACCATAGCTAAAAATCATTCCAAGAAAGGTTTTATAGAGATAGCTAAAAATAGGCAAATAAAAGTAGATAGAAGACCACCCAGAGATTCGTATAACTGAACTATGAGTGACTGAATAGGCTTGCGGCATTTATTTATTTTATTTGTTGTTCGAGTTACTCTCACTAAAAAGATACAGAATGATCTAGGTAACCCGGACATGATCAATGGTAATGAAGTCAATGTTCGTCCAATTATATTTCACAAAACCCTTACTTGTTTTATTTACTTTATAGAGTAATTCGATCTTTCTCATAAATTATATTACAATACATAAAAAACTAAGAAATTATCACAAAATAATACATATTAAAATAGTAATTAGTATATTATCACACAATCGGTAAATAATTTTTATTTCAAACAATAAATTATTAATAATAAATGATATCGGATAAGAGATTGCAACAGATTATTTTTTTACAATATATAAATCGACAATTATCGAATGCAAACATACTTGACTTGTATATTTTTTTAAAAGAGAAATTTTTAAACACTATGTGAAGTATTTTTCTTTCAAATTACAGATTTATTGCGTTAGTTAATCAATTAATGACACCAATCTATAATCTTTCACCTAACTCAAACAAGATGTTCAGAAAACCGACGTGTTAATGGAGAAAGTGTAAGGGTTCGATGTATTATTATACTATAGATTTTCAATCGTATGTCATTGGAAGAATTCAATCTGATTTATTTAATTCTAGTGTCTTAAATCATGTAACATTTAAATTATAATACATACTTATGGACGCAATCTTGAGTACATGTTAGTTAATCATTTTAATTAAATTGCATTTAGGTGAAAGTTTATCAATACTATATACTATGATAACATGAAACGTTAACATAGGAATGTACATGATTGATTTATGTTTATATGCATGTATACTTTATATATATAATATATACATACACACATACAAGTCAATATTTCATTAGGTTAGATTTTTTTGAGCATGTACTTAATATTTGATTCAATCTTCATTTAAGTATATTAAAACAATAATATATACATTTAATATTTAAAAATAGTTTATAGGTATAAAATCATTTCAAATAAATTATAAACAGTTCAAAAATATTACTTGAAATATAAAATAAATAATACAAATTTTGCATTTATTTTTAATTATTATTGTAAGATATATTATCTATAAAAATAATGTAATATTTATTCAAAAATATTAATAAACTTTCTAAAAATTATTAATTATCGTTCAATATTTTAACTTATTTTGATGTACAATAATAATATGATTAAATAATAATTACATGAAGTACTAATTATATACTTATTTTTAAAAAAATAATATTAATATAAAATTAAACATAGTACAAGGATGTAATTATATAAAAATGTCACTAAAATCTCTAATTGTGAAATTAATCGAAAAGAAATAGTTTGAAAATGATTCTCAATTATCCTATCTATTTATTCTAGAAATCTTTTATGAAATCATTTACGATTCTAAAAATCAATTAATGTCATTCTTGGATAATATTTAATTTGATGATATGTGTAATGTTAAAAAGGTAATAAAATCGTGTAATTAACAAGCATATAAAATCTTTTTTTAATTCAGTTACATCACTAATTACAAAAATAAAATAGGTACTAAAAATGAATTATAGGATGATAAATTATTACATAAAAGTACTTAACTATAAGAAATCAATAAGTAATGATTTTAAATGAAATTAAAAATCGGATTTCTCAATAATATTTTTATCGTGCATTTAGAAAATATTTCTGTGTTGATATAGAAAAAAGATTAATCACTTTTACTATTTTTTATAATGTGGCATACTTTTTATTTGATTTTGTTACTCTTGACAAAATAAAATACAAAAATTATTAATTATTCGTAAACATATTATTTACATTTCTATAAAAAAATTATAGATATGTAATAAATACTTCCCAGATTTTTTTTTAAATACTAAATATAAGAGAACTTAGCATAACTTAGCTTTTTGATGTTCTTTAATGAGTTTAAATTAAAATTTTATTTGAACATTAGTTAATTAACAAAATATGATGTTTAAAATATTAGTCACCATTTTTAAATACGTTATATACATTTCGATTAGTTAGATAAAAAGAGTCTAAGAATTTGTAACAGTTTTTAAAATATTTACATCAATTTGAATTCAATGCGAAATCTCGAAATTTCTTGATTTTTCAGTTATATAACGGTATGGCGATTATTTCGAGTCTATCATAGATCAAACTGAATTGTCCTAACTTTCAAATTATATACATAAAATACTATTGTTTCAGTTTCAAAAATCGGAGATTAACGTAAAGATATATTTTTCCGTGCAAATGAAATCAGAATAAAGTGGTGTTTAGTTATAACTTTATTTACATAATCGTGTTTCGATATTCTGGTCGCTTACAATGTAGATTGATTTGACCTCTACACTCTGTTACATTTATTTAATCCATATGGTTTTTGAACAAATGCTGAATAGAAAGTATTATTTATTATACTGATTAATAAATACTTCCTAAAACTAAATAAATAAAATTATTCAACCATAGTCTTCAAAAATGATTTAATTTATTCTGATGAAGTGGGTAATAAAGACATTAAAAAATACTTTCTTTCGTCTAGACAATTATTCATTTCTCAATAATTAATATAAAATATATTAATTATTTAAATAGTGATTTTTTAGTTAATTATTTTTTTAATAAAACATTAAATGTTATGGAGTTTGTAATTTTTCTCAAATATTTATTTACAAGATATAAATACGTTTCGTTTTTATATATAAAAAATATTTTAACTTATCTGAACTTTTAAATGATAAGAATTAAAGTACATGTAGTGTTTAAATATTTTATCTCTGAAGAATATCCTGTACTGAATATATATCACTAGTCTACATTCAGTAAACTAACTGTAAAAATTTAAATGATTTGTGGTTTAGATAAATTGTATTCAACTTTATATAAAAAAGTGTTTAGTCTAAGAAAAGTCAAACAATGTTTTCAATGATTCATTGTATTATTTTTTGTTAAGAGTGTATTCTTTTGCGTACATCTAATTTACATTAACTGCTAGATAATATTAAGATATTCGGTATCGACGTTGATACGAAATACTGTAAAAAATTGATTAACGTGTTTCGAATACCGATCATTACAATAAAAATCAATCAGCTGATGAAAGAGATTCAAGTAAGTATACGGAATGGAAAGTATCGACCGTTTTGTCATTGTACTCGTTGAATTAATATTTGCACATCCATTACTGGTTCTCACTACAACGAGTATGTGCTTCCACATTCGTTTTATTTAATCATCGTCACAATATTGATATACTTCCCGGTGCAACTTACTACTAAGTAAATAAGAGATATGTAATAAATTATTTATGGGTTTTATTTATAACATATCTACATTATATTTAAATATTTTTTAATACTAACATTTCCATAAAATTTCTTGAAAACACTAATATTATAAAAAAATTCTAATTTTATAAAAGTATACTTGTATATAAATTTTATATGTATTATGAGGAAATAGTTTACATAACAAAAATACTTCTTTGTAGTTCATATAATTCATTAAGACATTGCATTATTAAAAAAAAGTACATGCATAGTAAGAAAAGTAAGCATTTAGTCATTTTAACCCAGTGTTTTAAAATTGCATAGTTACACAAATATAGTTATATTTTATAGAATGTCGATTGCGTGACAAAAACAACGTTTCACGTGTCATTTTATTACAATATCTTCATGTTTACACTAGTTATAATTGAGGCCTAGTTCATGTAGAATATATTTACACCTATACCTTCATTACTGTTGACAACATCCATCATATAGAATTTTTGTACACACAAAGGTGATGTCATTCTCCTGCATTGTTCTATTCTGTGACTTTTATATTACATCATTTGTGAATATATATATATATATATATATATATATATATATATATATATATATATATATATATATATATATATATGGGAACAACAAGGCTAATACAATAATACATATTATTTCAGTAGAACTTCCTATAAGTCAAACTTTCTTTCATATTAGCACTAGATGCAAATTTTTTACATAAAAATAATTCTATCTAATTTCTATTATTTCAATTATTCTACGTATTAATTAAAATAATAAATTTATTTAATAACTTTATTATTTTTAAATTTATTAAACAATATACAACTATAATTGAAATTTTCTATAGCTTTTATAAATAACATTTTCAATTTTCGTTGTTCGATTTAGGGAAGTAAAACCTTCAATTAGATATAAATTATAGTCAATTATTCAATCAGCTTGGAAGTCGATACCGGTAGAACAATGTCAACGTCTCGTGGATTTTATGTTACGTTACTGTCAGTTAACAATCCATAATAGAGAGTATCAATAAAATATTGACTGTAATTTTCAATTTTTATTTTGAATTCTAATATAAAGTTAAAATTAAATTATTTAAAATAATTGAAATTTTTATTTTAAAACAATAATAGCTTATTTTTTTTTGGAAAATTTACTCTATTATTTTTTTTTAAATCTACAGTTATTTTAAACAATTTATACTCATTAATTTGATTAAAAATATAAACAAAACGTTATATACAATTATTTTTCTGTTCATTTTTTCTAGCATAACTCAACAAAATTACATGTATCAAAATATTTTCTATGTGAATGAAATTTGGGAATTTCATAATTTCTAATAAAATTCTTAATATTTTTTTCATTCATTAATATGATACTTTTTTATTTCTTTAGATCAATAATATACGTTATGCAATAATTATTAATATTTTTTTCTAAATTTTTTATGTGTACTGATCGTAGCATTTTTTTAAAAATAAATTTAAGTTTCTACGAATTTACAAATATTTAAAATTCCAAATAAGTTATCAAACTATTTTATGAGTTGTATATGTATTTGTTGATAGTTACTGTCGAATACTATGAAATAAATTTATTTTCTTTATTATTTGTTTAAAACAATTTTTTGCATTCATAAAATAACACGATATTTTATTGAATTAATATCAAACAAAATAAAATCGTGCTTATATTAAATATATCGTGTTAAAACAGTATTATTAAAATTAATTTATTTCGTGAAATAGGAAACATGCTAAATCAATATTTAATTTATTACAGATAGGGCACGAATACAAAACTTTTGTGGTTTAAACTCAATATTTAAATAAAGGTAAGACTCCTTTAGTCTGTGTCAGTAATGAATAGAAACAGTTACACGACATACATTTTTAATATTTAGTTTCATATTTTTTGAACGTAATCTTCAGCTGATTATTATTATAGCTAAAGGGATATAAAGATATTTAACTAAACTTGTGTACATTTTGATTGGATCGGATGAAAAATACAATAAGTATAAAGAGTTTGCAATCTAGCATTCTCACGAGTTTCAAATGTATAAAAAACGATCGAGAAATATAAGTTAGGTGCCCGTCTGTCCACCGCCATTTAATTAAAATCATTTCTATACGATTCACGTGAAAAATATTCAGTATGTTTATACATTTTCTGCAAATGAGTATAACTTTATATAGCATATAATTGTTAGTTTAGTCACGAACAAAGGTGTTACTTTTTAATTATGAACTGTTGTGGATTTTTTTACTCTGTTGAAAATAAAATTGAGGTTATTTAATTGTACGAAAGCATATTTTATATATATATATATATATATATATATATATATATATATATATATATATATATATATATATATAAACATGACACACATAACATTTAAATGTATTTTATCATAAGTTACATTACATTAAAAAATATCCATTTTAACAATGTTGTTTTTCAACAAAGGAAAGATTTTTTTATTTTTGTTTAAGGTGAAATACAGAAATTAAATTTTACCTTTTTAATTTAAAAACTTTCTATATAATTTAATTTAATAATTAATATTTGCATTATATATATATATATATATATATATATATATATATATATATATATATATATAAGTTGTATCTAGAAATTTATATCATTATTAAAACTTATAAATAAAATACTTAACTTTTAATTGTATTTAAGTTTTTGGTTTAAAATGGTATAATCAATTTTTTTTTTCATTTTGGTATGACCAATTTCACCATTTGTATCAATATCAGAAACATTTGGCAAGAGGGACATTTTTTAAATATAAGTGTTATTTCCCTCTTTAATAAACTTAATTCTAAGGGAGACAAGATCTTATTTAAATATCTTGTAACACAACTTTATTATTATAAGAGGAAATTCCTCTAAGAAAAACTTAACTTTTGGTTGAAAATTTTGGTAGAATGAATGATGAAAGAATCTAATTATTAACATAGATGAATTAATACCTCAATACAATAAGAAATTGTAAAAATGTCCAATTATCGCCTATTGTTCATTTTATTAATATGCACTTTAAAATAAATTATTATTGAATACTTTTATAATATCTTCTAGTATTCGAACGATATTTCATTAATGTTAAAGTGAATTTTCCCCAATTTAAATTCAGTAAATTATTCTGATAAATCTTAAAATCATCAAAAAATATAAAGATGTAATTGAAAAATTACAACACAACAGATTAATAAATTTAAACTAATCTACTAACAAATTATCTAATAATAATATAAATTTTATGACAATTTGTAGTAAAATATAACAGATACAATAAATTTTAGGTATTTTATAAAAAATCAAAAAATAAGTTTTTGTAGGAACATAAAAACCACTTATAATTATTTTCAATTGTAAATTGCAAATGATATTTTATTATAATTTGCACAAAATTAATTTTAGAATTAGTTATTAATAAACTTAACTCTCTTATTAACTCTAATGCAAATTAATCAATTAATCCAAAGCTACATGATTTTATATTTTTGGTTAAAAATGAAAATTCGAAATTTTAACATTAAAATAAAGAAATGTGTTAACTTTAATATACAATTTAACACATACAGTACACCAATAATACATACGAATATATATATATATATATATATATATATATATATATATATATATATAAAAATAATTTAATTTTTAAATAAGAAATAATTGGAAAAAATAATTTACTACTTTCTATTAAAGTAGTATTCAGTGAAAATTATATAAAATTACATTTTAATGATAAATATTATTAAATCAAATTAATTTAGACTGAAAAACACTTTCATTAGATTTGAGTACAACTTCATTAATAAGTTTTTTTTGTTTGAAAATTTTATTCAGGTATTAATTTAATTTCATTTTGATATAAAAAAATATTTTTGCTGAATAACGATTGAAATCTGACTTAAAGTAATGCAATATAATTTAAAAATTAATTATAATTCATACGATACAAACGATACTCAATAATCAATAGGTAATTTAGTTACTCATTGCATATTTCCGTGAATTAAAACTATATATATCGGTGTGGTAATCAAATCTAAACGGAATGTGCACAGTGAACATCCATTAACGACAAACATATTACCAATTACAAAATCCGATGCGTACATGTGTTAAGAATTATGTGTATAACAACATCCCAAGTTACTGACATTTGAACTCTTCTGATTATAACTTTATAATAAGAAACTGTATGTAAGTACATTCATATTTCTTTTATTCGTTATATTAGATACAGGCGTGCTTAATACAGAAACTAAGTAGAAAAATGCATTTTACAACAGATAAAACACGACGACAAAAAATAACCTTTGCACTTCTAATACGATAAAAATGTGACTTTTTAAATCTCGTTTTATTCTTCATAAAATACCATAGAGTTGAAACAATAATATATATATATATAATTGTTTAAAAAAATAATTTCATGTCAAAGGAATGTATATTTAAAAATTCGAATTTAATTAAATTTATTGTTTATACTGTACATGTATTTAGAAAGTTGAGTTCCTTTTTTGGATTCGTATTAAATTACTGATATTTCAAGGGAAAATTGTCTCAGGTAAATTCATTTAAAAAACAAAGAACATCAAAGTAATTGTAAACGTGTTTGAAAATTAAGATTTTTCAAAAGAATGTAACCTGAAATCAATTAAAGGAAATAATTTGTTTTTATTGTAATTGATTTATTTTTCTTGGAATTGAATGATTTGTTAAAAGTTTTTTAATTAAATTGAAAATGGTGAAATAAAATATCAATTTATTTTCTAATAATTTATTTAATATCATGTTTTATTTTTCTAACATTTAGAATATTGTTAAATATTTTTTAATACAGTTAATTAAATATTTATTTTTTTAACTTTTTTCATTAAAAATTAAAAACTTTTGTATCGGAAAAATACTTGTTTTATTATCACATAAATAATTCTAATTACTAATATTGATTTTTAACAATTAATTATTATGAGGAAAAACACATCTATAAAAATGTGTTTTCTCAAAATATCTCTCTCTGTATGGATATATATATATATATATATATATATATATATATATAAATGATTTCTTTAAATTTTAATAAAAATACTTGGATTAACCAAGTTGATTAAAAAATATTTACAAAGAAATCTACTTATATGAAATAAACAATTTTATGTTATTTAAGAATAAATAAATTTCTAATAGTTTGAAATATAATTACAAGCTTTATCATAAACAAAAATGACCACAGGTCACGCTTATAAACTAGTTTATGTGAAAAACGTTTGTTTCAGGATTTTGAAACGAGCAATTTGAAATATAATGACAAAACAATCGACCAGGAATGCATTAATGATCTTCAAAAGATCTCAATCGTTCGTATTAGTTTCTAATATTTCTGTCGGTATTAAGATAATTTCAATAAATGTTTGATTATGTTTTACCCTGTGGTAAAACATCACGTTAACCATATCGATTATTTCAGACTAATTCACACGTTAAGTGCATTATGATCTACTTTCACGCGCACATGAAAAGAAGAGCTATTAATTATTATTTTTATTTCACATGATATATATATATATATATATATATATATATATGCGAGTATTCTTTATAATAATTAAAGATATGTAGTGAACGTATTATTACTAATATTAGAAGAATTATTGAATAATCGATCACGATTTTTGTTTGGAAAGTTGGATACTTGTGTTCAAAGACATCCGGGCCAATTTACAATTGTTTCAGTATATTTCATTAAAAGTGTATTTACTTATTGTTATGTATTGTTTCAAATTTAGCTCTCATTTTCATCCAATACTTTCTTTTATTTCACTGATTGAACACATATGTCTCGAGTAATTTTTAACACAACCTTCATTTCGTTTATTTGGTAAAATATTCAATTTGAATCTAAATCATACAAATTATATATATATAGTGATAAAATTTTCCAAAAATTTCAAATTTTAATAACAAATTATTTGATCTGCTAAAATATTAATCACTCGATTCCTTATAAAAAATGATTAATTCATCAATAAAAAAATAAGTGTTAATACATATTTACATACTTTATTATCATTTATCAAGTTATTAATTTTCAAAGGACTTCTCTCTTCATAAACTAACATTTAATAAAACCAAACTTTGGTATTTTTCGAATTAGTAACTTCGTTTCTATAATTTAAAATATATTAATAGATTTTTAAAGCATAATAATTTCTTCAATGAGTTGATGATCAGAAAGCATAATAAATTTCATTCTCGAATTTTTTTTAAATAAATCTGTATTAAATTGTTTCTTGTCATTTTAATATCATTTTCATTAATTTGATCAATAGTTGTAATAAGATGTTCTTTTAATTTATTTAGTATATTTAAACACATTAATATTAGAATAAGATTTAAAATTCAAATTTGATTTTATATCTTGAATACACATATGAAAATAATACAAAAAAAGAAAAGCTTTTTCTTTAAAGAATGATAATTATTTTGATAATTATTTATTTTCACAATAAGAAGAAACAATTTATTTATATTTTATTGGCAAACCATCATTTTTTTTAAGAAAATATTATTCTTGCCTAGAATTTTAATATTTGCGAAATAATTTTAATATATTAAAAATTGAAAACCCGAGAATTATATTCAACATCCAACAAAAAAGTTAATAACTGATTTTAATTTTTCAAAAGATTTTAACAATTGGTATTTTTAAAATCTGACTTAATTCATGTATTACAAATATTAAACAGTCAATATCTAATTAAAATACTTGCTGCTTATTTCTATGAATTATAACTGTATGTTGATGAAATAATAAAATTTAAAGAAAATATTTACTACAAAAATTCATTAAAAACAAAAATATGCCTTAAAGTAACGCATATCGATTACTTATGCTTTCAAATATTTTTTTTTTTTGAAAAAAAGAAAATGTTTAGTCGTTTCTGAAACTGTCTTTTTTTACAAATATGATAATTAGAAAAAGCTCTTAAAAAATTCAAGATTATCAAATATTAGAAAGTTGGAATTAAAATTTACACATTCTATTTTGTACCAATTTTTCAATTGTAATCACTCAAATAATTATTTTTAATAGTTAAAATATTACACAGAATAAGTTTATTTCATATAATTCAGACTTCTTTTCCAATCTATTCTATCAGAACTTTCAACGAAAAAAATCAAGTTTCTTTCAAGTACTCTCCGATATATTTTCCTCTTGACATATGTTCCTATTTTCTCTCTAACCTCATTTACTAATTAACATATAAAAGAGATGATTTCCTACAGATGTTATATGGTTAATACTACTTTAGAATATATATATATATATATGCATTCGTGTATGTCTAACTGATCTTTTCTAAAGAAAGAGCCAATTTATATACTGTTACTTCCAATTAAGTATAAAACGTTGATAGAGAAACTTTTCTCATTTCCTAATTACGTGATTAAGTTTCAGTTTGGAGTATTGATATTCAATTGAAACATAATTTAAAGCAGAAATGTCACCATACTATCGAATGGTCACTAAATTATCGATAGTACTACATTTAATGACACAGCAATGCAAGTTACGTCGCTACTGAATACATACATTGATTCAAAAAGACCACACGTCAATGATACAGTGTTGTATACAGTCAGTAATTATATTCTTAAGTCAAAACAGATTACGTGTTCTGCACTTGTAATGCAAGTCTTTTATTAAAAAATTGACACCTGTGTATTCTGACCTGCAATCATAACTCTTGATAATTAAATACTTAATTATTTTTTTCTGCTGTATTTTATATAAGCATGAATCATAGATATATTTTTTTTACAAATAAAATATTTTTTTAAATTAAACTTTGTAATATTTTAAAAATATTTTTGTAAATACATTTTAACATTTAATAATAAATGTTTAAATATATTTTACAATTAATGAATCACTTGATGAATCATTTATAAATATTTTTAAATGCTTTACTTCATTTAAAAAAATAATATGAACAAAATATATAAATATAGTATTATTTTGAGACTTTAAATATTTGTGTGTGACATTTTTACACACACAATAAAATTATAATCATGTAATCATTTCATCTGGCTTAATTAATTTCATTACATTCATAACGTGTTAAATTCATACAAAAATTAACAGTTCAATATTGTGCATGTATCCCGAAATGTAAACCATGTACCAGATTCGAAATTAAGTCACACACTTACGTACCTTATAAAATACATAAGGAGTTGCCGACAAGCAAACAGACGTGTGCATATTCATGAGAACGTGTATAAACACAGCATGCATGCAGTCAGAACGAGCTGCAGGTTACACATGCTTTCTTGGCGCTTAAGTAATTTTCATAAGACAGCTAACAAATATAACAATGCATAACACGCAGGTCAATTTTATTCTTAAGTAAGGTAAAATTTTAATATAGGTGCCTGTTTTGGATTTGGTACACGCAAACTGTATCTTATGTTTCATTTATATATTATAATATCTAATGAAGATCTTATTTTGAATAAAATAAAAAAAATGTTATAAGAATATATTTTTAAATAATTTATAAAAAAATATACTTACAATATTCAAATAATTTCAACCACTCAATTTATACGATTCTACAGACATAACATTTGTCAACTAGCAAATATTCAAATTACTCGTTGTTCTATTTGTGAAATGACAAGAATATATTTAGACATTATTCATGATATAACAAAACTCAAACATTTTTTGTTCAAATTAGAAACAGTAAATATTTGTTAATTTTATTCGACAAAGTCTTATATAAAGAAATCAAATATTTGAAAGAAATAAAAATATATTAGAGCCAAAAAATAATTTTTATTTTTTTAAACAACTAAATTTACTAGATTTTTCACTAAACTTATTTTTTTTAATGTACTTGAAGTTCTATTAACAATATTAGTTTCTTGTGATTAAATTTTTAACTCAATTTGGATTTTTTTTAAAAAAATAAATTATAAACTACTCCGTCTAGCATACGTACGTTTTTTTAATTTTACCTGATTTATTTTTAACAAATAATTTATACCATCAGTACTTATTTTATTTTTACGAAATGAATTCGTTTCAGAATTAATGTTTATTCTCAATGAACTAAAAACTTTTTATGAAACGAGAACGTTTTACAGTTCGTTATTATTAACTTAACATTTGAATAGAAAAGCAACAGTTTGATTTATTCTTAAGAATAATCCCACCTGGCAAGTTTCAATGAAGCAACAAATACTATTATTACTTATTTATTACAGTTACTGATAACAATCATTATGTTTACTAACTATCCAAAACCTTAAAACAATGTATATAAATAATCAAATAAATTCCACACACGTCGATGGAACTTCTATCGATTTTTCAATGTAACGATCTTCATAAGCTAATTGTTACGTGTTATTTTAATATTTACAGTCGAATATGACTATAATTTTTTATTTAACAATAAACTTTCATATTTGTTTATGTTGATATATCATTCACATGTTTGCTCCAAATCCAAACAGAACACTCAATTAATTTCAATGTTGATCTTATATGTAAACATGTAACTCGTTAGTCATAACCGAATGTAAGATATACATGAAGATAAACCGGTCTTCAGTTTCGATATGCTTTATATTTCTTACCGCGGTACTGATCTTTATTTGAGTACAATTTTGATAACCTGAAATTTATTCAATGTAGGTCGGTGTGTAAAAATGAAATTTGTTTTAATGTAATTGCATTAAATGAAGCTATGTTTTTATATACTCTCTTTTATTAATACATTAGTACATTTGAAAATATACCTACATTCTACACATAATGTATGTTTAATAAAAAAAAAATGGTTAGTAATGATTCAATATTAACCGCAAAATATTTCAAATATATCGTATAATAATATATTATATCATTTATACAATAATAAATACTAGGCTTTATAATTCTACCAATATATCTGAATATATATTATATATAAATGTATAAAAAATAATTTCCTGGTCAATGAATCGTAATATTAAAAAATATCTATGGAAAAAGATATAAATGGAATCAAAGAATGTTAGTAATCAAAACTGAAATATTGATTGGTGAAATTTCACAAAAAAGTGCTTCAGAATTGAAGATGAGAGAGTTCCGCTTCCTTGATTTATTCCCTACAAAATTCATTTCAATACTCCAAAGTAAATGAATATTCTTTTATCTTCAGTTTAGTTGTCCTGTGCAGCGAATTTAAATTTTTTGGTATAAATCTTATACAATTCCATTAAACGGAAAAAATAAATTGAATTTGAAAATCTCGTAGAATAACTTGTAATAGTATATATTGAAAATCAGCTTTTTATAATTGAAAATAGGGTTAATCCGATTAGATTTGATTTTTTTTGAAATTTATATCTTAAATATAAAATAAATACAAAATAATTATTTACATGAAATTTATATTTTTTCTATTTAATTTTTTGAAATAAAATTTATTATTCTTCGTTTTTGTAATTGATAGCATTTTTTTTATTTAAAAATTATGATAAATTTTTGACTTTTATAAATTTCAATAGTTAAGTAATTTTTAATCGAGTATCAATTTATGTTTTTCAATTTCATCTTTTATAAACATTTTTTTTTATTTAAGAATTATTATTATTAAAAAAATGACCAAATTTAAAATTTTAATAGTTAATCAAATAATTTTGTAAAAAAAACTCAGCCTATATTTAATTGCAAGATTTATTTTTGATTAACAAATTATAAGCTTCATTCAAGTGACAATTAAAATTAAATTAACTTAATTAGTGACAATAGACAATGAAAATCATTCTTATAGACAAAAAAGAAGGATTCTTTCCAATATCTTTTTTAATTACAGTTCTATAGAAAAAATATTGTAAAATGTTATCCAGAAATCAAATTTCAATAGTTGATTTATTAGCAATTTATATTTAGGGTCATCCAAATGTGACGCCTAGATTTGTATTACATTAAAAAGAATATGTGTATAGGCAAACATGTGTATATTTCCTTTTGTTTCTTTTTAATAAAACGCAAATCTAGACGTCACATTTGGATGGCCCTATATAATAAATATTTAAAATGAGTTAATTATTTTTAAAAAAATATTTATTTTTTATTTAATTACAAATTATTTTCTTCATTATCATGGTTCAATGTTGGTTGATTTTTAAATAACACTACAATTCGAAAGTTTTGAATTAAGTATATATTATCTTTGAAAAACGAATATTTCAAATACTTTATAAATTTCAATCGACAGAGAATGTTTAAATAATTTATTTTTAAGAAAAAGTACACACAAATACACCTTCTAAAAACTAGAGTTCAAAATGATGTATTGTAATTTTAAAAAAATAAAAAATGTATTTTTTAAGACCTTTTAATCCATTATACAATTCTCGTGAAGTTCATTAAAAAAAACGAAAAGCATACTCTGTGTTGATTTGAATCCATTCATAAAATTACGTCGATATGACAACATAAAGAAACCGTAAGTGATTTATTATTTATTCTACATCGAAATTATTTTCAAATGACACTATTATGGTCATTATTGTCGTTATCGTCGTGTCAATAATAATAATTATAAAAACATAATACTTTTATTTTCATCATTTCAATAGAAAGTCCCAAGACAATGGCGTGTCATGTCGCAACAACGGTACAAAACAATGAATTGGTATAATAAGCGAACAGCTTCGCAGCCACGGGTGTCCATCCATGAGACCATTTCGTACATATATATATATATATATATATATATATATATATATATATATATATATATATAAATACATAATGAAATGAGATAGTATGGGAGAGTGAAGAAGTGAACAAGAAAATCAATATAATGACGACTGTAATGAAGCTGATCAACGTCACAGATATCGAACTTTGACACGATTCTAAAATCGAGTTCGTTTTTTTTATTATTATATTGGTGTATGTTGTGTATGTGTGTGTATGTCTAACTACCGCGCGTTAATAATGCATCTCGTTACAGCTAGTTGACCACTTTCTTCTTGTACACGCCTTCGACAAGTTGAGGTAATAACCTCGCCCTCGGGGAAAAATCTCATAAATCGATACCGTATCAAATATATAGGTTATAGACAGATGTCCTCAAATAACGAGATTTGACTTTCTTTCTAGGACATGTTCAATGAACGATCATTATTGCGAATTTATGTACTATTGTCGTTGGTCATGATTTCAATTTAATTTGATTTGGTAAATCGCAGGTGCACAAATTAATTTTCTTTTTTCGAATGACCACTAGTACAATCGTTGTAATATAATGATCAGACATACAAATATATTGTCGAGTTATTAAATTGGTATGTAGCATATTTAAAAATTAATACATTTTATAGTTCAGATAATTAAAAATCGATAAAATACGAATTATCTTCTTAAGAAGAAATAATAACAGTAAATTACTATTTCTTGACTTTTAAATAACTTTATGTCGGTCGAGACAGACTTCAATAAACCTAAAATGCTAGAAACACAAATAAGCATTATTCTTGTCTATTGTTTACAACACAGCTGTTATTTCTTTTACTTATTACATACAGATAATTCACATATATATATATATATATATATATATATATATATATATATATATATAAATGAATGAAAAAATCATAACTTTAAAAAAAAATCTACAGCTTTTTATAATCGAAAATAAGATTAATTCGACTAGATTTGTTTTTTTTGGAAATTTATGTCTTAAATATAAAATAAGCACAAAAAAAATATTTATATAAAATTTATATACTTGTTGCATTTAATTTTCTGAAATAATTTTTTTTCTTATTCTTCGGTTTTGTAATTGGTAGCATTTTTTTATTTAAAAATGATTATGAAAAATTACTATTGAAGTTCTCTTAAGCAAACCTATTTTATATTTAAAATATAATTATGATTATATAAATAAGTAATATTTAATTGAATAAATTATTTTTTTAGTTATACATTTATCTTATTTTCCACAAAGTTAAAAATACATCTAGCTATATGTGGCAAAATAAAATAGCTGGGCTACATAAGGCAAGCACATAGATTTGTTTCAGAAACCGTATTGGCCACATGTGGTCGGTCGGTAAGTTACTATTCTAAAACACATTGGCCATATGTAGTCAGTATTTATTTTATTATTCAAAGAATGCAATATCTTACATGCACTTAAATAATTTATACCAGTTTTGCGGAAAACAATAAACTAAGTAATACAATAAACAGCTATATTACTCTTTGATAGTAACAATGTTGAAAATAATAGATTATTACTTCATAATAAAAAATTATAAAATATTTCTCATTTCAAAAATTAGTTATAAAACACAATTTTAGTATTAGATTTAATACTTAGATTGTAAAAAAATAATTATTACACGTTTTTTGATTTCACATATTTTGAAATAATTCTTTTAATTAATATTTCATTTTACTGTTTATATCAATGAAAATTATGTTTTGATTATTTAAAATTATTTAATTTTATTCCTTCCTTTGATTAAAATATATAGGTATACTTTAAATCATTCGTCATAAAACGTATAAACAGCAAAATTTAATATACTTTATTTTTATCTACTTCTAAGTATCTTAATATATCAATTCTTTTAATTATTAATCCATTAAACATTAACGTTAATTAAAATTATATTTTAATTAATTGAAATTATTTGATTTATCCGTTCTTTTGATGTAAATGTAAAAAAAAATTACATTATTCATCATTCATTCTTTCATAAATACCAAAATTGAATAATAAATAATTATTCAATAATTATATCCCTAATAAAATCCTATGGAATTGTAGCAATGATCTTTTTGAAATAAAAGAAATATTAGCAATGCCAAATGATGTTATAAATTATATTTCATTTTTTAAACACTATTTTTACAGAAGTTTATATTTTCATTCTATTAATTACAATTTTATTATCTATAAAACTAATTTTTCCACTAACAACACTTTCAAATTAGAAAAATAAAATCGTATTTTATTTTCTTTCCAATTTTTACAAACATAAAATGCATATTTCCATATTACAACATAGAAATGGTTCCAGTTTTATTGCATATAATGAACTAGATAAAAGTATTACATATAAACGAATGGTTATTTTTAAATTAAAATATAATAATGAAATAAATCAATTATATAACAAGTGTTAATAATTTTATAAGCCGATACGTATATTTATAACAAAAGGTATTAATTATTTGTCAGTGATATAATTACTAAGAAAATTAATTAATTATGTTGTCTTGAACCGTTCACTCTAATAATTAAATTAGTTGACGAAACACCTCTATATAAATAATTCATTATATTTTACACTTCTAAATACAATTTGAAATTCATAACTGAATTATAAATTTAATTATTAACCCTGATCAAAAGAATCCGCCTACACGAAATCCATATCGAATTAAGCAAGGTTATATCAGTAATAAATTATATATATATATATATATATATATATATATATATATATATATATATATAATACACACAAGTAGATATTGATATAGATCATTCCAATATAAGATTAATCAACTACAAAGAACAATACTGATTACAATTCAAAAATTCGAAAGTCGTATATAATGAATGTTGTATATGTTTCTATATTTTTTAAATATGTTTAAATACACGTTAATAAGATCACTTATATATATATATATATATATATATATATATAAGTGATCTTATATTGCGTTCAAACTAGTTATATTAACTTTTGCACTCACTTATGTTCGATACATGTTGTAATTGGTTCATTAAAAGTTATAAATTATTAGTGTACATATACTTATATACACCATGCATAATTGAAAGTCAATCTAGATGATATTGGCACTACCACGCCTTTTGCATGACACTTGTCATATTATTAATCACTGACATTTAACAAAATCTTAGTAAGAAAAAGTTAAATATGAACACAATTAATTATATTCTTAATTTTTTCTTAAACAATAAAACAAATATATTTATTTGATTAAAAAGGTTAAAATATTCAAAATTATTTGACATTGGTGACAAATATAGATTTTATGTTATCAATGTAAATTTTGTATTCACTGAATTTGCGTTGAACTCCTATCTAAAAATTACGTAATGGCGAAACTATTTTGTTGTAAAGAATTTAGTTTTTATATTCATAAATAAATGTCAACGTTTAGTTGATACACTGATCATATATATTTTATTCAAATTAATATCTTGGATATTATAATGTTTCAATGTCATGTTTACTAAAGCTTTTTTAAAACTGCGACAAGCAGATTAAAAATATTGATAAAAATCGTTTTTTTAAGAGATCTTTGACTTTTAATTTTTTTATTAAATGAATGTTTATAAAATAAAACTAAACAATAACAAATATAAGTAATAGAACTAAAATTATTTAAGAAACATTTAAAACAGTTTATTTATATTTATTGAAAATTGAAATGTAAAATTTTATGAGTTGAAAAAATGAAAATGGTTAATCATCACAATAATTTTACTCGTGGTTAAAAATAGAAAATTGTAGTTTTTTAAAAAATAATATTACAAATAGTATTTTTTTCATATTTCATAAAAAATCATTTAATTCAAAAAATATATTTTAACTTAGGGTAACAAATCCAGTTTCAATTTTCAGTTAATCTTTATTAACTAAATGTTAATTCTTTTTAATACGTTTCTAAGCCTGCAATGTGGAAAATATTTTTATATAATTACGATTAAGCTATTATTCTGATTAATTTATAATTAAATATACACATATTTATAGAATATTATATAATTTTTTAAAGGATTTTTAAATCTACGATCTCAAAGAAATATATTTGTCAAATACAACAATTTACATCTTTAATATTATTTATCTGCTGTAAAAGACAAATCATTTTTGATATTGATAAATAATGACCACAATTTAAATTAATTCGAATAAAATTAAATTTGACATATATTTTTATATATATATATATATATATATAAATAGACGAGAAATTAATTTTAAAAACTTGTAATTTATTTGTATCAAATTTTTTTTAAGTATACTTGTCACAAAATATTAATTATATATATATATATATATATATATATATATATATATATATATATATATATATATATATATATATATATATATATATATAATTTTGTGTATAACATGATTTTATATATTCAAATTGAACGCCGTTAAATTGATTTATACTAACAAATTATTCATGATTAGAAATTAAATAGCTCATTGGATACACAAAAATGTATGTACATTTTATTTCAATTATTATACTCCACTTTCACATCGAACAAACGGTCTTAGTGAAATATTTGAGATAAGCAATTGTATCAATTCATCAATTTGATTTGAAGTATATAGAAACATATATATGAATTTTTAATTAAGACCAAACTTTCAAAAATATTCTAGAAAATAAAATATTGAGATTATTTTTTTTTGATCAAAATATATACAGCTAAACATATATTTATCAAAATTGGTTCCGCATTATAAATGTAAATGGAATCATTTTTTTTATTTAAAATACTTTACATGTTCGGAAATAATTTGTTAAAGATTAAGTTTTAAAAACGTAATTAATATGTTAATAAGTAACTGCAAAGTCCGTAATTAAGAATTGACTAGAGTGAAACAACTCCAGTAGTTCAAAAGAAAAATAGCGAAATTAATAGTCTCGTTTTTGTTTACTTCCAGGTCGTCGTACCATGAAACAATATTTATGCCTATGCACAAATTCACATGGCACATAAACAGGGAACTAGCGTGATATATGTAATCATAATGTTAAAATAATAACGTACTGAAGAGCAGCAAAATCGTTCAGATATACACATGTATCCGCTGCAGGTATCATGCTAGACACTGCCTGGTACGAGCGGATGTTGACCGGGTATCGATCTCGTGTACATGAGGGCTGTGGCAACAAATATTACTTAAATTAACTTGCACTGTATAACCATAAAACCGTATTGTCGCTACTTTCTTAAGTTTATTGCGGTACAAGGAATCAATAAAACAAAGTGTTGGCGTTTTAACAAATTTCCAAGAAATATACCTAAAGTTACCCGAATTCAATTAGTTCTAAATAAGTATAAATTTTATGAACACACACCCCTATATATATATATATATATATATATATATATATATATATATATATATATATATAAATGGTGTGTTATAAATGTGAAAAATACAAACAATACCAATGAACTTTGAATCAATAGAAAAACAATCCTTAAATATTTTATCATTATTATTTTAATAACTTTTATCGTTTTTCGAAATAATTCGATTTGAAAATAATGCATTTATCATAATAAACTCCAATTAATTTTCATCTAAAATTATTAATTTTATAATTCTAAATAATAAAATTATATTTAATAGATTTGAATTTCTTACACTAAAAAAAAAAATAATAAACTAATTCAAAATAAAATTGTTTCAAAATTTAAAAAATCATTTTAAATAAAAAAATAATATAAATTATTTTATAATTCAAAAGAATACATTTGTTTGTTATAAATCAGTCACGTGGCAAAATTTTCATTAAAAATAAAATTGTGATCTGTTATATATTCTTCACTTAATTCATTTGATGAAAACAGATACATAAAAAGAAAATAATTAGTTACATGAATTTTTCAATTTCGAACTTGTATAAAAGAATATTCGTTCAAAATTAAAAAAGTATATTTTAAATCATTCGCTAAAATGAAATATAATTAATGTTAAAAACAATGCGAGTCTTTTCAATAAATTTATTTGATCAAATTAATATTTTCATATAATTGACATTCACAACAATTAAAAGTATATAATTTATTATTATTCTTTTTTAATTAATAATAATACACTTGCTTGTCATAAATCAGTATAGTGGTAAAAGTTTCTTATGAAATAAAACTATAATCTGTCATATAGTCCCCGCTTTATTCTTTTGATGTAGGCAGATACAGAAGAAAGGAATGATAATTAGTTTTATCTCAAATTTAATTAAGTTACTGTTTTTTTTTTAATTCCAGAATTTTATAAACGATTATTTATTCATAGTTAAAAATATTTAAATCAGATGATATAATAAAATTAATTTTAATAAAAATTTGTTTCTTTACAAATATATATATATATATATATATATTTATATATATACACAATTGTGTGTGTGTGTTTAAATATACAATATATATATAATTAAAATATAAAAAACAAGACCCAAATTACTATTGAAAAATAAATTAATGAAAGTAATGAACTAAATAGTAAACCATGGCATAATACAACACACTATTTGATCCACATTAAAAAATCATTTATAACTCTGTAAGTTTATATCCGCATACATCGAAAGTCCATTTAATAATGACTTTGCAAATATTTTAAATCATTTCGTTGTTTATAGACTTTTATTGTTATTAACAAGTTCTTTTACGATTCAAAATAAAGCATATATTTATAATATTGTTTAGTTCAATGGCCTTCAAAATCAAATATATATATATATTAATTGAAAAACAATAAAATATATATAATTCAAAATATTATTCGACAAGTCACTAATACGTGAATATTTTTTAATAGTAATTTTTATGAATAGTAAGAATTGTAAGAAAAAAACGAGTAAAATAACATTACTTATTTTTAATAACAAGAATTCATTTTTTGAAAAATGTTTAATTCAAATAATATTTTTTTGAATTTTGAATATGTTTATTTTAATATTGATATTGGATAAATAGTACTGAAAATATATATAAGATATACCTAGTCACATTTTTGTCATGAAAGTTAAGCTATGAATAGACTAAAATCGTACAAAAAAACATCTCATTGTATATTCAATTTGAATAAAGCACACACACTGTCGAGTTCATAAAAGCGATGACGCTATTGATGTGTAAATATTGAATTGACAAATGTGGTTTAATTTATATAGACAGAAATACCAATCTTCTTATTAACATTACAAAACAAACAATAAATATTGTATTCTCGATTATAATAATCGTAAAAATTTATTAATTTATTTTTAATAGGATTTATATTCAGTGATAAATACTAAAATCAATTACATAGGAATGTCTGAGGCGTATTAAATTCTTCGCCCTTATTTAACATATCAAGACAATTAGCTTACATGATCTTAAGGCAATAAATATTGATATGCAAGTTCGATATGTAATGAATTTCAAATGTAAAAACTAAATCTACCCGATATTGATTTAATAAATTTGTTAATAAAATATTTTTTAAATATTAAATTTTGTTCCAAAGTCTATCATAGTTTAAAATGAATTGTTATTTAAAAAATAGTTTATATATGTAATGTTTACAAAATGATGTATTAGAAATAAAGATATTATATATGATGAATATATGTTTGATTAATAAAACTTATTATTCAATAATAGTGAAGAATTTATATTGAACATCGCATGCAGGTGGCCTCATTTAGAAAACTCTTATCTAACATGAGATTTTGTATCACATTTAATGAACTATATTTTATGCAAACAATAGGGTTACTATTACTCCTAAATGCACGCAATCAAGCTTTGTAATTGTGCAATGGGAGGGCCAAGAACACGTTAATACGAAGCGACAGGGTGAACATATTGTTTACAGTTGAGTAGAACTTTAATCAGTGAAAGTCTTTACCGCGATATGTAGTGAAAATACTAAAATCTTACAAATTTCCCATCAGATTTTTAGTACCTAAAATTGATTGATTAACATGACGTCTTTTTGTCGACATTATTGATGTGTTTTCAATTCCTTATACACGTTTGACATTTTTACTTTTTGACAAATCGATTAACTTCTTACGAATTTCTAATTTGTGTATATGCATAATTTCGATTTTTACATAAATGTACGAAATTTATAGATGGTATTTAAATGTATTGTTCGTATTTAAAAATGACAATTTAATTCGAAAAAAGTGTTCACATGTTCAAATGTCAACTTTCTTTAGAAGATTTACAGATAAACAAGTTCAAATATAACCAAACAACAGTGTGTATTCATCACTCTTTTTCTGGAAAAAATTAACATGCAAACGATTTTACCAAATGGTGACAGCAAATAAAGAATCATATAACAATAAAAATAAAATTACAACTGGAAATATTAATTTATTGATTTTATATTTTTTTAAAAATATTATTTTAACTTGTACTGTGTTTTTTTGCAAATATTTTCAAGAATTCAAACCATTAAAAAGAATTCATAAAAACCGTTACGTACTTTTGAATGTAATAAATGATAATTGTAATTTATCTTTTGTTCGTTGAGTTCTGTTTGAGGAAACACACAATAAATAAGTCTTTTTCTAAAGTGTATTTTGTTGTAACAATCCTGTCGGTGAGGTCAATCTTACTGTGAACATTAAAACACGTGAGAATAACCTTTGAAATAATTACAGTGTAGTCATAAGTTGCTTCAATAAATGTACTGTCAATTAGAGACTGTAAAAACACATCATTATATTATACTGTTAAAATTGAAAATCTATTTCATTATCTATTATAATAACAAACATGACCTCATTATTAAAATAAAAATTATAACGTCTATCCGGTGTAAAACTAATTTCACTGTTCGAATTCGTATCGATTAAGATAATTCACAGTTTGAAACCGATAATAAATTATTGACTTAC
>CP092090.1:10232500-10265000 GCA_029203775.1 Neoneuromus ignobilis
ATGTTATAATTTTTATTAAACGTATATATATATATATATATATATATATATATATATATATATATATATATATATATAAATAATTGTAATTTATTTGTTTGAATAAAATTACATTTCAAAAAAAAGTTCTTATTTTATAATCGCAGATTATATTGAAAATGTATATAGATAGACTTGCAAAGTATATGTAGATGTATAGAGTGTTTGTTAATTAATTTAATCCTAATTAAATATATTACAATTACTCGCGTGTACATAAACAAATTCAGTATATACGTTCGTGAATAAGAAGAGAACAGCTGCGAATAATTATAATAATTACAAACAATACTTGTAAACTGGACGAAATCATAAAATATCAAAGCGTTTAGAAATCAGTACAATTTGTAACAACTCTTGTAAATGTACATGGCGTTATGTACTGGCTAAAAGCAAAACAAACGGTCAGCTGCCATTGCTTTGAAATTATATTCAACTGAAGTTGTTAATTGTGTAACTGCGAAACCCGTTCGTGTTCGTTTGATAATAAAATGGCGTACTTAATTCGGACTCGTTTCGTTCGAATAATTATTATTTAAGAGATTTCGTGATTGTGTCCATAAAAAATGTAATCATTTTGACATAAAGATAACGTAACACTGGCCTACATTGTTTCGAATTGATATATTTTGATCAATTAAGTTTATTTTCTTTATTATATTTTATACGAAATTGGCAATTAAAAAGGATAAATGGTGTTAACAATGGTGAAATTTAAATGTTTGAAAGTTTTTTTTCAGTCACATGAACTTTACGAAATGATTTAATATTAATTTCAATCGTAACATAAAGTAAAACCTTATTAATAATAATGATTTATTTGTCAAATAATAGAATTTAATTGACATCTATTTTTATATAAAAATGCTATACTACTAATCTGCAATAAATTATGAAACAATAAAATATAAATATTTTAATTAGTCGATTTTATAAAAATGAAATCATTTGAAAAAATATTACAGAGAAATGTATATTTCTTATTCGTGTTATAGCCATTTCTTTCTATTTAAAAAAAGAATGGTGTTTCGTCTTCGCTTAAGCATTGATATGAAAATTTCATTTCCGAGAATTACAAATTTGATGAAATATTGAAATTAACAAAAAATGGAAAAAGATAGATTTTCAAACAGACTTTTCAGACAAAATAAATTTTAATTGTATTGCTATTATATATCATATACATATACATATACATATACATATATATATATATATATGTATATATATATATATATATTATAATAAATATCATCTACCAAGAAGCATTAACATAGTTTTCTAAACATTTAATTTTTCATAAATTATTTACATTGTTAAATGGAAGTAAATTCGAAAGATTAACGAGAAAAGTGAGTAGTAGACAGGTCCCCTGGTTTCTAAAAATAAAATTTAATTTTATAAACAGACGCATATCTGCATTCAAATCAAAGAAAACATTTTTTTTTTTTTTTAGTGTTCATAGAAATTTATAATTCTTTTTTGTATTAAATATTATATTAATATCAATAATAATAATAAATTATTTTCAGTTGTACAAAAATATTATACAAAAAATATATTTTCTAGCAATAAGTTAATTAAATGGACATTGCTATTGACTTTTTAAATTCAATAAAATGAAAAATTCAAAATGTAAAAATCTCAGTATCAAAATTTCGATATCCAATGAAATTAATTCCAATTTATTTGAATCCTTGAAAAGTCATTTCATGAAATAATAAAATATTGGTTATACGTATAAATAAATAATATTCGATATATATTTTAATTATAATTTGTATATAAACAAATATGATTTTTAACATATTTAATAATACTATTGAACAATTCAAATTACTATAAAATAATAAGAATATTAATTGCGGATTTGCATTTTTATATGAGAAAAAAAATCAAGGATAATAAATAATCTACACATGGATACGTATCATTAACTTAATTGATAACTAAAAAAAGAACTTGAGTACTGAAACGAATCAATATGAATTACATAAATGATTAAGTCTTGAACAAAAATTATTGTGATGATCCTGCAAAAATCTCTGTGTGAATAAGGGTCTGTTAACGATTTCTATTTTGCGTGAGAAGCGTTGACGGATTTCCTTATTATTTGCAGAACAAATCATTTGCAAAGTAAATAAAGGGGGTCTTTTATGTATTTTCGTTAAAACGATCAATATTTATATGTATATATATATATATATATATATATATATATATATATATATATTTTATATATATATATATTGATTTAAAAAATATAAATAGTTTTGTGAAACATTTTTGTTTAAAAAAATGTCACTTATTTTTCATGAATACTTACGTATTAAAATATAAATTTATATTTTAGACACTTTTTTTCTATCAAAAGAGTTTTAATTAAATTCACATATATGTAAATTATTATTTTTAACATGTGATTTTTTAAGAAACCAATTACAAATATGCTAAGGAATGAATTTATTATCATAGTCTTTTTAAAGAAAAATGATGTCAACTCGAACTATTATTAGAAGATCAATGCAATAATTGACATAATAAATGTAACATAGTTTATGAGCTCGAATTTGAATTTATGACCTAGTAGTCATCAACTCATTGTGCTAAGTAGTAGACCATGACTGTATTCAAGAATTTATATTGAAATCAAACACTAGTTCTAGTAAAGGTAGAGACAAACATAATGGCACATCTAAATGATGTGAATTTGAAATTCGAATATTGGAGATCATTTGTGTGCTACTTCACATAGAACATATTCGTCATTTTTAAATAAACCTTTTTTTAAAATAATATATTAAAAAATATTTTAGAAAATTTTACAATTTACCTAGTTTTTACATTTAGATATAAATTAATTAGTAGTTTTGATTTTTTAAACTCGACAAAATATAAAATAAAAAAATATATTTCGATAGTAAATGAAAATATTTTCTACTTACTTATTTTTAAATCAGTAAGTTTGGATGATATATTATTAATTTCCTTTTATATTCATAATTGAATTTGATTGATTTCTCACGTTCACAATATTAATACATTTATAAATTTTGATTGAAATCATTTTTCTATCAATACTTTTTAATAAGATGTTGAAATATTTTTTGACATCATCCATGATTGATTATTGAAATTATAGTTTTTATTAACACAAACTAAATTTGATATATATATATATATATATATATATATATATATATATATATATATATATATATATCCCTTCCGGTTTTTAAAACTTAAAAATAATATTTCACATATAATCGAAACCGTATTGAAAATTAGATATTATAAATCCACACATTATAAAATAAAGAAATTTATTGAAAAATATATAATTTGAATTTTTGAAACTTAAATTAATGTGATACTTAAGAACTAAAAAACAGAAAATATATTATTTACAGAGTTGTTAAATATATATATATATATATATATATATATATATATATATATATATATATATATATATACAAAAGTTAAATAATATTAAAAATGTATCAAGAAGAGAATAAGAAATAATATTAATGAGTAAAATCTATGATTTTGATTAAAAAATTGTAGTAAATTAAAAAAATAATTAAGTGTATAATTTTGAAAAACAGAAGTAATCGTTGAAAACTGAATTTTTAATCAAATATTTTTAACATTTATGTTGTTTATTTATTTATAAATTTTAATAATTGTAAAAATAATTCACATATATATATATATATATATATATATATATATATATATATATATATATATATATTGTATAACCTTTGGCTAGTGTTAACATATTTTTCCATGTACAATAGTTTCAACACTCAAACAAACTATGAACGAGTACAATCACGTAAAAACAAGAAGACAACCTATTGTCATACGAATAATGTACATGGCGTACGAACACAAGCGCCGTATTACATTACACTTTAACATTTATTCGAGCAAAGAAGTGCCATTAATAACCGTTCATATGACGTGACAACGGACAAGCCCATCACTTACTATCGTCCGAATATGTTTCAAGAATATTAAATCCATTGAATTATATCGAATAATTGTTTGACTCGTTAGAGTTGGCCGTCTAGACCCCCCGATGTATCAACGACAGTGACTTATTAGGACAGCCCTAAAGGTTTGCAAGATTTGGGGTTTGTACAGTGTCTTTTTATAAAAATAAAACAAATATCTGATCAACATTTTTATATAACGGATCGTACACATGCACATATATTATAGAAGGATCGAGTTGTAAATAATCAATTTTTATAATACCACTCGAGTGGAATTGTGTTACATACTAAATATTTTTTATGAACGTAATAATTTAATCATGATGCCCTTAAAATAAATATTACTGTTGTCTGAGACGACGCTGTGCAAATCATACAGTATTGTCTTCGAATAGATACAATAGGGACCCATTGATACCACAAAACAAGGGGTTTGTCATAAGGGTAAAAGGTTTTTTTCTTTTTGAAAGAAAAACAAGATAACTATCAGAACGATAATGGTTACCTGTAAGTATTTTTTATGCTCACTGTGAATGGTTCTCTTGTCACATTTGTGGTTAATTATTGATGTCTGAATGTTATCTATTAAATAGAGTAGAGCACAATATATTTGCAATTATATATATATATATATATATATATATATATATATATATATATATATATATATATATATATAAAATATTTTTTTAACTTACGTTTATGTTTAATTAAACTTTTATGTAAATATTCATCTCAATAGATATTTTTTTATGCATTGACTATTTACTTAATATTTAATATTGCTCTACACTAAATAAAAAAGTTTGATATTAAATTTCATAAATAGAAAAAGGTAGTTATTAAATTTCAAAAGTACGCCTCTATAAAAAATATATACAAACGAGAAAAGAATATTTGTTTAATGACAAGCTACATTTTAAACTTCAATATAAATAATAATTAAAAAATATTACAAACATACTTGTATAAAATGTAAACTATTACTTTTATAAAATGTTATTAAAGTTGTGGTAGTAACTTATAAGTATTATTAATATTTTTTAAAACTAAATTAAATACGATTACAAAATGAAAATTAATTATAAATTTAAATTAAAAATAACAAATAATATTTGAAGCAATAAAAAAGAATTGTATTTTTAAAAACTTGAAGAGAGAAATAAAACTTATTAAAATGTTAATTAATTTTGTTTATTGATTTTTATTTTCAATAGAAATACTAAAATACTTAACTACTGTGTATAATATTTTATTATTGTCAATATCGTTATTTACAGATAAAAGAAAATACCTAATATAAAGGATATTTCAATTCTATGTCCTACCAAGGATAAAACTATATATATATATAATACTTAGTTAAAGTATATATTATTTTCAATACCTTACTACAGATAAAATAATATCCAATCCAAAAGATATCTCACCCCAATTTTACACCAAAAACTATATATATATATATATATATATCATTGGTATAATATTGGGTTGAGATATCATTTGGATTGGATATTTCTTTTATCTGCAGTAGCAGACAAAAGACAGCAATGCTAAATAGAAAAATATAATGAATATGTATGTGTTATCTGATTGAAACAAACACACACATACATATGCACACACACACACACACACACACATACATATATATATGTATATATATATATCTATATATATATATGTAACTTAACATTTTCTTATTTAAAAACTACATGGAAGATCGCATCAAAAAACTACAATATCAGTTATAATATCCTGCAGCAATCAATAAGAAATTATTATCGACGATAATAATTATTCATATCGACATTCACATCGCAATATTAAAGATATATCTGTTGTGATCTAAACGTACCGCTTGTAATTTATATTCGGTAGTCTAATAAAATATGACAGTATACAAATAATGTATTATTAATGTTGATGTTCATTAAATGCGTGTTCAATAAATTAATAACTTTCGGTGAAGCTGTATATAAATATTTTTTATACACCAAGTGTTGTTTCAAGGAAGAAATAAACTTTTTAAAAGTTTACATTATATATATATATATATATATATATATATATATATATATATCACATATGAAGATTGAAAAGGAAATCATTATACAAATAACGGGTTTTACATTTTTACAAAAAAATATCTGTAATAAAATATAAGATGAAAAAAAATATTTTATTACTTTATTACAGTTTTAGTACAGTAATATATATGTATTTTTTAGAAAACACAAAAAATTAAATATAAATTATTTGTTAAAAAATATAGTAAATAAAGGATATGATATAAACTAGAAAGTTAAATATATAACAATAAGTGTTGGAGAAAAAATATTAAGTAATAAATATACTTTTTATGACAAAATATTTTTTTTAAATAATAGAGAAACACTAATAAGATTATTAATAAATACAAGAGATAAAAATTTTTATATATAACAATTTCGTTTTAGGTATCGTTAATTTTTAAATAATTGATATTATGTAGAAATTATTTGTATTTAATCCATTTATTGTATTTTTTACAAATTTGTTAAGTTTTTAAATTAATCAGCATGTTAAATATTTTTTAACTTTATTATATTTGTATAATTTAAATTTATATATATATATATATATATATATATATATATATATATATATATATATATGTATGTATATAATTTTATAATTTAATAAACAGTATACCATTATATTTAAAGTTGTATATTAGTGATTTTTTTATTTTTGTACTACTAACAAAGTTACAAATACACTATTATTAGCATAAAATTTTTTCAACATAAATTATAAGAATGAGGTTAATAGCTATTGAGTGCTATTAAATACAGTCAATACATTTTTAAAAAGTGTATATAAATTTTTAGTGAAAAATGTAGAATTTTTCTGTTTATACAGTGTTTTAATATGTCATAATTTCTAGTTTAGACATATTTATATGTTTACCAATAAAATATAATATGTTTATTTTTTAATAATTTAAACAAATTAAGTTAAATATTTAGTCAAAGAGAATAAACAAATATATTTTGGTGAAAAGTCCTCGTACAATCAAATACCTTATGACTAGTAAAAGGTTAAACAACTTACAATGTTATTGTAGTTCAAGGTTGATGTCACGCGTGCCGATGCTTTGAAAAAGCGAATAAGTAAGCCGTGTCATAAAAATACTATTTAAAGATTGATGTTCGGACAGTTAAAATGATGTTTTGATTATGCAATGGGAGTATTTTATTACTACAAATAATTCAACATATCTCCAACAATGTAACTCCAATGGTGTTCTTAGCTGCTTAAGTAGTAACAATAATATCCTCTTGACTATTTATTCATTTTAAATTATGACAAACATGTTGAAATTATATGCTAGTGTAAATACATTAAATTTTTATTTAAGTTGTTTTGAAAAGCAAATATATGTTCAAAGCTGACTTTTATATACATTTTATAATAACAAATTAAAAATAGAAAAAGATATATTTTGAAAATTCAAATTTATGTGAAAGATTTATTACTTCATTACAATAGTAGAAATAAATATTGTATTTAACATTTTAAAAATGTTTACTAACATAATATAGTAAATAATTAAGTGAAATTCTTCAAATTTAGCCCATAAAATTTCATATGAGGTTGAGATGAATATTTATTTAAAAGTTTAAATAAACTTAAATGTAAATTAAAAATTTATGTTATAAAAATATTATATAATATATATATATATATATATATATATATATATATATATATATATATATATATAAGTTGAAAATATATTTGATAACTCTGAAAAAGAGATACAAATCAAATCTAAAAGTAAATAAAAAAATCTACAGAAAATAAAAATTATTAAAAATATTTCATTGTCATTTTCTTATGACTTGAGTTCATATTAAATTATTGCATAAACATTTAACCGAAAATAAATGAAAAGTATCATTTAAGAAGTGGTATTCAAAAAAATCGTAAATAATTTATAGTAAAACAATGAAAATTATTTAATTATTTATTTAAAAATTATATTACATAATGTTATGTTTATTTTTGCAGAATGTAATTTGATGACTTTGAAACAAATATAAAAACACAAGAAATTTATAAACTTTAATTATATTTTAAAAATAAGCACATGTTGATACAAATATTGTTTATAACTAAATTAAAAATTACATTTTTAAATATTATTTGCAATGGTATAATAATTACAGAAACTGAATACGAAATTTATATATATATATATATATATATATATATATATATATATATATATATATATATGTAAATTGAATTATTGAAATTATTGTTTTATTTTTAATGTGCGTTTTGTTAAACATTAATTAAAATGCTTCGCATTCATTATTAAACTTTATTTACAAATAATTAAAAATGACATTTATAAATAAATTGATGAACGCAAATATAAAAATATTAAGCAGTATAAAATTCTCCAAATGTGTTATACGAGGGTCGTTTGATAAGTATGGTAAAAAAGTAAGAAAAACTAAATTTAAAAATTAAATTAAACAATAAATAAATTTACCATACTTATCAAACGATCCTCGTATGTTACTGTATAATTATAAAATCAAAAAAATATTTATTCGCATTTAAATAATTCAATATTTTATGACAACTCTTCAATGTTATACATATCTTACAATTATTTATTGCTGATTGATTTTTTACTCATTTTTTTGATTCAAAAATTCTTTACTATTGCATATTACAATTTTCTCTGTCAACAAAACGTACTAAAATCGATACATTATCTTTGATTTCTGCTCCAAATCTTCATATTTACTTCTAGAAATCGATGCACTCATTTAGAAACATTATATTTGTAAAGAACATGGTTTAGCAATTGTAGTATCATCGGTTTCTTAAATTCATCATTTATTTAACTCGTTATATCAAGATGTGCAACTGATAAATTTGAATGTTTACTTCTTTTTCTTCTAAAAATATTTCTCAGTATATCAAAAATTTTCCTTAATGCATTTTTTTTAGTAACATTTTTAAACGTCTCCGAAGATGGTTCTTCGTTGAAAATACTTAAGTTTATATCAGGATTATCACGAATTTCACATAAAAATATATTATCTGTTTGAATACATTTATCGAAATTGCTAATAAAATTGATCGGAGTTATTGGGACACTATCACCTTTTTCGGTCTCAATATTAAATTCTTCAGGTTGTCTTCCAACTTGATATAAAGATAATGGATGATAATAAGTATTAAAATTAACCTGAATCTGCCTATCAATAGTTGATGGTTCATTTATGATCAATTCATTAGATTTATCGTAATATTGACTGATATTCAAATGATTAAATTGATTAAGTAAGGAGTTCATAAGTTCCTCTTGCTTAGAAAATCTTTTGATACGAAACGAATCGCTATTTGTATTTAACGATTTATTGATACATTTTTCATCTGAATTCTTACTTAATAAATTAGAAATTGTTTTCTTTAATTCAGCATTAGTCTGCTTTAAAATCGCATTTTCTTTTTCATTTTGTTCAGCTTTAGATTTTATTAAATCAAAATTTTCATCATTTCTATCAGTTTCTTGTTTTTTACTTTTAAATACGCTATTAATCATTTTCATTTCCTCGCATAAATTATCACAATCTTCATTCAATACACGAATAGTTCCTTTTAAACGTGTAATAGTGTCATTGAATTTTTGATTTTCGCATTCCAATCTAGTTTTTTCTTGATATAAATCAGATACCTCTTTTTCTAACTGCTCATATATTTCCTGATTCTCGGCGTTTAATTTCACAAGCGACAAATAACGTTTTTTAAAATATTCAATCTGCTGATTTTGATCTTCAATACACGCATTCAAATCTTGTGTATGCTGAACTAACTGTTTTAAAACTTCTATAACATCGTTGTTTTCTTTATTCGAGTCGAAATTTTCATTGATTAATTGTAATAAATATTGGTGAAGTTTATATTCTTCCATTTGAAATAACACTAAAAGTAAATTAAATATTTTTACATATATATATTTCAAAGGAATTTTAAATTAAAGAAATAATATACCCCAAAAGATTTTATTTCAAAATACATAGACTTAAATACCTACTTTTTCAACAAATTAAATTTCAATTTATTTTATTTGCGTTACAATTTAAATCAAAATATAAGCTAAATTGTAATATAAATTAAAATTTTAAAAATACAAAATACATTAAAAAAATAATGAAAACTATAACCGTTACGAAAGTGATTTTCTCACATTTTTTTAATATATAAAGAAACACATATTTTAAATATTTACATAAACAAATATAATAAACATCTAACTAAATAAACAACTATTTGAAAAAGTATTCAGAATGTAATTAAATTTATAAACTCACCTTGTTAACACGAAAATCAACTGAACACTTTATCACTGATGACACTTCACTACTGACACGAAAAGTGAAATTAAGCTACAGGTCAAATTTACAATATATATTCAGGTTGAAATTATAATAGCACAAGGGTATTATGTGTCCATTTATCAAGAAATACTCAAAATGTTTAAATACAGGCATTTTGTGTTTAGATATACATTGTATTATTTAGTAATTAATAATATCATTTAGGTGTAATAAAATGTCTAGATAATAATTTAATTTAACACTAATTTTATATTATTTATATATATATATATATATATATATATATATATATATATATATAGTAATTTAAAATTAATCCTCTGATTTTTTATAATTTTATATAAATAAACAATTAGAAAATTAAAATCTTAAATACAATAATGTATGAATTAATTAACTTTATAAATTATTTTGATACTAGAAAAATGCATAAATTATATAGTCATCCAAATATGATACCTATATTTGTGTTTTATTAAAAAGAAACGTGTAAAGGGTGGTGTATGGGGAAACATGTGTATAGTTTCTTTTTAATAAAACACAAATCTAGGCGTCACATTTGGTTGATTCTATATAATAACTAACATATTTATATACCTAAATAAAACAACTTTCTAATAAAATATATTTTATAAAAATACTATGTTAATTAAATTTAATTAAACATTTTGGAAAAAGTACAGTAAAATTGAAAATGTAAATCTGAGAAATACGTATGAGAAAAATAATGATAATAAATTACACAGCAAATACATAAATTTATTAAAAGTATTTGCATATATAAAACATAAAAATATATTGAAATAACATCCTATGGGACAAACTGTTATTGGCAAATAAATAAAGAATGTTTAATACCACAGTGAAAAGTATTATAAAATTTTAACAACTATGGATACAGATTTCTGAAGTCGACCCATCAGAAAATAGAAAATTTAATAGGTTTTAAATATAAAAATTAGAAAATTCTTATAGATCTTCAACACTATCCTTGACAATATAAGAAGTAAATAATTAATATGTGATCAGGTATTATGAATGACAGACAACCGAATACCAAATATGATTTTAAATAGACACTCTATGGAAAATTAAAAAGAGGAAGATCTATAAAAAAAGTAAAAAATCGAGAAATAGTAGAAAGTTTATGCGCCGATAGAGACAAAAAAAGGAGTAAGAATTTGAAAACGAATATATATATATATATATATATTCCCTGGAAAATGTTGACAACGTCTGATTTTTAAAATAGCACAAATATTAAATCTATTTTAAAGCATATACCTAACTAACATATATTAACAAATTGAGATTAAACCTTTATTACCCTTTATAAATCTGACCTGTACATTCTTGTTGATATTACCTTATATAAAATTAGTTACAATAGGTGTGTTAATCTTTAACAGGTATTAATATTTGGGTATATTAGTAACTTTATTTAAAATATTATAACAGCATAAAGTGACAAACAATAAATAATTTTAATTTTTCTTTATGTTATATATATAAAATTTGCCAACATAATCAATTAAAATGATATTTTAAAAATATACAATTAAAGTAAAGAGTTTCATTTAAAAATATAGATGCCTTTGTATATGTTACAAAATTCATATTATTATAATAACTGTATATCTGTCCTTCATAGCAATTTTAATATGATAGATGGCAGGTACAATATATAGTTGAGCATTGTAAACAATACCAAAATAAAAACTAGAAATTTGAGTTTTACCAAATTCAATTTTTCAAGTGAAAAAATTCTATAACAGATTACCAGAGTTGAGAATAAAATATAATTTTAGAGTAAAAGAAAAATATATATTCTTTCCAAATTAAACATAATAAAATAAGACTTATCTATGAATTAATATATACTAGAAAAATAAACAATTTGACAAAATAATAATTTGGTTATAAAATTATAATTGTTATTAAAAGGAAAATACTAAGATGAATTACACGGATAGTAGAATAAAATATTTAATTTGTTTAAATATAAATATAAAAAGATTACCAAAATATTTTTTTGCATTAAATTTGTATAAAATATAAAAATCGTAGAAATTTGTTTAAATAAAAAAAATTAACGATGAATAAATATTGACTATTTTAATATATATATATATATATATATATATATATTTATAAGATCAGTGCATTTGTATGATAACAAAACAAATAATATTATTTTTAATTCATCTGAGATGAAATGTTCACACACTCTGTTGTATTGAGGCGTTTGATGCAAATTTCTCTTGTATGCAATCTAATACATTTCACGAAGTAATATGAATTATGATAACTATAAAGCAGGTAAATGATTACCGTATGTGTACCGTTAAAACCATTAATTTATGTCGTGCACATGTCATAATTCAAGTCGAAACTAGTTTCCTGGCACTTTTTTACAAAAACGAAATCAACACAATGTTTCCAATTTTATGTTTGACACTTGTGAAATAGCTGAATGCTTAGAAATGGCAATACGTTCAATATGAACACGACAAGAGACCTAACAACTAGGAAATAACTATTTAGAATAGTTCATAAATCTTAGATTTCAGTTAAATAAATTCATTTTATTTATAGTTTTTAAGTGCTGATATTTCGGTCATGATAATAACGAATTCTTATGATGCTATTTGCATTTTTTTCACATTTTATCTGTGAACTTGTTATGAAAAAATATAAAGTAGTCATCATTATAATAAATTTACTAGTTCATGGAAAAAATACACAAAATGTTCTACTAAAATATATACAATATATTTAGTTAAATCTGTGTATATCCTGTAATAGAATAAAAAATGTGTAATTAATTTAAACGATGTGAAAATATTTCATATTATATTTTAATATTTTTTTTAATAAAAAAAATTAATATTCAACAGACGTAAATTTAATACTACTAAAACACCTTTAGAAATTGTCAAAAGTCGATAAACCCATTTATAAAATTATTATTATATAAAAAATAAAGTAAAAACTACAGTAATAATAATATGATAATAATTTCAACAAATGCTTTTTTATATTTATAATTACATTGAAATATAAGATGGAGTATGTAGTAATTTTTGTCAAAAATCAAGGAAACTAATATTGTTTCCACAATAAATTATAAATAACATTTCTCTTAGTATTCTCTTGGCTCAAATATAATAAAACATTTAAGGCGTGTGGTCCTTTGCAATCAGCAGTTTCGTTCTTTAATGTCGCACGATGAAATTACAGAGGTCAGAGCCCTCGATTGCTTCACTGATAATTCTAGTTGAAAGTGCAATTTACAGTGATGCAATTTATTATTAACTAATCTACGGAAAAACTAATTAGTAACTGACAAATGTAAAAGTGAAATACGAAAGTAGATTCCATTTATAATTAAAAATAAAATGAATAAAACGACTATTCCAGTTTTTTGCAAAACACTAATTAAGATAATTTACATTAATTATTATTTAAAATACATTGAGTGATTTGTCACTTAAATGATTGGAAATTTATAAGAAATAGATTTCTAATCAAATATTTGAATAATTCGTTTAATTTTTCAAGCATGCATTGTAAGTAATTTCCAAAAAATAGTTATAACTTTATTCTGTTTGCATATTGTAAAAAAAAACAAATATGTTTTTCTAGAAATAAAACTAATATTAAACTGTCTGTTAAATAAATTTGTTAGAATAAATGTTTTTACAAATGAGCATATAGATAATTATATTAATAAAATACAAACGTTCATTTTTTATGTATTTAATTTGTTCTAAAATTTTATATATTTAAGATTATTTCTTTTACAATTTTTTTTATACGAAACAAATTTATTTTTAAGTCTTAAATTCAAATTCAGTTTGAGTTTTTAAATTCGTTTATTTCCAAATTTCAAATTAAATATACACAGAGGTCTCTATATACTCAAATAAAAATATGTATACGATGAATAAATATTTCGATATAAAAATAAAATAAATTCTCGTGTATAAAAAAATTGCAAATAAAAAATGAACTTTTTTTGTATTTTTTTCAAATACAAACATTTTCAATTAGAACATGAAAAAAATATACTTAAATTAATTTTATTTGCAATTTTAATTATGGCCTAATATTAATACAGAGAAATAAGTTATCTCTTATACAAAATCCATTTATTTTGAATCCTTTCAAACTATAAACATGATGAGATTTTCATGTTTATATTCAGAAAATAATTGCATATGAAATTAATATCCACATCTCTTTCTACCACACATATGTATCTATATAAGTAGCATTGGAAAGCATTTTCCTAATTTACAACGAAATATATTCACAAAAAGTACTTCAATTAATTCAACAGCTCTTCATTGCTGCACTTGAAAACATCAAAAAAATTTGCATACTGGTCCGTTGACAAATTCGTTACGCAACGTATGCATGACATCACTTTATATGCAAATGATTGACATAATCAATGTGTGCAGGTACATAAGATTATCATACTTGCATTAAACTGGTTTTATCGATGGTGTACTGAAAAAGCTTTTTTCCATTGACATTAAGTTACAAATGTTACGTTTTGTGATGTATAATTATATCACTGCAGCAAGAAGTTATTTGCACATAAACGTTTGTTTTTCAATACATTTATTTTTATGCATCTATTAATTTTATAACACACACACACACACACATATATATATATATATATATATATATATATTCGGATTGGAATGAAGAAGATGTTACTGCTATTGAATTTTTTTTAAAAAAATAATAGGTTATAGTGCATTAAAAATAAGTAAAGAATTTTAATATTAAGACAATAAATAATTTAATATTTATATAGAATCGAAGAAAATCTCAAAATAAATTAACTTTTGAGTAGAGAAGTGAATACTACTGAGATACACTTGTGCAGTTAAATCACGGTCAGCTTTTTCTATCGTAAATAAAAACATTAACAAATACAGTTGAATCCGGAACAGACACGACGAATTATGAAATAATCATTTCGAATGATAACTATTACTGAATCGTACGTACTTCGTAAAACTGCTCATTGCGAAAGTATAATAGATTTTAAATGTTTGAATCGGGGTGTTGTTACGCTTCATAAATCGTGCAGATGCCGGTTTAAATTTTTAAAATCAGTAATATGTTCTTTGAATAATGCCGATTAATTTATGAAACAGTTATTAAAATAGAAAGTGAAAAAGAGCATGACTAGGGAATTTTATATTTGCAAAACAGTGAAGTTACTTGCTATAACCTCGAAATGATAAGGTCACGCGGATTTTTAATTTACTTTACCTGACATATGATTGACTTGATTTGAAATTAAAATACCCCCGGTTGGTATAATACAAGTACTTTCATTTCAAACACATTTTAAATTCGTATTCTTTACATTTAATTTGTTTAGTAGTACTTTTATTTGGTAATTAAATCTTTCTACCTTTATTTACTAACACGTTCGAAATTTTTATTATATAATAAAAATCAAACCAGTTTCGTAAATTATATCAAACAAATTAATAAAACGTATTTAATATATATTAATTGTTTTTATCAAATAATCTTAAATATACTTTTCACAATGATATTTATTTTATCAATTAAAAACGACCTTAATAAAATTTAATAATATATAATCCTTTGACTTGCAAAAAATTACACGTTTGCATTGACACATACGCAGGTGTGTTGTGGTCAAGTTGAACTCCACAAAGTCCAGTATCAAAGATTTTTTCTTTGGAAATCGCAAGCAAACATATGTTTGAATATTATTCAAAATTAACATATGTCATATTTTCTAAATTGTATTGTCATTAAATAAATACATATTGCTATGGTAAAAAAATGTTGGACTGTTTTTTCTTTTATATAAATTAATTTCACTTTTATTCAAGATTCGCTTTTATAGAATCAATATGTGTGAATTATTGGAAATAAGTTCGAGGTCGCAATTTTTCATAATTAAAATGTACTTATGACAAATAGTGAAATGTTGGAAACGAATTAATAATTTGTTTACTTATCCACTTACCTATTAAGAATAGCATATCTTTGAGTTTTTGTATAAACTAATGCAAACTTTCATATATATATATATATATATATATATATATATATATATATATATATGTGTGTGTGTGTGTGTGTGTGTATGTATGTAAAGATTGGATGAAAAGATTAAAACACTTGCAAAAAATATTTCCAAACTTAAATTACAATAAAAAAAAATCTTGATGTTCCAAAATAGCCAATCGAAAAAAATTACATTTTTATGTATGTGCTATTAAAATATAATATTTTTTTTTAGTTAAATATAGATACTTCAAATATTGTAAATATTTTTTATAAAGCTTAGAAAAAATATAGAAGAATTTTAAAATAATTCGAAAAAACTCAATAAAAGAATTAGAAAATAAAATAATCAATTATTTCGACTTGATTTAAGAAAATTCTACAATAAATGTTTTTTTTTAATATTTAAACACATTTTCTTATAAAATAAAAATCTAACAAAAATAATATTTACAATTAAAATATTATTCTGATTAATATTTGTTTTTTAAAACTTGGAAAATGAAAAAAATGCGTTTTAATGAAAATATATTTCGAAAAGTTAAGTTAATAAAATTGAAAATTACCTAATATTTTTTTTAAATAACAATTCAATAATTTTTTAACTTTACAAAATAAAATAATTTCTAAAAAAGTTATTATATCTTAAAATTGTTAAATCAAATTTTGTACCGTTAGTATGGAATAAAAAAAAATTAAACAATTTTTTTAAAAAAATTACACCAACAAGAAACCTGTTATTACCTGCTATTTCTAATTAATTTATTTTACGAAATTCATACCTAGCATCGAGAAAAAACCGGAAGTTTCATGCTATTTCTATATAATATTTTATAAGTATTAATATACAACAAAAAATAGTTTGCATATAAGGTAAAACACATATCATACATATATATATATATATATATATATATATATATATATATATATATATATATATATATATATATATATATTAAGATGATTTATGCTTTTCAACTATTTCTCTCATTACATATTAAAAATGAAATCCAAATAAAAAGAATAAAGTAAAACCGATCAAAAGATAACAAAGAAAATCACGCATCAATCATAGTATTTTTTTCTTCTGTATTTATAAAGTAAACCGACATGACTGAAACGAAAGTCGAAGATATACACAAAGAATACAAATACTGTGAGAACTGTGGCTGAATCCAATGTATATATGGTATGTGAAACATGCTTGTGAATAAATAATTTATAATTTAGTCACAATACATATACACACATTTCCCATGTACGTTACTCGAGAAAAAAAATGATAAATTTCGTTTTCGTTCATGCAAATAAAAAATTTTTATTAACTTTATTATTTGAAAAAAATGACATACATCTGTATGGATTGAAAATAAATCGTTGTTATATTCGTATTCATATTTAAATGTTTCGTCAGTGGATATTTATTATGTATTCTAATTAAATTTCTAATGTGATTATTCGCTGATTAGTCGTTGACTTGACCTACTACCTTGAATAAAATCCATCAATGTTTAGTTTTTTCCTCCGGCAAATTTATACTATTGTTCGTACATTTTTATAAATATGAAACTCATTTTGCAAACGAAATTAAAATGAAACATTTTGTTTTTATAAGTAATAAAAAAATTATTGATTATCAATACATAACATGTAACACATGTGAAATTTTTTCAACGATTGATTTCATAAATCATATTTAATATATATATATATATATATATATGTATGTATGTATAAACTAGTATCATACCTTAAAAATAAAATAAATAAAATTCCATTTCAGAATTCATTGTATAAAATGACCAGTATTTAGAAGTTTTTACGTTTATGTAAAAATACATGTTTTCTAGCCAAAATAAAAATTGATATATAAAAAATATAGAAAAGAAAAAATGATACATTAAAATTAACCACAAACTTTTATACATCATAATAAAAAATTGATAGTATTTATTTAACGTGTCCTTTTATCAAATTTTATATATTAAAATATAACTTCAAAATAAAATAAATTTATTTTTAATACAAAACTTAGTATACGATATTATAAAATCCAGTAGTTTTTATTTTCTTGCTACTTTCAAAAACAGAGTATATTTTTAACTGATACAAGATATATATATATATATATATATATATATATATATATATATATATATATATATATATATTAAATTATATGTGGAATAATTACGTATTTAAAAAAAAGACTTGAAAAAATGATTTGTCTTTATAAATCAGCGATCATCCTAATACTACAATATAAAAATTAAGCTTGGATAATGACACAAGATAATAAAAGTAGAATAAAAATAAAAGAAATAATTTTTTTAAGACGAGTAAAAGGGATAATAAGGGTTGACATAATAAGAAATGAGGATATCAGAGAAAGTTTAAACGTCATATTGCTGGAAAACAGAATAATATTATACATAAAAAAGTGTAAAGCATGTTAGAACAAAATGAATGAAAACAGAATAGAACAAAAATGATATAAGTACTAATCAACAAAGAAAACAAATCTGGATCGACCAAGAAAACGGTGGTAATATAAATATTTGGGTTGTAAAAAAAATGTTTGGTTAAAATAGTTAAAAAAATATTTGATTTATTTTGGATAAAAGTATAAAAATATGAAATTAATTGTAATTTGATATCATTTACTTATATATCTTATTTCAGTAAATGAGAGAATATGAAATATAAATTGTTTTATAAAAAAAAATCTCTTAACATAAAAATGACTTAATCTAAGCAGATATCTACATATTAATACCTTACGAAAAATTTATAAATGTTTTTTAATAAAGGAGTGGAAAAAGCTTAAAGCAACATTGAATAGAATCCGTTTTTTTATTAAGGGAACTCAAAAAAAAAATGTAAATTATTATTTTTTTTCTGATATATTTTAATTACTACTTTATAACTAAAGTTCTTTTTTGATAATTATTCACATTTAAAAATTAATAAAAATATTTTAATAATTTATTTTAATTATATATATATATATATATATATGTATGTATGTGTTATATATACACAAATATTACAGAAATATTAATCAAACAAAATTTAAATGAAAACCATAAATATTCATCAACGAGTTATATGTAATTTGAAGCAAATTCATCTTCAAATTAAATAACTTCTCTTACAACAACATATATTCTCGTTTGTTAAATATTTAATAATAATCAAATACATGAAACGATTTAACTTTCAATGTTTACAAAGATTTTAATATATATATATATATATATATATATATATATATATATATATATATATATAACAGACATTTTAACAGAATACACATTTGCACTGATTATGATTTGAACATGTAAATGATAAAATATATATTTGACTAATTATACCATTTTAGTTTTGAATAAAGTATATTTTTTTTATTTTGGATATTATTACAAAATACGATAAAAAGATTACTGTTCATCTATCAAATTGAATAAAATAACTAATTTTTTAACTTTATAATTCTTTTTAATAAAAATAAATAAATTCAGTGATATAATTTAAAAAAAAAACATTAATATACTATTTTTTCATAATATAAACACAATTTTAATGAAACTCTTTTTAAAAAACTACTATACTAAATTATTATAAAATTTATCAAACTATACCCTATAACACGATATTTATAAATAATAATATATGAAACAATATACATAACACGAATTCATTTTGAGATTAAAACAATAATTCAACTATTTTTTACAAATTTGATATGTAATATAATCTATAATTTATTTTTTATTCCTACCCTGTAATTTCCATTAATCTTAATAGTAAGCTAAAATAATTATAACTTCAATCTAAATTTCATTTTAAATTATATTCGAATCTCTTTTACGATTTTATCAGCACGAATTTATTGCACAAAAAAAATTATAGTTCAGTCATAGGTTAAAGTTAATAGAATATATAAACTGAAATTTATTCGAATTGAAACGGCTAATTAATATATAAATTAACACATTAATTAATTCATCTAGCTTTTTATACAGTATTTATTGATGCATTAATTACATTCAAAAGTATAAAATTCGAATGTACGTATAACTAATTTCAATCTTTTTCTGTTGACTATTTTTATTCTAATTTCTACAGAGGTTAATACAGGGTCACCGATATAAATATTTGATAGATAAATAATGTATATGTTTACAGCAATTAGTATTTAGAAACGTACTTTTCTTGTAATTAATGCAACGAACAGTCAATTTGTTTCTTTTATAAATGTCTTAGACTAATTAATTTTTTTGCTACTTGCATTTTAGTTTGACGTATTGTACAAGATTTTAATTATTTTTAATTAACTTCTACGGTAGAAAAACTCTTGATATATTAATATTTGATAGATGAAAACTAAATTAAATACTAGGTGAAATATTGTTATTAGTGTACACATGTCAAGGAGAATGAAATATGTTCAGTTTATATGTATTTATTTTCAAAAAGAATATGCGTAAAATATAAATTATAGCTCAGAGATATAGAAATGCGGTAAAAATTTAAAGATATTAACACATTATCGATAAACTAGTTCACAAGTTGGAATAGTATTTATTCGATGGGAAAATAAAATATTTACAAACTTATAAATTATTAATATTTCGTTCTCGTTTTCTGTATTTTATAAAAAATTAAAAATAATTTTCTAGTAAATGGTCAATAAATTTCTTTCGTTTTCTCTCCCTCTCTCTTTATATATATATATATATATATATATATATATATATATTTCAATATTTCTTTTTTATATTTATCTGACATTTTTTCAATATGAAATTAAAATATAATATAATAATAAAAATTAAAATAAACTAAAAATTTATTTTTATTTCTTCAATTTTATAGAAATATGTAATTAATTGCGCTATAATTTACAGTTTTCAATTATTAAAATATTTAATTTTTTTATTTAGTTTATAAATTTAATAACAGGTAATATTTGATAATATGCAAAACCAAAACATTTTTTTTTAAATTCTCATACTTAATTTACTATTAAATATAAATGATATTAATATTCTAATCGTCTATATAATCTTCTATAAATTATTTTATAATAATAATAATAATAATATTTGCTTAAAATAGCAAATCCAAAGACAGGGTTTCTAATTTTGTAACAAGTTTTTATAATGTTACAATTTATTCAACTTAATCTGATTTTTAAGTCTTAAATAACGAAAGTGATGTTTCAAAAAATATGATAGTATTTCAAGTCTATATAAAAGACTGAACGTTTCCAAACTTATTTTTTGTAATTTTTTAATTTAATGGTTAAATATTAGGTTGGCAAATATCTCCCTTCCGCCTTCTGGTCTTTTGAATTTCACAGCTATGTACAAAAAAAAAAAAAGCGGAAGGGAGATACTTGCCAACCTAATATAATCATTTTTGTTATAGAAAGGAAAATCTAATCTTTGGTTAAAATCCTTTTAGAACAAATACCACATAAAAACTCTAATATGAAAAATAAAATTGAAACCTCCGTCTACTTTCTAAACTCTTCTACCTGAATTACATAATCATTTCACTGGTAAAATCCATTCTCAGATGTGGAATGAGTTCATTATTTTACGAAATGGATTCATCAATTTACCACCAAGATCATGTGATTTAAATTCACTGGATTATTTTCTATAGAGCTATGTGAAATCATTGGTTTATGCTGATAAACCACAAACAGAAGCATTAAAAATAAAACATTGAATGTGTAATTCATGAAATTGGATTATAATTAAATGAAAGAATGTCTAAAAATTGGAGTAAACAGTAAACGAATGAACCATTAATTCCATTGGATATGTTTGAAAATAAATAACTAATTAATTAAATACGTTTTGTTTTATTTATATTTAAACTTCTGAAGGGCTTATTGGAAAACTCTATATTATATTTTTATTTTTGGAAAAAACATGTTTAAAAATAACTCAAATAATTTTCTTCATTCGATTCCTTTGATGACATAAAATTTTGATTATATAAGTTCAAATACCGATTATGTTAAATTACAATTATTATTGCATAAATAGAAAAATCGATTATAAACTATAAATAGTAGAACAATAAAACCAGTTGTTTATATTTTCTGTATTTTTTCTCCTCAGAATATTCAACCTACTTAATAATACTATTATTGTATTAATAAGCTATAAATACATTCCATACTGAATTTATTCTTTATAAAATAGCCCCAAGATAACTAATAATTCACTTGTTTCGCGAAACTTAATAAATAAATAGTTTTCATAGACAATTCTAGTTTGACAGCTGTTAAGTACATATATTAGTATTATATAATAAACAAACAAACAAACAATTCCTTTATTCGTTTGCAATAGAGATCATAATGTCGATGCTGGGAGATGCCGATAAAGGGCAGGAGAAAACTACAAGCATGTCAGCATTATGTGTATAATGTGATCTTATCATATGTGTGGGTGAAAGCTTCACATATTATTAAGGATTAACTTCAATGCATTGCACTGAACGTTAGATGACAATACACGAGATTGCCGGCGGTGTAAACAAAGAAGTCTCGTAGCTGATATATTTATGGATAATTGGATACTTACTATAATAAGTATGTTTCTTGAATAAAATATTCGCATTATGCGGAATTGTTCGCTACTTGTACTATTCTGCTTCTAGTATTGTTACGATTTATTATAAGCTGAATTACATTTTTGCTTAAAAAGTGTTTACTAATTTATTTCACAATATGTTATACATTTCCTTTATAAATATACTGTTTTTTTTTATTTATTTTAAATTATATATATATATATATATATATATATGTATATATGTATGTATGTATATAAAAATATAATTTCCTATATGTAATAAATGACAATTGAGATTTATTTCTCTAAAACGAAAAAAAATCTTTTTTTAATATTTTGATTGATAATTCAACGGAATAATCATACAGTTATGATCACAAAACTTTCTGTAACGTTATAAAAAGTGTTATTATACTTCGATTACGTTAAGCAATTCAATTCAACCGACACAAAACTAAATATAAAAAATATATATCATGATTATTGGCTGTCATATTTAAATGAATGATTTATTTATATTTCTAATTGACTTTCACGTACGATCTAACCATATTACAAAAAAGAGTATATTTTTACAGTCGTTTCCGTTCGGAAACTCGACTTATTTCATACGTACATGCAAAATGATCTTACGGAAATTGTAAACAAAAAAAAGTATATGAAAGAGATCAAAATCAATGCGGTATTTACGAGCACAAATTATCGCAATAAATTATTTATCAAAAGATCCCTGGCGAGTAATTGCAACAGATATTCCTGTAGGGAATGATATGTTTAAAACATATTTGATACGTATGTTTTATGTGGATCACGTAGCTCATTCTGTTCGGGTTAAGGCAGCCGCACGACAATGCCCCAGGATCTATTTCGTTTACCATTTTATGTATAACGAGTTGAATATTAAACATAAAGGTAACAGTGAGAACTTTGAACATATTAAGATATATAAATATTTCTTTGTGTTTATAAAATTACGTGTTATGGTTAAATCAGATAAATTTCATTCTAAATTATTTCAATACTTATTAAAACATTTTTTTATAAAAAGGAAGAACTATCTATTATATTTGTAATATTATAAATTAATTCAAAGTAAACAAATATTACAGAAGTTGTACTGAAAAAAATGAAAGGAGAAAAAAAGTACCAGAAAAAAAGAATTAGTCAAATGAAGTAAAAATTAGAATAATAACGACCAGTATGTCCAGGATTAAGATCTAACCAGTAAGACCAAATTTAATCGTTATAAAACAATAAAACCATATGGTAAAAAATATTGAGTGTAGTATAATTTTTTTATAAATAATTTCAACTGGAAAATTAAAAATTTATCAAATGCACTAATAAATAAGTGCCTATGAAATAAACGAATTTTAATATTTTGCAGGAAAAATAACTAACAATCAATTGAAAATGATGCCATATTAAATTTAATTTTGTAATTTTTATAAAATAATTTAAATAATAAAATTCATGTAAGAAGCAATTTTTTTATTAAAACATTAAAAGTTAAAATATTTTTTACGTTTCCCTCTCTTTATATATATATATATATATATATATATATATATATATATATATATATATATATATATATATTCAGAAATATAATTTATTTAAAATTATAAACATGTCCGAACAAAACGTTAAATATGTTATTTATTTAATTGGCAATAAAATAAATATTAATTTAACATATATATATATATATATATATATATATATATATATATATATATATATATATATATATGTATATATCAGATATTTAATTTATATTATATAATTATTAATAACCATTTCTAACTAATTATAAATAATATACAATTTACATGTTATTTTAATAATTAAAAAAGAGTAAAAATTAAATTGAAATTACATTTTTTAATAAAATGATTAAATAAGCACAAAATTAATGAAAAAATGTATAATAAATCATTTTTAATAAACATTTTTTGCAGAGTAATTTATAAACGTACATTATTTAAAGGCCGATTTTAATGATATCAGATTTATTAAAAACTTGTATACGAAATAAAAATTATATTAATGTATAAAATAGGATTAAATGATTACTAAATATTCGGATGTATATTTAATCTATACATTTTTTATAACAATGTTGAACTTATATTAACTTACACATAATTAAAAAGATTAAATCTAAATTTACCAAACGTTTAGTAAATGGTTTTCCGTAACATTATATTGATCGTGACATTCATCAAAAAAAAAGTACTACGCATAGATTTATGTTTCTGATCAAATTACAAGTAATTTGAGGATATAATTAATGGAACATACATATAATTTTAACCGCAAAATCATTAAAGGTCAACACTTTCATCTACCGTGTAACAAATTCGATTTGTTTACATCAATCAAGTGATAAATCGAACTTATACACAAACACACACACATGTATATATATATATATATATACATGTGTGTGTATGTAGATATAAATCACAAAGTATTTCAATTATTTCTTAATTATTACTCTATTAGAGGATGAAATTTCACATACATATATCATTAATATCAAATTGGTGCTAATTTCTTTTATTGAATATACAAGTAATTATTTTCATTTAAGTATTGTTTCAAGGAGAAATTCTATTAAAATGTATAAAGTACTATATACGATATTTTTATATAATGATATAAAATTAGAAATTCGAATTTGGTGCCATTAAAATTTTATTTTTTAAAATGATACTCTATTAGCCTCATATTTAAATAATGTGATTTAATATTTTCAAGTTTTATATAAACATATTTACAATTAAAAATAGAATAATTATATAAGGTTTTCCAATAAGAATGTCAGAATTTTGACAGCTGATGGAAGCCATGTTTGAATTTTTGTAAGTTTATTTTGACATTTCAACTCAGTATAGTTTGGTAAATTATCATGGAACGTTTAACACTTCAACGCTTAAAAATTGTAAAAACTTGAATAGACGTATTGAAAAAAATAAAGTTTAATGAATCCTTTATTTCACGAAATGGATCCTTCAATTGGACCAAGATCACGTGATCTAACTTCATTGGATTATTTTTTGTGGGGTTATGTGAAATCATTTATGTTGATAAACCACAAACCACAGTAGCATTAAAAATAAACATTAAACGTGCAGTTCATGAAATTGAACCACAATTTTGTGAAATAGTGACTAAAAATTAGTTAAACGAATGCACTATATATCAAACGAAGTAGTGGTGGTCATTTGAGTGAAATTGTGTTCCATCATTAATGCCATAGAATATGCTTAAGAATAAAAAAAAAAACTAATTAATTAAATACTTTGTTTTATTTCCATTTAAATTTTTGAATTGCTTATTGGAAAACGTTTTATATATATATATATATATATATATATATATATATATATATATATATTTATATATATATATATATATATATATTAAAAAAAAAGATAAACCAATTCATATTTTTATACATTAAAATACAACCATGAACTCAAATATAAATAGGAATATTACGGTCTTAAATACTTGAGGAGTTCATATATTTCTTAATTTAAATTTTCTAGATAGTAGAACGTTTAATGATCCTCAAAAACACATTTTAATGAACCGTCTTTAATAAAAGGGAATGCAATAGGGGAACACAAGAAGGAAGTTAGGCATCAGGAAATGTTTATACATTTGCATATTGATAACTGAATTAAATAACAAGCATAAAATGAAAGATTTTTCATAAAGACATGTTTAGAATTTCAAAAATATCTTAAATATTTTTCTTACATAACTTATAAATTTCTATACATCGATTCTTAATATTATATATATATATATGAGAACATTTATAATATTGTCTAAAAACAATTTTCTGAATATTTAATTTTAAATTTTTTGCAGGTCATCGTTCTAAATATTTTCCTATAAAACATTTTTTCAGATTATACTGAAGACTCATTTTAATTTTAAAACAAAAATATGTATTTCTTGTTATAAGTACTTTTTGTAAGAATTTACCGTTTTATTTTCAAATTTCTAGTACATTTATAAAAAATGTATTAATTAAAAGTCATTTTACGATTTATGAAATTGATAAAACACGAATTAAAGTCAATAATTCCATGTTTTATTAAAGATTAATAATCGTACAATCATAGGTCAAGTAAGATTATTTGAAATACAAGCTATGTTAAATGCAATATTATTTACTTTTGAGTCCAATCACTTGTTTGCAAAAGAAAGAAAATAATTTAAACGTTTTAAATTAATGAAACACGGAACACCAACGAATAAAATATGTTTGACACGGACCATAATTAAATAATCAAAAAAGTCAATCGTATGTAAAAAGACAATTGTTATGTACAGTAGGTCACCGTTTCATTGAAACGAAATAAGAATTGTAAAATATGTGTCCGTTGAACGGCACCAACAGTGTTGTACGTATATATCACACATATTCAATCGGAAAAGTGGCTGACCACTAGCCGCAGGTTATTGACTATATATTAAAGAATTGAAACGATAACAATAAACTCACGTTTAGAAAACACTATAACGAAATAAATTAATTTGCAAATCGTAAATGTCAGCTATTAAATTGCTATTTATGATTTTTTGATGAGTAATTTCTTTGAAAGTGAAGTGGTCAAGCACATGTAAATTGTTGAATGGGGTTAAGCTTCCGTGTATACAGTAGCGTTACTTTACATATTTTAAAAAAATAATTATTATCCTTTAAAACAACATCGTGTAAAAACATTTCTCACAATACCTCACAAATTCAATCAAACAATTTCTAAATAAAAAAAATATTCATAAATACTTATACTGACGAAGACATATCAATACAAATTGATAGAATAAGAAAGCCTAATTTTTTTTATTAGCAATTAAAATAATCAATCAAAAAAGTACTGTCATACTTTGATTAAATATTAATGAATTAAACAGATGTACTCAATATATTATTTATATAGTATATATAATTATTAGTATTAACTACTGCTATCAGATAACATAAAATGACATAGCTTTATGTTAAATAAGATCTTTGATTTGATTTAAATATAATGATGTAAATTTTTATTCTTAATTAGTACTGAAATTTAATTGAGGTTTCTTAATGAAAGTGGTAACATATTCTTAACATATATATATATATATATATATATATATATATATATATATATATATAATCATAGAATGATCAAAATCGCAAATAAGTTTAAAGGAAGAAGATCTGAAAGTCGATTGTGTCGACATAAAGAAAATTTAACTACTTGAAATAAGTTGAAAGTTTTATTCATATTGTATAGTAATTATATATATATATATATATATATATATATATATATATATATATATATATATATATATATTTATGATGAAACAGAGATATGAGATGTTCAAAAAATAAAACATGGTACTCTATTCGTTTAAACATGAATTTAATAAAAAATCTATATGAGCATTATTTATTTAATCAGTTGATACCATCAGGTTGTATCACATTACTCTATATGGAAGCGAAATTTAGGAACTCAGAGTTAATTAAAAAACATTACGATGTATTAAAATATGCATGCAAGGAATATCAAACAGATATAAGAAGACAGTTGATGATATGGATAGGGGCAACAAAAAGAACCAAACATGATAAGTGAACGTGTGAAGTGACTGAAATGACAATGGGTTGGTCAAGTCACGAATACTGATGTAAAATATATAAGAGAAACTCATTTAACTTCCAGATACAAACATAATCTTTGGGAATTTTTTTTATTTCATTTTATTACGACGAATAAAGAAAATGAAAACATTGTACAGCATTTACTACATGTATAACTGGAATTGATATTTCTGATTAAATTTAAAATCTATTTAATGATGTATGTACAAAAATGTTACTCTATTTGTGTTACAATTATACCGCAGTTAAGTGAAATGAAAATTCTGATAGAAGACATGAGATCAAGTGAAGTCTTCGACCTGTCAATAAATGAAATAATTGATTGAAAATACATCTTACCTCGATAACGGTTGTCTGGATCGTACAATCTCCTTGAGTGTCAGCGTTGCTTTCATCCAAAGTGACATCAACATCCTCGACATTGTCTTGCATCTGCGTCAAGACAAGCGAAGACGTTTCTGTCGACTGTTTCTCATCATCGATCCGTTCAATTGGTTCTTCTGCGACAGCCACCTCATCGTCGCAGTCGTTCGTCAACTCCTCCGCACAAATTTCCGAAGCACTAGCATCCACCGGAATTTGATTATCGACACCGGCGACTGTACATTTCTCAAACTCACAAACACTCTTGTCGATTGTAACGACTGTCATAAAATTATCAGAAATGTCGATTTCAACATCTTGAGTATCGCTTTTAACGTACCAAGATGTTTTGCTACCCTCGTATACGTTTTTGTCATCAGTCGTACTTTGTGGTTGTTGTGATGTACTTTCGTCGGTACTTTGACTTCTGTTCAGTGTACTGTTTGTGATGGCGTTCTTACATTTCTTTAAATAATTTTTTACACGTTTCGTTTTACTCTTACGTACTTCGTTCGAACGAGAAAAATCATCCGGAGGATCGTTCTTATTACTTTTCGGTTGTACAGAAATAACTGATGGAGGTTGATATACATTCGATGGCACTTCTTCGTTTGCTTTCCATGACGAGTCGTCAAAACTGCGAATTTGACGACCAGTCGGTGTTACCTATAACAAAGAAAAATATTTTAATCATTAATTCATTTTCTATAACTTAATAATTTTTTAAAACGATTTTTTGAATTAAAATATCGAATATTTAATACAATTAAATGTTAATATTAAAGTTTTAATATTACTTCAAATTCATTTTATTTATAAAACATATCTTTTAATTTTTAAGTGTAAACATTTTTATTAACTAAATATAATAAATTAGATTAATTTTATTATTAATTAGAACAATTTTTGATTAAATAAGATATTTTTTAATTTCGATGAAAATTAAAATAAACTAAATATAGAAAATAATAAAAAGAAAAATAATATTGATTATAAATAGTCTCAAATTTGAATGGTATTTAATTTCAAATTTTATATATATATATATATATATATATATATATATATATATATATATATATAATTATAAAATATGAAAATATAAAAAAATATATCAAAGTAAACGTTTTTCATATTCTTCAGTGAAAATAAAAGAAACTGACAAAACGGAAGAGTGTTAATTAAAAAGCATCTTGTAGAAAGGTGAGAAAACTTACAAAACCAGGAATGTACAAGGCTTCGTTTCATTTTTTCCTTTGAAACATATTTCGCATTATATAGTAACGGTTTTCAAAGTCATGAATAAATACGAAAAAGGAAATGTATTGTTGAAAAAAATCACTGTGTCTAAAATTGTAAGTTTACTTATATCAAAATAATATTTGCTGAATATTTCTAAAAAGACTCTTTCTACATGTAAATACGCGTGTAGGTTTAACGTCAATCGTCAACCAATGAAATAATAATATAAGAGAAAAATACGTGATTGGAACAATAGAAACTGTGTGCATTGAAATTGACACACTATACATCTACGACATGATCAATAACACTCGAGTGACCCCGAGGAGAATGTTAGAACTTGATACAATGCTCCGAAGAAATCTTCGTGAGAATTCATACGAAAAATCCAGTACCACCTATATAAAATATAAAAGTGAGCTCGTCACTTTTCCCATAGACATTTCATAAATATAACTGCATACTTTTTATAATGATTCAATAACGTTATTATTCATAATTCGATCAGATAATAAAGTTCATTTCACTGTCAATTTTCTTTTTAATTTTATTATGTTATTCGAGTACAGTATTATTATTTCACCTGTTATAATATTTGTAAATTATCTAGTCGAAGTGTTAATACTTAAAATAGTTTTCGAGAAAGTAAAATTTAGTTTAAAATAAAAAAATAGATTAACAATCAATGAATATAAATTTCTAATACGTTAAGTTACAATATACATGAATCCTGTTACTTTACTTACAATTTAGTGATATTTACAAATCCATTATTTGATTTCAGACAATGTATAGGATTTATTTATATATGAATTCAAATGGAATGTTAATGGTTGAATAGTACATTAATATCAGACATTATAATCTTTAGATAAAAAAAATGATATAAGGTTGTATCATAACATAACAGTATTTGAACAATCAGGATATGGATTTTAAATTAGATAATGGCAATAATACTCATTAACTTAATCAAAAATCGTATTTACATTGGGTGGAGTTGATTTATATCCACAGAATGATATTTCGTACGAATTTAATTCCATTTACTAAATGTATATTAGTTATTATTGCTACATTCAATAGTATTAACAATTTATTTATTTAATATCAAGGACAATAAGTACGTAAACAATAATATTAAACATTGTTATAAATCGAATTAATATATTTATACAATTTATTGAGTAGAAGATTAAAATAATATATTTTGAAATGAGATTACACAAAAAGATTAAATTATTTGAAACATTTTTTAATTAAAAAAATAAATAATCAATACACACACATACATATATATATATATATATATATATATATATATATATATATATATATATATATATATATATAATCACACCGTAAAAGGTTATATTAGCTCATTATTGGGTGAAAGCTCCAACAAATGTTCTTAGGTTCTTTTAATTGTTTTTACAAGATTCTTCCATTGCTTTATTTCCGCAATTAATCTCACCCAACCCTCATTTCTACAATACTTTACAATGTTATTTCTCTATTTTTGATAGAATATCTTCCTGAGTCTCTTGCTATCTTTTGGACATCACTCCATAATGATTATTGTCAATTTATTGCCTTCTTCTACTGCTATATATCCTACCCAAGCCCATTTCATCGATTTTATTTGTTCTATTATATCAATTATTCTTGTTTATTCTCGTATCTATTTACAAGTTTTCTAATGACGTTTAAAAATTCCTAATATTATCTTTTTCACACTTAGCTAGGTTGTTAAATTTTTTTGTTTCATTTTTGCATTAGTGTCCAAGTTTTTGATCCATATTATATATGATTTAAAAAATATATATATAAGAAACTAATGAGCATGTCAAGATTTCATTTTTGGTATACGACGAATATTAAGAAAGAATGAAGTAAATTTTAAACTAATGTATGTAGATAAGTTATAAAAATTTATCGAAACTAATTCATTATTCATCAATAATATTTCATCGACTTGATAATATGATTTTATTCCAATATTTATTTTTTAAATAATACACAAAGAACATGATTTGATTAATATTCATACCTAGCATATTATGTTGAACATTTCTATGCATTAAAGGATTGTCTCGG
>CP092090.1:10870000-11082500 GCA_029203775.1 Neoneuromus ignobilis
TTTATATATAAACCTTTTTAATGTAAATTTAATAATTTAGTAAGATTAATTTGTAATATACGTTCATTAGAGAGAAAATAATGATAAGTAGATTTATCAATTTATATAAATTCGTATCATGTTTAATAATTTCAAGAAATTAAATTTATATTTAACTACATAAACTTTTATAATTGAATTTTGTTACTTTGATAAAATCAATCCTTTGAAAAGAAACGTTCGTGTTTATAGCTCAATTGAAAATTTTCACCAATTTTCTAAACACACAACATTTCATACGTTGTATCGAATATGAAAGACTCTCGAAGTGACAATTGATTGATATGAACTCAGCGTGTCGTGTTTTAATTGAAATATCAGTCATTTACAATTATTATTTCAGTTAATGAACACGACTATGCTTTCGCATCTAAATTCCAACGCATATGTTGTTGTACTGTGTCAAGAAAGCCGCAACATGTACGAACTCGTACACATACTATTATAAATAATGTATGTAAAGCAATCAACAAGCAACAGTTCTCACATAACACTGTTAGTTGTTACGCAATCAGCATTAAACTACATACTTTTTTTATTAATCTTTTCATCTTGGCATTAAGATCATCTTTGTGAGTCATTTTTCATCTCTTAACAACTATATAGAACTGCAAGAATGTCTATCATTTGAATTTACTACTCAAATTATATGACATATATGTTTTATGTACATATTTATATATATCTGTGTGTGTGTGTATTTGTTGAAAATGTTTACAGAACCTCTAAATGTATCTTGTTAATGATCCATGTAATGTTCGACTGACTCATTGATCATTCAGATGCAGTTATTCATAGTCATTAAGAACACGAAACGGGTTTAATTTTTCTATTATTTATTAGGTGATAATTCTATTAAAATGTTTCAATCAAGTTGTCGATAAATAAAATGTGATTGATTGTGTTTAGATTATTACCGAAAATGTTTCAAGTTCGACATCATTATAGGTTTTGTGCAATATACAAAGTGTATTAAATTATTTGATTGAAAACATCACGTTCAAATAGTTTTCAATTTGTTTATCTAACAGTTTGTTTATATAAGTTTTATAGCTTTCAGATTTTATAGTTGAACTAAATTTCAGTACTTGTTGAGTGATTGGTATTCTTCGAAATTTTGATGTTCAATGGAATTTGGATTTCGAAAATAAATTTTAGGAAAAATCGTTTTTGATCAAAAATAGGTATTAGTATTTAGCCAGTCTTATAAAGCTTGTTTAAATTATAAGTTTATATTTAAAAAAGTAGTTAATTTAAACCTATTTTCTTTTAATCTTGTAAGTTGGCACTTAAAACTTTCTTTTAAGAAAGTTTTAAGAAACCAGTGAACTTAATTGCACATCGATATCATCATTACGTGATTATAATATCTTTTTAATCTCCTTATATATTTGAGTAATTTTGTTGGAGGAATCTTGGGAGAGCATTAAAGAGGACCTGATGACATTCGATGAGGTTTTCGCTTAGCAGTGGACTGATTGAGAAATATTAATTCTTTGTAACATTAAGATTTCTTGTGTAATTAGATTAATAAAGCACTTTTTTCTGAAACTAAAAATTCAAATAAAATTGACAAATTTTGACGAATTCTTTTACACTCACTTAAATTTTTTAATACGACACTGTTGATAATTTGCCAATCGAAATCTTCATGAGATAGTAAAGTAAAAAAAATGATTATTGAATTATTTTTTAAAATCAAAAAAATGTAACCAGTTTTTTTATTTCTGGAAAAAATCACTAAATAATTGAAAATTTAAATGTTGTAATCATAAAATATTTTTATTTGGTCTATGATATTTTTTTATAAGAGAGGATTTTAAAGTTATGTGTGTTTTATTTAACTATTTTTTGATTGCAGCCTTATGGTTGTTTAAATGTTTTGTTATGTTACGACTAGTTTTAAAACTTGTGTTTTCAGCTGCCAGATATTGAAGAAATTAAACAGATGTTTAAGTTAGAAATAAATAATGAATTACAAAATTGAATTTTAATCTATTAAAATATTTTTTTAATGAAACAATGATTTGTTGGATATCAAATATTTTACAAAAAAATATAAACGATTGTATTTACGAGTATAAAAAAAAATCATAGCCAAAAATGTCCTTCGTGATTATAGTTAGAGAAATATTTTTTTGTTATTTTGGAAAAATAAAAATATATTTCTCCAACTCGTGCTAAATATATATTGACTTATATTTTATATATGGAAGAGGATTATATTTTGAAAAGTTCACAGGCTTACATACATCATTGATATATTTTTGATTTATTCTGTGGTTAATTTTAATTTGAAATACATCTCTGATTTAATATTATATAATACATACATATTAATTAAATAAAAGTGAAATTGTGGTTTGCAAACACTTCTCGAATAATTCGATACGTTGTGGGAATGACAATTTTCGTCTTTTCTCAATAATACCGATTCAGTGAAACGATTCAGTGCGTATCCGATTTCAGTGAACCAAAAATACACGCATCCGAGTGCGATGCGTTTGATGATAAATCGTGCTCTCTGAATGATGTTAGTGCTTCGCAATTATTGCTCGGGCATTTACGCACAATGCACGCCCGATGATGGATGGAATGTGGATCATACAGTTAGCCTAAAGCTCTTCCTTTTTGTTGTATTCTATATTATTAAATACTAGTTACATTCAAGTCAAGTTTGAATTCCTTTTATCTACGTAATTGTTAACCGGCATGTACTTAGCATTTCATGATATGTGGTCGATAGTAAAGTAGGATTTTTAAGATTTAATACTTCTTTTGCTATATTAAAAACATGTTTGTCTGTATTCATAAACATCATGTATGTATAATGTTTATTTTTAATTCAAAATTATATATAAGTTTGTAAATGATTGATTACTAATTTTGTATATGTATATATATATACACATACAAAACGTATGTACGTATAATTAACACGTATTATGATTATAATTATAAAATTCAGAGGTTAAAAGACATTAATTATTTATGAAGTTTTCCTGAAATTAAATTTGTTTATTTGTAATAAGAAGGTCATTTGTAATAATATTAATAATCACCGTTTAGATGTTTATTCATAACGCCAGGTATATTTCATTCATTTACTTAATTCCGAACATTACAATTTAATATTAATTATTTTTTCTTTTTAAAAAACTAACGACCGTAGTTAGTTGAGTAAATATGAATTATTTTAATATAGAGGCGCGTATGTGTACCTTATATAAGGTGATCGCTATTAACAGGAAATTGTGCCCACTACTTCCATATAAACAATTTAAAAAATTCTAACAAGTGCATTGAATTAAATGTATGTTGTTTTATAGTTGTAATACGCGTTTTCTTTGAAGATCTCTTGATGCTATGTCGTCGATTCTCAAACGGTAATTATCCTAGTTTTTACTGTGCCGGACGTGTATGTTTGTTGTAAGCGAATTTATTTTTTAGTTGGATTATTTTTGTAAAGTTTTTCTTTTAAATCGAAATATAAACGAATAAATTGTACGATTATGAAAAATAAATAAATTCATAAATGAGGATAGTATCACAAGGTTTTCTATTTATTATAAAATACATTTTTATATTCGCTATTCAAACCGGACATGATTAATTTATGTCATGTTGTATTTTTATCAAAAAGGTAATAAATGTTTCAACGTTCGAATCATGTGCGTTTCTATGTGTATTAGAATTATTACATGATTGAAATATTAATAATATTCTTATGATTGTATCATTTAAAAGATTCATTCTCTTAATTCATTTACTTTAACTATTTAATATTTTTTTCTAATTTTCAAATAAATTCTTGTTTTTATTATTTTTCTTAAAAATCAATAATCACAGCGATCATTTTTTATTTGTTTATATATTTTTATTAAGTGAAATTAAATTCTATTTCATTTGATATTTTTTTAAAGTTTAAATGTGTTTGCAATATTAAATTATGAGCAAGGATAATTTTATATATTTTTTTTAAATTAAAATTAGTTAAAACACATTATGAACTTTATAGGTTTATTTATTAATTTTTATTATTTTTCGTAGGATCACTTTTCTTTATAATGAATATAACACACAGCAGTACTTCTAACAAATTTCAATGTTATTTTTGTATTAAGAGATTTTTTTTGATCTCATGTATCACCATCAGTCTTTTTATCCAATATTGGATGAAGGCCTATCCCAAAAATTTTCATTTCGACCAATCTAGTGCTATATCTCTTTTCATATATATATATATATATATATATATATATATATATATATATATATATATATATATATATCTGTATGTGTGTGTGTAATTTATTTAAAATAATAAGTGCTTGATTATATGTTTTAATATAAAATAACTTATAACGACTCAAGTAGTGTGATTTTGTGTATTAATAATTTTATGCAATATTTTTTTAGTTTTGAGTTGTATTTAAGATAGCTTTTTATTTATTAATTTTTTTATTAAAAATTGTTAAAACTGAGAATTTTTTATAAATAAACGTAAGTTAAAAGTAGTCTGTATTTGCTTATCTAATTTTACAGTTTTATTATCATTAGTTATTTGCTATTTTTTTACAAGTAACTAGAATTAAATTGTAGCTGTTGAAATGTTATTATATTTCAATTTTAATAAAAAAAATTGAATATGGTTTAGATTATTAAAAAAAAAATTATAGTATTAAAATTTTGTTTTCCGTAATACAGTATATATTTATCATCATCATTATCATAAAAGTATATATATTAGCCCACTGTTGGGTGAGAGCCTCATCAAAAGTTATTAGGTCCTCGTGAATGTTTTCTCAAAATTCTTTCCATGTTTCCTATTGGTGGTTAATTTTACTTACTCCTCATCCTTACATTTACAATATTATCTCTCAATCTTTGATAAGGTCTCCCCTTATCTCTTGTTTGCAATTTTAATGATTTTTACTCATTATATATATATATATATATATATATATATATATTTACACACATTCATTTACCTCTCGTTGTTTTTTAAAGTATATAAAATAGTAATGAACATCAATCGAATCGATATTCATCAATAGATGTATCATAACAAATTAGCGAATCATACAACAATGCTGATAAGATTGATTGCTCAATTAAACTAACGTTATATCTGATTGTAAGTGGTATCCACATAATATATCCTCTGTACGTCCGTGCTGTTCACATGCTGTGTGTGTGGCCCTCAGCGATTTCCCACTATCAATGAGCTATATAGTGGATTTACTACAACCCTGATTCTCGTCAATCTGTGATTTACTGATTTTCAGTATAAACGCTATAGCTTAATCGTTTCGTTATTTATTACATCGTTACTTTTATTTCAATCTTGAAGTGGTTGCTATAGCACACTAGGGATGCTATTAAAGTAATGATTAATATTTATATCATCGTATACTTCCGTATTTCAAATGTACGGGAACGTTTGATAAAAATTATTTTAGCGTAAGATCGAGTTTATGTCTGCAGAATGTGCTAAGTTTGCGAAAATATACATTTGGAATGTTAGAAAGTTGGAAGTTCAACTCTAGATTTATTATCCTTTTTATTTTGTTAAAAAACCCAATTTTATACAACTAAGTAAAGTGAATATATATATATATATATATATATATATATATATATATATATATATATATATATATAAAATTGAAAACACTGAAAAATGCATCATTCAAATATTTTTATGTTGTACGAGTATAAGTGTTGACGCACTGTTAATTTTATTTTCATATTTTAAATTATGCAGATATTTATATCATTATATAAATGCGCACAATTATTCCTCCGCTGTTTATGATCATGTGAAAATTACATCCTTGGCAATTAAAAGTAAACTAATACACACACTACATATTTTTATTATAAATAAATGCCACCACATGTTGAGATGTAATGAAGGCATGTACATTAAATTAATATAATCAGAATGCATGCAGTTACGGTCGATTATGTTGTTTACTTTTTTAAAAAATGGGTTTATTTTAGTAAATGACTTAATAAAAGGATTTGAAAAGATTATGTGTGTGTGTGTCTAATATATGTGAGTGTATATATATATATATATATATATATATATATTTATATATATGCGAACCGTTATTTGTTATTCATTTCACTGTCATCCATAGATTACTCTGTCGCTATTAAAGTTTTTGATGAGTAGGTAGGGAATTTTTTTATAATGGACGTTAATTTGCACTAATATTTAATCATCTTGTTTGAAACCTACACGCATAAAAACACATATACACATATGTCTGATATAATTTTATCACTTAATTTGACAGGTAGCTAAAATGATATAAATTGGTTTTTAATATTGTAATCTTGTCGCCTTGAATATGGTGATTGCTTTTTTTTGTAATAAAGTCATTTTTTTCATGTTATATATTTAATTATGAATATTTATTCCAGAGTAAATAATAATTCGTTACGGAAATTTAATTATTAAATTTTTATTCACTGAAAGTGTTGAACTATTATAAGAAGTTTGTGAAGATATAGAAACAACGTTTTTATTATTGATCTGTAGCGAGTGATATAAATCGATTTTAAAGTGTTAGAAATAAAGGATAAATAAATAAACTGAACGAGTTGTTAAGTAGTGAGTGATACATGAACATTTCAAAATATTAATATTTTTTTTGTTAATTTTTCGTCTGTTTATTTGTTTTAATAGCTTCAGAGAAAATATTTAAACTGTTATTCATTATTAGTTATTAAATATAATGAATTATATATAAAATTAAAAGATCGTTAGAAATGTTTTGCTATAAAGTAGGATTTGTTTGCTCTTTTGATATTTATATACTGATTCGTATTAAAACTAAAAAATAATGTTTTTATTCCGTTTGATGTGACCGCAGTTCAAGCCACGATTCTTGTAAAAGATTCAGTCCAGTTATTTTTCTATCATATCTATTAAAAATATATTCGATAATTGGGGTCATCAAAATTCTAATAGCTGGAAGCGATCGCCTATAGGCTCATGTTTATTTCTAACAACTTGTCAGAATATTATTTCGAACGATTTTTCCAAGTAATATTTAAATTGTAACCAAAAGTCCTAAGGTGACGATTTGTCGAAAACAATTATCATTAAAAAAGGGAAAGTAATCAAACACATCAACCTAAATAAGTCGTTGACCTTAGGCTATACATCTATAAATATAATTGATAGCCGAAGATGATGAATAATTTATGAATAAATTATAAGAAAACAGTACGTAATAATCTCGAACAAAACGAGAAATATTCAAGTCATGCTAATAACTTACAGAAATAATACACGGTATTGTAAACGTACAGGAAATGTGAACCAGTTCCGAATGTCAAATAAACGGACAGATTGACAAATAACTTATGTACGTACGTTTCTTTATTAATTGCCACATCACACAAGTCATATTTTTCGATGGAATCGCGGTGATAACGACACGGTTGTTATTTGTTTCTTCGCTACCTTAAGGTTAAAACACATATCCGAGAACATATGCTCCATTGCCTCCGGCAAAAAGATTTATTCTCGACCGCTAATTTTGGCACCGTACACTCTGCGTTAATGAAAAAGAAAGTTGTGTATGTGCATTCTTCTGTCTCGTCAATTTGATTATAAATAAAACAAAGAGAAGTTAATAACAATTTATAAAAAAGCGCAATGATAGTTCGCTGACTCATGCGAGTGTTTTGAGTGAAATCAAAATTCTTTTGAACGGATTGTTGTTGTTTACGAGGTCAGCAGTTCATGTCACGATAGCGTTTACAACAAGCCGTCGATTTTTGTGACAGCTGTCTAATTTTCGCTTGAAAATTGTTTTTCCTTACTCGTGAACAGACCGGACGTTCAATTCACGAGAAATAATTTATTTAATTTAACACGGCCAGTGTAACAAAAACATAATGACCTAGTCGTGAAATATTTTATAGATATTGTTTTATTGCTAAGGACACGCCATCGAATTAATGATTTTTTTTCGTGCGGAGGCTAGTTGTCAGTAAAATTACAACTGTAGATTATCAGTGGGTGTAGAAAATGTGAAACAGCGCTTAATGACCATTTTGTTTTGATTTATAATGATCGGAAATAAGTTTAATGTTTAAAAGTGTCAAATATCTTTTTAATATAGTGTGTTAAATTGTTTATTTTTATTTTTTAATCTCTCGACTATAATTATATTTGACTAGTAGGTGTATTGTTTGTATACGGTGTAACTGACATGTTTATAACGCAATCTACTAGAAATTAATTTGGTCGGATTTGGTTTTATCAGAATTAGTAATTATATGACTGTTTCCGCTGTGTTATTTTATATTAAAGAATGTCTGTATTCATTAAATAAAATACACACGCATTCACACATGGTCGCACGCACTTTAGAATGTAGTTTCCATAAAAGCATATGTGAGTCATTTTTTCTTTATATATATATATATAATCAGTCCACTGCTGGGCGAAAGCTTTATAGATTGTCATTAGGTCCTTTTCAACGTTTTCTCGAGATTCTTTCATTGTTTTCTATTCACTGCTAATCTCATCCATTTCTCATTTTCACAACATTTTACAATTTCATTTTTCCATCTTTGAAATCAAAAGATAGCGATCAACTGTATTAAATCCTGTTTATGATTTTTTTTATATTTTTCTAACTTTTGCAGAGTTTAAAATAATTGTGTACTTATAAAATGTGAAATTTCATTATTATTAAATATAATATACAATATTGTAATTGTTTAATTATATTACTTTAAATATTTATATAATTATTATAGATTTTTGTAAAAATGAATTTATGGATTGAATTTTTACTCAATATATGTATTTTCTGACTTGGAAAAGTGAATATAAAAAAAAATATAATCTCATGATCTAATAACAATTCGATTAATGAGAATTTATTTTTTATTTTAAGCATTTTTTTTAAAAAAGTGAAAGTAAAAAATTAAATAAATAGAATGAAATCTAATGAAATAGATTATAATTTCATAACATGTTAAACACTTGTAGAATATTTCAAACAGAAAAAAATTCAATACATCCGTTGCGTATCTCTTGACAATAATATAACGTACAATTTGTATATAAGATACAAAGAAAAGTATTTTAAAAGATAATATCAAACAAGAGGTCAAATTACTTCAAACATGTTATCAAAATCAAATTAGAGGGGAAATATAAAAGCAATTATGTGTTTCATTCATTGCGTAGTGTAGTTATTTCTGTAAATAAAATATATTTTCGACTCGCTCTTACGTACTATAAAAATAATGTTTTCAGATATTTACGTGTAATAATAGACACGAACGAAAGCAATGCGCGTTTTTGTATTTACCAAGACCGATTTTGTAAATGATGTTTTTTTAAATGTACGACTTCACGTCTATTTCAATTATTCGTTTTTAACAGGGAATGAAATAGTTGTGCGTGACCTTCGTTCAACATTTTGCGTATATAAACAAACTGATAATCACGTACATAATGACAATCGTGATTATACCTCTGTCGAGAAACGTCCATAAATTATACGAGATTGGAAGTTTGTACGTTCAATTATGAAATGTATTTTCGTGAAAATCGATCGTTGATTTGTTCGATTCTATTTGATGATTTAATGATATCGATTTCTAGATTACAAAAATTGGAGAAAGTGTAAAATGTAGGCAGTTGAGGAAAGACAGATAATTAGTTTATAGAGTAATTCAATTTGTTTTGGAAATCGTGCAGTCGACATCCATTCTGTTACAAATAAATATTTAATTGAAATTATAGAGAATAACATCAGTATCGATTTTTTTCAATAAGTGAAATTCAGATATGTTTTATAAATAACAAGAAGTAGAATTCTAATTTGTTGATTGTCGTTTTATGAGTTTGGACAGATTAGAAAATAATTGAAATGAAAATAAAATTACATTGAAATAAACTCTCATAAAACTTTTTATCACGATTTATTTCCGTTGAAATATTTTATTTGTTACAAAAAAAAATTGTATAAAATCTTCTATTCACATGTATATATTTCAATCATTTCAGATAATTTCTATTTAATATATGTAAAAATAAATATGGACTTTAAACCTGTACAATTTTTTAAAAAAATATTAGCAATCGTTCACATATTCACTGGAAATAAATTCATAATATTATTTCTTATATTTTTTCATATATTTTTCATCGCGAACATTAAGTTATACGAAAATCAATAAATGAAATTTTAATGAAACCTCCGTATGCTCGGCACATAAAAGAGTTGATTTCTGAAGTCTGTAATGAATAAGTTGTTTGCTGTTCATCCTTATCTTTCTACTTGTCAAACTTTAGAGAACTGTATCAAAGGAAATGTTTCAGTAGATAGTTGTTGAAACTTCTATATTTCTCAAAGTTTTATTTGATATATGGTTACATGTGTATTAATGATGTGAGTTAGATATGAACTTCTAAAAGAAAAATGAACAGTTTGATAAAAACATGCGAAAAATGTATCACTATATATTATATTTATATTATTTTTTAAAAAATGATTTTGAATCAGTTATATACAGTGCAATTCATTTTAATATTATTAAAATTCGAATTCTGTACTTCATTTTTTTTGTGTTTAATTTTTTAACGTTGATAATTTTGTATTTATGATATATATATATATATATATATATATATATATATATATATAATTTTTGTTTCCTTTTGGAACTTATTAGAATAATCTGTTTGATATTCATATCAATATCGAAATAATCCTAATTGCTGTATAATTATTTGACATTCATATTTGTTTGTTAAATATTTTAAATATCATTTTTCGAGGTTGGTAGTTTTTATTTATAAGTTTGATTTCATTTCATTTCATAACTATTATTTTTATAGAAAAAATGCAAAACTGTTTATTACAAACAATAATTTATTATTCACGATAATTTTACGTTATGCAATATTGTATTCAAATAATAATTGGGAATATTATTTAAATAAATTATGATATGCAGCAGCATGACACAGTAAAAAAACTAAATAATAAATAGTCATGTTTGAAACATCCATTTATGTGCATTAGAGTGTTAAATATGTAAAAAATTAAAACCTAGAGAATCGTATTGTATAATAGTAGTTGAGATTTTCTAAAATTATTTGATTAATTGTTTAAAGATTAAAAATTCATTTGTAGATAGTTGTATATAATCAATTATTTTCATATTGAAATTAATTATTGTTTTAAAAAACATGTTTATTTATTTATAAACGGGTTGTGTATATTATATTACTTGATATTATTAATATACGCATTATATTTACAGTAAATATATTCTATGATTCAATTTAGCAGAACTGATACTATTATCATTTCTGATTGAACATATTTTAATTTGTATTTAATTTGCCATTATCTAAAAAAAATACACATTTATATATTAATTTAGATAATATGTATGATAAAAAATAACATAAATTAAAAATAATGATATATTTGAGGATGTTATTCATATTAAACGTTAAAAAATCACCATGTTTTAAAATCCATTATATCTTGTTATACTGAAATCTAAACATGTTCGTGTCCGTATGCAGAAATTAAATGAAAATTAAACATAGTTTTCTATGTGATTAATTTAACTAGACACCTATTAAAAACATGATGTGAAAACTTGCTTAATGTTCGAATAGTTTATAACATCCTATTTGGAATGGTTCTAATATCATTAACATGAATAAATTTATGTCCGTCAAATGAAAAATGATATAAATAAAAAACAATTCGAATAAAACTCGCGTTCGACTACTTGTATTGCGACATTTTTGACATATCCATACGACGCGTTGCATGTGTGACAGATATTTAAAAATGTTTCTTAATTATTTAGATTTCGATTTGTGAATGTAGTACAGCGTAATCATGAAATGTGTGTGCGTATATGTATTTGTTTGAATAAATAACTGGAAAAAAACGTTTAAAAAATTATAATAGCTTATTACACGTTAGACTATTATATACATTCGGTTTGAAGTAAGTGATACGACGATCATTTTCGTATGACGGAATTTGAAAAACAAATTAATCTCATTTACTTATTTCGTGATAATTACTTATCAGTCAGTCAGTAATGTTGTGAAGTAATCCTTTGAATAATTTAACAAATTCATGTATGATAATTAAGTGAACGTGATTGTAGACTTGTTGACATTACAAAATACTGCGGGTGCACGAGATATTTCATTTAATAACATTTTATTAAACGTGCGTGCTGATCTTTCAGGAATTTCTATCGTTTTATTTGAAAAAATATTATTTATGAATTAATTAAAATAAACGAAGATGTTATTTGTTTATGCCCGGCAACATTCTTTTACATAAAAAAAATATCATAACATTCAGGTTTGTAATGAAGACGTTTGTATTCCAGCATACATTCGCAAGAAAATATATAATGCATTGATCACAATTTGTTTAATGATGAAAAGAAAAACGATAACAAATAATTGAAATTATAGAGATGTTTATTGCTATTTTTCTCCTCCCCCCCATATATACACACATACACGACATACATACTCACATACATGCTATTATTTATCGCTGAATAACTATTCAGATATGTTTTTATAAGATGAGTCGAAGTATTTGCGTATCTTCAGGTAGCTTTATTATCGATATACTTAGAAATAATAATAAATATTGAAATCGATTGTAGCAGAATACCTCAGTCATAAGTAATGGAGGAGTACAGTACAAGACATAACTCGGAGATAAGAAAACAAATAATTTTAATACATGAATGGCTCTAAAGAGGAATTAACATAAATATTTGATTAACTGTAGGCTGTTTTTTTTTTAATTACAAAAATTTATAAATGTAATTTTATATTGATTGGAATTTCATTTCATTTTTTTTTTATTATAATACGATCTCTAAATACTAGTTTATTTTTTAAAAATATTTTCTTTTTAGTTATATTATATTTCCGATATGAATATTACAAACATGATTCAAAATAATAAGTTCACTTATTTTTTTCTTAAATTTATTTTATAGAAAATTCATCTTTTTGTAATTCTCGAGTTTAACAAGGGTACAAGAATGTTATTTTTTTAACTTGAGAATATTTTGTAGTACGTTATTTATTTTATATCCAAATATTTGTTTAAAATTATGTATAAATTTTTTTTTTCATAATTCAAATCAAAAGTATAATTAATCTTTATGAATCAATTGTCATCCTGTTACTGTGATATAGAAACGAAACTTAGATAATGGTATAAGATAAGAAAAATAGAATAAGAATAGTAGAAATGAAATTTTTAAGAAGGATGAAAGAGTTAACAAGAATTGACAGGATGATAAATGAGGACATCAAAGAAAGTCTGAATGTCACATCTCTAGTAGACAAAATAATGGAATATAGAGAAAATTGAAAAGTATATTTAAATAGAATGGACAGAAATAGAATATGACTATAATTGTAAACTAACAGGCAGAATAAATATAGGGTCATCCAAATGTCGCTGGTAAATCGAAATAAGACATGATGATTTTTTTTTATTTTTAATGAACCGAAAAAGTATTAATTATTTTCATTTTTTTTATACAGGTGATAGAAAGATATTTACTGAATCAGAGAATCGTTTTTAGAAATATTAGTCATCATATTTTTTGTCCCTTCAAAATATAATATCACTTTAAAGAAAAAAAATGTTATGAGTAAATTTTTATTGGAAATGTTTTAAGTTTTTTTTTAAAAAAAATCAGTATCAAAAATTTTAAATACTAAATATTTTTGAAATGAATAATAACTATCATACATTTTCAAACATTAATTGATTTGAATTCAAGTATACATTTTGTTTATTCATGATACATATATAATGTTCGAAATGTAGATCATTTTCAGATGTAGCAATGTCCAATTAGTTTGCATATTTTATCTCAAATGGAATATCTAAATCTACAATGAGATAGTATTTAATGTACCTTTTATTCTGACAGGCTTCGTATACCTTTGATCATGTATTGATGTGCATACAAGAGTGTGGTGTATTAGTTACTGTGATTGACGTGTATCATGTGGGAGTAACATTGCTTTTGTGTGAGCATAATCTTTGTACATATGTCGAAGTTATCGGAAGACAAATAAGATTAGACTGATGAGACCTGTCGTACATACTGATCAAGGCGGGACGTGTGAAAATACATACATACATTTATAAATACAAACATATATTCATTCACATATATATATATATATATATATATATATATATATATATATATATATATATATATATATATATATATATATGTACCGACTGGGTAGTACAGTGGTTAGCATCACCGCGTGTTGACGTCACAACGGGAATTACATTTAGTCGAGGGCTGAGCATGAGGCCGACAACCTCATCTTGTAAAAAATAACTGTCGAGAAGGAGTAAACCCCGAACACCAATGAGTGAGAAATGTTTTGTCAATCGTTGCCAGATTTTTTAGTACAATTAAATATTCATTTATGCGCACTGTTCTACTTTTCTCAATACCTGGTAAATATTTATAATATTGTTATTCCAAATAAAACAGGACTTCGTGTGAAATACGTGTTTCGTTTTCAATTTTAATTCTTTATAATCTTATCGATGGTTTTTGTAAATGTTAACATATATTAGGTAACCAAGAAAATACGTTTTTGCGTGATCATATTTCCAAGAATTGCTTGTGTATCGTATAACTTATTAAGCTGGGAATATTAACTGAGTAACAAAGTACAAACTTGTTTTATTGGTTCACTGAATCTCGATATGTTCACTTTGATTTAAAATATAATTTCAACTCGTTAAAATGTCAGTGCAAAATATACGTGCATGTATTATTTTACGAATTTAAATTTGGTTTAAACTCCGCTGAAGTTGTAAAAAAATTGTATCGCAGTTGGAGAAAGGGTAATTACATCAAGAATGGTTTAGAGGTGGTTTTAAAAAAATGCTTTGGAGAATGAATCATGGTTTAGTTAGATTAGACAGATCATAAAATGTAAATATCCAAGAATTACAGACAGTGATTGGAACTGAAATTCGAATTTAACTTGTTAACAACTTGCTGAAGAGTTCTAAATCATTGATGAAACAAATTAAAATTGTGCAATTATTATTTCACGGCTAAAATCCTAAACCTTTTCAAATCAAATTTTGACATGTGAAAAAAATGAATTTTTTATTCCAACTATTAGTAGTTACCACTTGTTACCATCAAATGATCTTTTGTTACCAACACTTCAAGAAAAAATATTTGTGTTTGATGGACTTAGAAAAGAATTATTTATTATAAGTATCTATAAGTTGGTCAAAATTTCACAACAAATTTTTACAGAAAATTTTCACAAAGAGTGTATAATTCATTACAACAAAAACAACTAGCGCTGGTAAATTGCCAAAGAATTTTATTTTTGCAAGATAACACTCGGCCACATGTGGCGGTAATGGCAAGATAAAAGATAATGAATTTAGGATTGAAAATTCTCCCTCATCCTCCACATTTACCATACATATCACCATTGCATTTCCACTTATTTTTGTCTCTAGATAACCATATGCGTGCTAAAAAAATTAATAGATAGCGTTAAAAGCAGAACATGAAAATAAAAATTTGAATTTTATAAAAATGGAATTTACAGATTTTCTTCTGATTGGGAAAGGGTGGATATTTTAACGAACAAAATAATTTTAAGTAAAAAATACAAATATTCTTATTTTAATTACAAGAGCGATAGTATTTTTATATGAAAATTTATCATAAAAATGTAAAGTATTGACATTTTTTATTTTTTAAAAATTATTAAATAATATAAAACAAAAAATATTTCATTTTCTAAAAATATTGCGAAATTTGCGATTTTATTTCAAAAATAAATGTTTAATAAATTGAATAAAAAATTATAAAAAATATTTTTTTTTATTATTTACATGTTATAAAGAAGATTTATGTAATAAGTAATGTGTGTTAATAAGAAAATGATTAGAAATAAATTCATTATATGACTTATCAATGAATCTATCAGTTATGATAGTTAAATTAGTGTCATTGTAAATTACCTATCGTTATAATAGATTTATTAGAAAGTTATTATTATTATTTATACTATATAAGTCTGTATTAAATGCGGAAATGTTGGAAATGATACGTCGGAAAAAATACACATAAAACATTCGTTTTGCCGCAGGACTATTTTTATCAATATGCCTGTAAAAAAAATCAAACTGGACTCAAAGGAAATATCAGGAAATCATTATAGTCGTCAACGAAATGTTATCAACGTTATCATGATCAGTGCAATTAAGTTCTAAAAATAAATACGTAATCCAAGTCGAATGCGGATGTTGTCTGAATCGTTTGTGCTTCTCATATTGGATACATACAGTGTCATTCTCCAGCTGTGCTTACTTTATGTCGGATTTACACGCTACAAGTTTATCGGTTAAAGTTTTTTTTATAAAAAATAACACGCACAATATCAATAGAAAAGAAGTGTATAATTTTTTCGATGTTGTATTCACTTATTTTCACTATAAGACAATACACAACAGTTGTGTTCTTTTGTGTTTGAACAAATCCGCAAGAGATTTATTTACTTGACTAAAGTAACTTCTGAAACTCTGTTAGAAACAACGTTATGTTGTTTTCTTGTTTATACTTTATGTACATACATATTTTGTATTACTGTTGTATCACGAATCAGTTTTATGTTGAAATGATCTCTAGAAGCAATGGGTGTCATCCTATTGTTTGTTTGATTTGTACCGAAATGTCATGTCTTACGAGTAACATATGAGTGTGTAAACACAATTGTTCGCAGATCATAATATCACGGATTAATTCAATAGCATTGTAAAATCAATAGTGGTTTTAGAATGTTTTATTTATTTAACAACTAAACTTGACGTTTTTTTAATTTTAATAAAAACAACTTAAGCTTACAGACAATTAATTTGTTATAAGAATTTTTTTTGTTAGAAAATATCTATTTTCGATATAACTGATATACGTTTTATTTGAAAATTAAATTGTGCGCTCCTGATGGGACACTCTATATAATTTGAAAAATAAATTAAATATTTTTTCACTTAAATTGGGGGAAATGTGTGTTTTTACAATTATTTATGGTTATAAAAAAAATTTTTTTTTGATCATTGAGTGGGGATAAATAATTATTATATTTAGGATGAAATCTTTTACTATTTTTAAAAAAACAACAGCTTTTTGTGTTTTGAAAAAAATTAAATAATTATAATTTTAAGATTTTTTTCTTTTGTGATTAAAAATGATTAATATTATTGATAATGCTCTGATAAAAAATATTTTTTCAATATTAAATATCCAAATGCGTAAAGAAACATTTTTGAATTGAAAGTTTTTGACCATAATTTTTTTCCTAAATTTTTAAATCTAATTTCTTGTTATTGTAGATAAATAATTTTTACATAGTAATATTATTATTTTATGAAAAAAATATTTGAAGATTTAATACACTGGAATAATGAAACTTAATATTTAATTTCTAAAAAAATATAGATATTTATTTAATTAAATTCACTTTGTATTATTTATATATATTTTTTAAATAAGCTGATTATTTATAATTTCAGATTTCAGTAAATAAATATATTGAAAAAGCAATTGTTATTTTTTCAATCTTATATATCATTCATAAGTAATCGAGAATATTTTTTTTATTATTATTATCTTACATGTTTAAATAAATTTATTCAAATCCTCTCGTGTATCACATATCATTTTTATAACCATGTTTCCGTCGCGATATCTGAAATTTTCCGCATATTTCTGTAAATAGACACCAACTTTAAAAGCTGATACCGAAAATATTTACATAGTTACGACATATTTAAATTTGGCTCGAAAGAAAGATTTATATTGCAATGTTACTTTTTCACATCGGGGAAAATGCATGTTGTCGCTTATGTAACAGCACGAAATCCGTAGGGGGTTGATCGATATAATGTATAAAAAAACCTGTACGGGATTTATGAACCAATAAATATTATTGACGCTAGTCGCACGTCATGAAAACGCACTCGCCACGACAAGAATATGTGTATATATATTTTATTTACCTCCGCCTTTCTAGTTTAACGGTATGTTTATACAATTGTCACAAATGTTACAAACATCTGTAGACCACGATTCTTATCGTGGGTTTGATAATCATATTCAGATTGCTACCGGAATAAATTCGACATGTTAGTTTTATGATATGTCCGTAATTAGACAAGGACATTTCTGATTAGATTTTTTACACTACACCGCACCTAATGTGATTTTTTGCATGCGAAAGATCATCGTAAACATTTATAAGAAATGCAAATTTAAATAAAACGATAAAAGTAACGTAATAGCTTTTTTCTGAACTAGTTTGGAATATTTTATTTTAACATTCTTGAGAAATATCTGTTTTTAAAAAGTTGATATGGTAGACATACTGGAACCGTATATATCAAATATATATTCTTCATATTTGTAGGATTGAAATAACGATTTTAAGTATGTTATGTTTCTTGAAGTGGGTGTTATATTCGTTTTATGTAGCTTATTTGAAAACAAAATAAAATGAAAACATTTTTAATTTCAATCAATACTAAATTGTTATATATATATATATATATATATATATATATATATATATATATATATATATATATATACATTCTTCATATTTAGAGGATTGAAATAATAACGTTTTTAAGTATGTTATGTTGCTTGAAGTGGGTGTTATATTCGTTATATGTAGCTTATTTGAAAATAAAATAAAATGAAAACATTTTTGATATCAATCAATACTAAACTGTTATATATATATATATATATATATATATATATATATATATATATATATATATATATATATATGTATATATAATTTTTTAATATATACAAGATTTACGTGATAGGAAATGTTGAAATTAAGTAAAAAATTAGCTCTTCTCTATACAAAAAAAGGTTATAATTATTTTTTCGATTTTATTATAATTTATGATTTGGAATATTTTCTTTACAAAAATAAAAATAATTCTGGTTATGATCTTTATGAGGTTACGTATGGAAAGAAGCAGTTTATGATAGCTATTGTATGAGAAATTAATTCCATGTTATTGAAATTAATTATTTATTTCAAGAATGAATATTCTACATTATTTGTTTGCTGTTGCTGTAATTTTATTTCTTTTAAATAAAATTAACTATTATACTTTAACATATTTGTCGTGAAATTGGATTTTTTTGCTTAATTATTATATAATATAATAAGTTTTTATTTACTAGATTTATTTATTGTTATTATTTATATTTGTTATATATTTTTGATTTAATATTTGAAAATATTATTTTATGTTTCATCTAAAGTGACAGCTTTACTAAAACCATAATATCCACTCATTATATTGACACTGAAAATAGTTATAAAATTTATATCATGACAGTTTTATGATATAAGGAGTAAACCTGTTTGAAAATTTAAGATTATGAATATGTGTGTGTGTGTGTGTGTCAACATTTCTTTCCATTCACTATTGGATGAAGGTCTCTTAAAATTTTCCATTTCGACTATTCAGAACCTTTTTCTTCCAGTCCATATCCATCAATTCTTATATCTTTGTCTCATATATCACTAGGTCTCATCGTGGTCTTTATTATAAATATTTTACAGGTTAAAAATAGTATGAATATTGACTGATTTTAATTGTCAGAGATGGATTTAACTGGAAGTGGTTAATATCAAAGATTTTGAAAGGAATGTAATAATTTAACTACGCTATTTTTATGATTCTTTTTAAGATGTTTGCATTAATTTTATCCTCCATTCTATCTTGTATTCATCTCTGATGACTATTAAGAAGGATTTTTTCCATTCTATATTCCAGTTTAATGATCTTCACCCTTAAAAAGAATCCTTATTGATTACAACCTTTTTGGATATTTTCTCTCTTTCTCTTACTATATATATATATATATATATATATATATATATATATATATATAAATAATGTTTTATTTCATTTGAATTTAATTGAATATAAGTACATTTATTACGAATTATATAAGACTGTTGCCTTGAATAAATTTAAACAGGTTGAAAATGTAAAAAGGATGTATTTCAAATTAACTCTTACTCATTAAAAATCTTCTCTTTTGTAACGAATCGTCATTGTCAAATTATCAGAATTCTAATATAAATTATTCATCTAGCAACAAAATAAAAATAAACTAGTATAAAAACGACAAGTAAAAATATAATAAATTATATTCTAAATTGTGTAAAATAGGAAAAACCTTTGTATTGTTATCACGTGTTTTTATACGTTTGTACGTAAAAGATAACGTATGTAAATAAAAAAACACACGTTTCATAAAACACTACCTGAAATATATATATATATATATATATATATATATATATATGAATGTAAATATTTCTAGAAAAATGCATAAGACGTAAAACTAATGGCATGTATAATATTTTTTTATGATTTAAACAGATGATACGTTACATTGGTGTTTTATGTTCAATACCTGTACTCACTTTTATATATTGAACTTTATAGTGTAATAAAAAAGAGCTATATGTGAAGACATTAAATCGTATGAAAAGATTAATATTTCAGACATCACTGAATATGTTACAAACTTACGATTAAATTTTAATGGTTTCTTATGTATGTGTATTTATATATGTATTTTTTATGTAAAATAATATTTCCATGAAAGTATCGTATGAAATACCGCCCAAGTATTGTTCGTCAGGGTCTAAAGGAACGTATGCATTTCCGTTAGAAGCGCATCAGACCAGATCCGAATGGAGGAAATGTAAATACAATCAGTAGAAACATAGTAAACAGATCGAATAATTTATGGACGTGTTTGTAAAGTCGAAAAAAAATCAACAGAGACAACAATGATCTGCTTGAATTGTAATAAAAGCGTAGCACAATTGTGAATTTATTGCACGCGTATAAATAGTAAAATGTCATTTTATGGCGTTGCGCTAAGTAATATTATGTCTTGATATAATCATAAAGGAGTAGTTTGAAATGAAAATAACAAACGACGTAAATAAATTTGAATTAAAACGTTTCATGAAATACCTGCAATGATTTTCTGCAGAAGAACTATATAATAGGGTACAGTACTTAAGTTTTATAAGTACTTCTAACGCACCATGAATAAACATGATAACTTGTATTAAAGATATAATATTCATTTGAATTTTTTTATAACCCAAAATTAATACAAGGTAAAAAGATATTATATAATAAAACGTGTTAATATATGTATATACTTTATGCCTTTTAATATTTCATTTTTTATCACAGAATATATTTTTTATTATATAACATCATAATTTTATTTTAATTTTAAAGTATAGGGTGGGTTTGAATTAAAACCGTACTCTTAATATAATAAAATAATTATCCCAAAATAATATTATTGTAGTTTGAACTCACTTTCATGTATATTATATATAAATTTGAGATGTAAACCCATCAACAAATTATATTAAGGACCCTAGTGTACGGTGTAGTTTTTAGGTGGAATAGTAAAAGTAAAGCTTCCCCATTTATATTGTATATAGAATATAAATGAGAATTCTATATAGAGAAATCTCTTTATATAGAATTTTACTTCGAAATTGTTGTGTTTCATAATATTTTAGTTATTTAACACTGGAACTACTAATAATATATTAAATATATATATATATATATATATATATATATATATATATATATATATTTAAATAACATAAAATTTTTCAAAAATAAATAGTATATATCTTTTCTACTAAGAAAATAAAAATAAATAAATATCATTTTTACTTGTATATTATCAAATAAAAAAATGGCTTATTGGTCGACACATTTTTTGCAAATAGAGATTTTTTGAGAATACATTTTCCGCAACTATTTCTATAAGATTAAAAGGTTTGAGAAATTTTATAGAAAATTTGGGATATTTATATGTTATCAAAATTTTGCATAAGTTTTTAGCTAATCAAAATGATTGGTTCTGATATAATTAAGTATACTACATATATATCTTAAAAAAAAATGGAAAAGAGAAAATGGAAATATTTAAAATTGATTATCTGTATATTGTAATAAAATTCGTGGAAAATTTCAGGAAATGTAATATAAATTTAATGAGTAATTTTTATAAAAAAATGTTTAAAACCAGTCATTTTCACTGGTTTGGTAGTTCTAGTGTTAATTTATTTATAGAATTAATTAATTTAAAATTGATATATTTGTTATGCGAAAAAATGAAATATATTTTTTAAAACCAAAAAAATATTATTTTAAATTTAAAAAAATGTACATACTATCCTAGTCATTCTGTTTTCTGTTTTACTGAACCAAAATTCTTATACAATATTGTTATCAGATTTGATTTGGTACAGCAATATTAATGCTAATATAAAAAAAGAAAAGGTTGTTCATATATATACTACTTTTTTTCATTTTCATACACTAGACTTATTTATATAAAATGAAGTTTTTTGGGGTTGTTTTTAATGATTCTAAGGTTAAAAAATAATTCCAGTTATTTCCAAAAATGATATTAAATAATTTAATTCATTTATTTTCAATCATTTAAAATGTATTTATGAAGGTTATAAAAAATGTATTATTTTTTATATAAAATATTTATATGGATGTAATTAATATGGCTCTTGCATTCTGTGCTATATTGTAATTTTATGTTTTAATCATAAAAAAATCCAAAAAAAATTTATAAATCATTTGAAATCGACAATGTGTATAAATAGATTTTTTTAAAAAAAACTGTTACTCAGATAGACTGACTGTCTTAAGTTTCTTTTTTATATAAATGAATTATTCTTGTATAACATTGTTATGTAAGTTATACATATAAAATTGTTATGTAAGTTATACAATAAAAAAATATTTTTAAAAAAGGTTTCATAATTATTACTGTTCATTTTTTATCGAATTAACATTGTTATGTAAGTTAATTCGATAAAAAATGAACAGTAATAATTATGAAACTTTTTTAAAAATATTTTTTTATTAGAAAATGATTGATTTGTGTCAAAGTAAATTAGTTACACTATCAAAGCAAGTGTCATTTAAATAAATACCATTTATAATTTGTTTATATATAACTTTGTGTTTAATTAATTAAAATAACTTTCATTTTGGAGTTTTTTTATAAATATTTTTTTAAATAGATAAATAATATTAAAATTTTATGAATTTTAACATTATTTACTCATTTAGAAATTATTATTCGAATTAGAAATTATTTGAGCATATGTTGTAAGTAACGATTTGAAGACACAAAGAGAAAAGAATTAAATTTACAAGTGTAATGAATTTAATTTTTGTTGTTATTTTAAAAAGAAATTTAATAAACGTGTTTCTTTTTTCTTTTCATCTTTATTACTCATACATGCAAATAATATTGACTTGTAAATTTTAAGCAATGCAGTAATGAATGTAAATACTGAAAATTTTATTAGTATTATTTATCATTTGTAATTCAAATATGTTATTTTATTTTACGCTTGTGAAAAAAGATTAATTTAAAAATATAAACCAGTGCGTTGATGTATTTTTTAATATAATTGACTAGATTATTTTAAAACACCGATGAAATATTCATAAAGCTTAAGTTGAATTAAATTTGACGTATACGTATAATTAATTTTTAATAAGAGTATATTTTTATTATGTTTATAAATTTTAATTTGTACGAAACCGTTATTTATTTTTTAGAACAGCAATTACATTTTATTACATAAAAATGAATTAAATTTGTGTACAATTTCCGCAATGGTTTTAATAATCAATTACAAACGAATCTGTTCGTAATCCTACTTATTAGAAGCAAACCAATTCTGAAAAACATTTTGAACACAAATACTTTCCGCATAAAGTTTTTAATATTTTAATGAATTTTTTTTGCGAATATATTCGTACATGTAACGCTGCGAAATTTTACGACGAAAAACTCTCGCTGCGATATAACTTTTACATAATGCGGTGGTATGTTTTTACACTTTTTTTTTATAATCGTGCGTAATTTTTCAAAACAGTCATAAAACGGTTGATTTATTGTTTGGCTTGTGTCAGATACGAGTTTTGAAATTTCGGATTTCATTAAATTAAATTAAGAATAGTATATTTTTACTTCTGTAAATACTTGTTTTTATCTACTTGTTCGATATTATTTTAAAATTATTTTCATAAACTTTATATATTTTTTTCATATTTCATAATATAAATATATTTGAAAACATGTTATTCGATTGCTGTTTTCTCATAATAGGTTTTTATAGGTAATTTAAGTTAGGAATTAAATTTAATTATATATTTTATATATATAAATATTTTTTTTGTATATCTGTAATGAATATGGAAATGAATTTATTTATATAAAGTATTCATATAATTTTATTAATGTGTATTTATTAAGTATATTCAGAATTTCGATATCAACTGACCAAACAAATTCATTAATTCTAATGTGCTAATAAATAAGTACTGTTGAAGATAAAAAGTAATGCTTTTCTAAATAGCAAACGAATCTATTGATGTTTCACAAACCTCATTTATATAACATTGCTAATTTATATTACCTTTAAGGTGTTTCGAAAAAAAAATAATATATGAAAGCATATGAAAGTAACGAAGCAATTTATTATTAAGAAAGGTCATTACCTCCATATTAAAACCATGTTCAGATGATGCACTTACGTTCGTGTAAGTATGATTAATTGAACTGTAAATATATGGATACATTTTGTTGTAAAACAAAAAGTAATAATAAATTGTAATGAATTGCATTTGAACATATTGTGTGTAATATGAAGAGGAACTCTCTTGTATTTTTTTCACATGTATTTCTTAATGAACGTCATGTACGGATTGACATATTGGCTTACAAAACATAGGAAGTTCGAGATGTTATAATGACAGAATTCTTTTTAGTATGGATGTCTTCCGTATCCGTTAATGCTTGCAGGTGTACATCATATTTTTTTATTATTGGGAAATTGTATTTCTACATTAGAGTTTTACTGACAGATTTTTAATACGAGAAACATTCTACGTCTATTGTTTTTGAAATAAATTTCTCGAGAACCTATTTTGACGGAAACATAATTCATATATATATATATATATATATATATATATATATATATATATATATAATGTGATTTATTGAGTCCTTAACTCATATTTAATGATAAACTTGATGTAGTTTGTTCAAGAACAATGTTAATATTTATGGCTGTAGAAAGTTTCTCTCTCACCTGTCGACTAAAGTCGAATTAATATCACATTTGGCCATCGCGATGTGTATGTATTATTATTTGTTTGATGTGAATTCGTCGCCAAATTGCCTACGGATCGACTGAAAACATTGTAGTTGCACGTTGCTTGCAGCTCGTATAAATAATTGCTTTTTAAATATCGAAAGTGACACAGGCACAATTCATTTAAATGTTTTTCTGGAACGACTGTCAATGTACTAAATTTCATTTCAATTTATATGTCGTTTACATATATGTACATAATGAAAATATAATTTTTATTTTTTTTAAAAAAATATATTGTAAATAAATAATTGCTTCGATTCCAATTAAATATAATAAAACATTAAATTAGATTATTAAATTAAAAATTGATCGTTTTTATTTGAATGGTTAATGAATATTCAAGTTTTGATTAAGTTATATAAAAGTGGTTCTATGTATGTGTGTATGTTTATATATATATTTGATATATTTTTCAATTCATAGTTGTCTGTTCCGTTTTAAGTTGATGATAGATGTACATTCAACTAATTTAATTAATTATCAATAGAATTTTGTTTTATTTCGTATGTTGATTGTTGATTATGAAAGTTTTAATAGAAAATAATATGAGGTATATTAAATTTGATTGATTATATTTTTTTGTCAAAAAAATATTATCTATCTGTGTACTTAATGAATGCATTCATATCGGTACAGAAATAAATTATGATTGATTGAAATAGCAAATTTTAAATAATTGTATCAAAATAATTTCATTATTCATTTCTGTTCGTTACAAATCAACTTAAGTATTAGTAATGTAATTAAATTTATGTCGAATAATATGCAAATATAGAAATTTAATCGGTAATATGTTTAATTATTTTAATCAGGAATGTATTTTTATTTTAAGTGAGAGTAAATAGTTAATTTCATTTTTTAGTTGTTGTATTTGTGTCTTTGAAAACATTTTTATTGAAATGTGAATTTTTATGAACTGTTTATTCTGATCATTTTATTTAAAGTTAATAAAAGTGAAATGAATATATAATAAGAGACATGTTTCAATTACGTCTTCGTATTTAACTAACTGGTATTTTAAAATGTTTAAAAAATTATTAATAGTAAGACTTGTAACATTTCTGATTGGTAATATAAGTAAATTTGTAGTGAACGTCATGTAAATATAAAATTATCTTCTTTAACATCTTTATTTATTTATTAATTTAAGAATATAAATTTATTGTGCTTTTTCAAGTACTATAAATCAATTTAAATAGTTAAATTTATTCATTATATTTTTGAAAATGTATAAAAATTTTAAATTTTAATATTTTTTTAAAAAAATTTGTTAAATAATGTTTGAATTTTAAAGTTATTTGAAGTAAAATGAATTATACATATTTTTTACATTTATCTTTGCATTTAATGAAAAATATATTTTGTATTGAAATTAAAATGACACATTTTTTATTCAAATTCTAATCTTTTTCTAAAAAAAACGCATTATTTATAAAATGACCTAATATATTATTTAAGTTTTTGTTGAAGTATGAATTTCAAAATTACAATAACTGACTTAAAAAATACATATTTTTTTAATAGTTCGTTATTTATTGACCGTATAATTATTACAAGCTATGTACAAAATTTATGAACAATCTGTGTAAAAGGCGTAACATTTAAATAACCTAATAAATATTTTTTAATTTGAGTATTACTTAATTGTTTGATTTCCTTAAAAGAAATAATTATCAAAAAGAATATATTGTTTACATATGGTGTTTATTTCTCATTTAGAATATTTATTATTCATTGTATTTACAATTCTTGTTTGTTATCAATATAATTAATTGTACTTTCTCTTTTATTACAGGTAAGCGATATTACCAGTTTTGTTTCATTCATTGTAATTAAAATTTGTAAGTATTATTCCTGTATTACATATTTATGATTTCTTTTTATTTAAATTTCAACTGATTTATGTAACATTTAATTTGTCTTAACTAATACATTTTTTAAAATAGAAATAACACGTTTTCATTGTTCATATCCGCGGTTTTATAATTTTTTTCATGTACATTTTTCTTGATTTCACAACATTTTTTTTTTAATTTTAGCCGAGATTAACTATCTCCGCATTGCGTTAAAGCCATTTTACGCATTAGTTAAGTCTTGTAAGTTTGTTGGGTAATTAAATGGCTTCTTTGTCGTTAACACATTCGTTTACGGTGGTTGTTTTATACTCAGAAGGTCATTAGTTTCTATCTAGGTTATGAGCGGCCAGTCGTATACTCTGAGGATGTTGTTACGTTTTCTTTACAAATTTCGTACTTTGTACGTGTTAGGTCGGAAATGGATTTTACTTAAAAGTGACATAAGTGATAATAAACTCTTGTTCTTTTGTAATACGAATTAGACCGCCTTGTGGATGTATATTAATCTCCGTATAATCTAATATACATTTTTATTGCCGTGTCCTTGTTAAATTTTGGACAAAATCGTTTAATCATACTTCCAAAATCCATAAATTTAATTTTGTGTTTAAACTTTACAGTCAAAAATAAATTATATGTTGAAACTGGTTCTACTATATTCAATAACTATTTACATCTGTTAGCAGATTAATAGTTTTATGTACAAATATTGTTTATTTGGAATTTACAAGTTACGAGTTGTCAACTATTTGTAGGTGGACAAACAACGAGAATAAATTATCATTTATCTAGTTTAACGTTTCGTAACGTTTACAATCAGAGTGTTTTAGAATACTTTTAACAAAATGTTAACTAGAAAAATGTAAATATTTTTTTTAAAATAACATTTGTGTTATTGATATAAAAATATAGAAGAAATTTGGTTAATAATTCATTTTTAATACTGTTTAAAATTTGTTAAAATGAGTATTTAATATTTTTTTTATTGAAAGTAAAAAAGATCTTAAAATATGTATTTCTCTGCTTTGAATATCTATTTTAAATTAAATAGGTATTTTCCTTTATCATAAAATAAAGTAAATATAACTCAATTTAAAAAAATATTGCGTTTAAAATGACATAATCATGAAATAGCTTTAAAACTTACATTTATATATAAAGAGCTTAAATAATATATATATTTTTTATGGATCAGTACGTTATATTATAGATACGATTTTTTATGTTGGTAATATCTTATAAGATCAAAGTTTATAGAACTATAAACTATATGTCATAATTTTATTTGATTCTATTAAAAAAACACGAATGTTATAAATGTGACTAAACCAAATTTATTATACTTTCTTTCATAAAATGTAAAGTAGTGGTTAGAATTATATTATGTAAAATTCAGCAATTCCATCAAGTTCAAAAATAGAAATTTGCATCTATTATTTAAAATTATTTATATTTTTTAGTATGTTAATTCTAAGATTTATTGAATTTCAACTGGATTAGGGAAACAATAAAAGATTTTTTTTCTGAATATTTCACCAAATTTATTTTTATTGATAGATTATTATAATTTTGTATCGTATTTTTCTGTTACTACTACGAATGGGTATTAAACTGTACCTTTAGTAAAAAATCCATAATGACAAAAATTGATAGTAATATGCTAATACTCGAACAATAAAAAAATCTTAAAAATAATGTCTATTTATCATGTGTGATTATTGAACTTAACAGTTAAATTGACAGGTGTACGTTTGTTTTTTTTTCGAGAGGGGAAAGTAGTAGATTACCTTTTTGTCCGACAGTCGAAACAGGGTTTTTTTTCTCTTCGCATAGATGTGCAACAAGTATATAAAATAATAAACGAATGTATAATAGTGTGGATATTATAAAACTTTTTCGATTGAACGACGATAAGAGAACAAACACGTTCTGTGTTTTAGAACAACTTGATAAAATGTGTGGCGAGTTTAGTTCAAGGGTCACTTGCCTCATTAATAAACCTACATTCGTGTTACAAGCCACTTAATCAAAATGTGGGCTTTTAGCAACATGTTGCTCTAGTAATTTCTAGACAAACATTTGCCGAAATGTGATTATCTAGAGACACTCATGTGATTTATATCTGTTTTGATTGAATTTTTGCACTTACGAAAATACATGATTGATTGATATCACTCATATAGGTAAACTCGTGAGTGGATTTTAATCTTGTTTGTAGATACTTAATACTACTCTCTGAAAATACTTTCGTGTAGATATAATTTATCATTTTAAAAGTACAATTTTTAATTTACTTTCTTATTTATCAATAAATTAATTCATTTCGATCAAATTTGATTTAAATACATACATGTATATATATATATATATATATATATATATATATATATAATTTGTTTTCCAAAAAGAATTACTTTTAAACTAAATAACATATTTAAAAAAATCACATGAAAATAATTTTATAATAAAAAATATATAAAGTGTAGACAATAAATACAAGGTGTTCATTTTTAAATGTATTATTTTATAATGTAATTTCTATATTATTTGAATTTTCGATTGTTATATTTTTAGTAACTAGTCGTTTTTGACAGTTTAATTTGAAAATTGATTGGAAATGTTTGTATTTACATTCCATTAATTATTTTGTTTCGTATTAATTACTTAACTGTTAATTACAGTTTGGAAAATTTCATTTTAATTATTTCATGTAATATTGAATTTATATTAGAAAATTTGAGATCAACACTATTTTATTTTTCTTCTTTTTTCTTCTCAATTTCATTTTAAATTATTTACTTTTATATATATATTATTGTGCAATTAAAAAAATTATAATTAATTGCTTAATAAAGAAATAATACTAATATATTAATAAATGATTAGTTTTACTACATTTTTTAACCCTTTGCATTCGAAAGACGATTCGCAGTTGCTACTTAGTTTAATGGAGCAATTTGAATGGTGACTGAGAAGTAACAATAACGTTTTTATAAATAGAGAGATCTCTTACACAATTTTTGCAAAATTACAAAGTTTACATTCTATAGTAGTTTTTGTATAATGTAAAAATGCAAGAAATATTGAAATAAAATAGTCTGTGTTAATTATAAAAAGTTTCATTAACTTTTTAGCTAAAAAATCGAGTTGCTCTTTCCTGTAACGAAAATATTTTCGAGTGTTGTGTATAAAAAGTTAATGTGTATGAGAACAACTTGAAATATTTTATGGCACTCATGTGTAGATAATATATAATGATATAGAAAATAAGTAATCTGCTTATCTGAGTATGTCACCTCTTGTTCAATAATCTTAAAACTAAAAGTTGTGTAATTCAAAAGTAAATATACTTTGATACTATAATCTAATGTTTAAATTTAGTTTTTTTTAATATTAATGAAAATGAAAATCATACAACGACTCATTAATTTTTCGTTTTTTTTCTTCTTTTTTTGTAATTAAATAGAAGATCAAATTATTTACTTAATTTATGAACTTTGGGTTTCTTCAGGTCTCAAAGTCGATACAAAAGTTGTTTGGTAATTAAACTTCCTGAGTAAGTGGAAATTAATCTGTAGATAAAACGATAAATCTACAAATGAACTGCAGTATTAATTCAGAAATTATTCGAGAAACGTGAAGTTAATTAATGATTGATTTATATTACTTGAAATAAAAATGTTATATATATATATATATATATATATATATATATAAATAAATATTTAAAAAAAAATGTTTTTACGAAATGGGTTACTATGTGTCTAATTATTCAAGAAATATTTGAACACCATTTTTCTAATTAATAGTGTATTATTAATTTGTGTTTTTAAATGATCAAACTCGCTGTTAATATTTACATGAAGAGAAGATCCAATAAAAATATTTCGAATAAACTCGTGCCATAAATATATACAATACGTGTCAAACATACGATAACATAATAAAGTTGAAACGTTAACAAGACAATTTTATCGTTATCTCGTTTAAATCCTAACGAAAAACTGAATGTCCAACGTAAACACACTTAAGGAATAATATATACGTAAACAAAGGTACACAAGATGTGTAATTAACTGCCATACCAGGAAGTCCGACGATACATTCGAAATGAGTAATTATATTTGAATATTCAATGGGCGGACCTCACGCAGAAAACAATCGTAAAAATATTAACCTTTGTGAAGTATTAATTTCTTAGAAAAAAATTGTGTATATATTTGTATATTCGTATTTTCTACTAAGACAATACTAATTACATTTATAGTGTTTCTACTGGAACGCAGGTGTTCGTTTCATTTCATTTTACGTTAATTTTAATGTGAAATTTTGCTTGTTATTATTATAGATATTTCATAACGTGGAACATTATTCATCATTAATATGATCGTTTAGGGTTATTAGTTCAACGAAAGAGGCCTAATTTAGGTCTGTTTTAAATGTACATATTAACATTTTAACTGCTTATAATAAGATACTTCGAGCTATTATATTTTCATTACACAAGTGATGAAAAATAAATCGTCTAGTTATTCTATTAAAGTTACTACATACATACATAACATGTAATTATAATTATACTTACACAAGATAGTGGAGTTTACTGGCAGAGATTTAACTAAAATTCATTTTCCAATTATTGCATAATATTTTCATTTTTCTCCGGGTTATATTTAAATATAAGAACTTTAATGTATGTGTAATGAAATATTTTCAGTTTAATGTTTCTTTAGAGCTGTTTATGAAAATGAAATTTAGTTTCAAGTGAAATTGATTTCATAAAAGTAAATCTATATTTTAAACATTATTAGATTTTTTCATTTAAAACACTGATATTTTTTCCATATTTTTCTTTAATATTATTTTGATGTTTAGATTTTTTTAATAATTATTTAAAGCATTTTGTAAATAATTTTTAATTGTAATTATTTATGTATTTTTTTCTTATAAAATTTATTATGCTTGATCTACTAACGTTGAGTTAAAAATATTTTGTAATCATCATATTAAGAGATGCTTTATATTTTTAAAAAATATACTTTTATTAATCTTATATGAGGGAAAGTGAAATATTATCGAAATTAATGCTAATAAAATAATTTAAATGTTTATCATTCTTTTCACATATGCATTAATTTTTAAATTTGTAGTTATATAGTTTTTTTATTATTGTTTTATGGCATATAAAAATATTATTTTCTATTATATATTCAGAAATATTATTTCCAGTTATTACCACTAATATAAATTACTAAAAGTATTTACAGTACAGTATTTGCAAATATATTCAATCAATTTTATTAAGTATAGTGCTTATATCTTTTATTTTCATTGATATCATAAACAGCAGGATAATTTATAGTATTTGAATTTTGTTAGGAATATTTTTTTTAAAAATAGTATTTTTTCACTGCTGTAAAAAAAGAAAAAAAGTTTGTTTAAGATATGCTTAATTAAATATTTAAAACTTTATTAGGTAATCTTGTAAAAGTTTCATATATTATAGTCAGTAGTTCTAATTTTTAATACATTAAATGTGTATCTACTATTTATGCAAAAAAATTCAAAAGGATTTTAAATTTAAAAAAATAATTCAATTCTTAAACTAGATTTTTAAAAAAAATTAGATTATGATATTACTTGTTTTTTCCTTATTGTTTAATGGGTGTGAAAAATTTTATAATTTGTGAAAAATTAGGATAATTATCAAAAGAAAATAGGTGTATGAATACCTTTTTACTCACTGTATATAAAGGTAAAAATTAAAAAAAATCACATCAGTATACATTTTTTATATCATTCTTTATGTTGTTATTATTTATTGTTGATATGATAATATTTATTCATGTGTAATATCAATTGACTGATCTTATATTCGAGGGATTAAACTATTTTAATGGATACTATTAGGAAATATTTAATCTGTTCTTAATATTAACGTCTTAAATAAACAAAACAAATATTAAGTTTAATAAGTATAACAAATTTGAATATATTAACATTTTAATAAATCAAATCGATTTTTTTATATAATTAATTATATAAGTATTATAATTAGCATAATATAATAAAATATTGATAATTTTAAATAATTTCATATATTATTTTGATAAAATGACTTTCAAGTTCAATGAACTAATATTCTTTTTTGAAAATCTTAAACTACTTCATTTCAATTAAGTATTGTATACATATTTTATAAAATATTGTCTAATTTTTAAAATAATTATTTTGAGAAAGATTTTAATAACTGTAATACACAAATTGGAATTTTAATACACACCCATATATTCGTTATTTTATATTTTAATAAGTGCATATAAATACAGTATCTTTTTTTAATTATATAGTCTATATAATTAAATTGAATGTTTCAATTACTTAAATCTTTAATATCTAATTATAATTATTTAAATATTGTTTTTCATTAAAAGTAATTTGTACAAAAACGTATTATTATTTATAGTATGTATTTCGAAACTACATAAAAGTGTAATATTTCTTACAACCATGACATTTGATAAGTAATAAAAGACAGGAAATAGAAAAAAAACTGAATTTGTTTGCGTATAATAAAATACAACCAAGAGGTTGTTATGTAACATAGTCAAGTTGTAAGAGCATCTCTTAATTAGTGTTTACCAGTATTATAAAGTTTAGATGCCGTAGTCATAATTAGCGGCAGGTTTTAATTAGACGGTGGCTATTCAGTCCATATGCCCTTTATGCTTGTTTGACTGTATGGACATTGTTTACTATTACACATGGTTGTTTAATTGAAATAACAGATTTTATTTATACATCCACGAAATAAATTTCATATGAAGATGATTTTAGAAGTATTACACTTATTAAATAACTTTTTTAACAGTTTTTTATTCGATATAAATATTTACATTTGTATTTTATGAAAGTTATTAACGGATTTGTAAATATTTTCCATGATAACGACATTTGTTTTGTTGAAAAACATACGTAGTTTTGCTCCAATTCATCCATGTACGTTTCATATTCAATAAATGTCCTGAATAAATACACAACGTAAATGTGTGTAATAAACTTCAATTTATTACATTCGTTGTGCTGTTTTTGGTGTCGCATATGTTTTTCATTTCTGTACAAATTCAGTTTTAGGCTAATCCATTAATTTATAGATTGTGTATTGATAAACAAACAAAATTGCTTTTTTTATTGTAATTATTATTTATTATATCTCCGAGACCAATTAAATTTAATGTCTATTTGTGTGTATTTAATAAAACGAGATTTTTTTGTAAAAGACATTCAAAATAAATTAATTTTGTGAAACAATTGGAATATATTTGATCGTTTTTAATACAACCTCCAGCTTATTTTTTTTCAAAGTATTTTCAATAAATATTCAGTAGTTTAAAATAAATTCCTTAATTTGTTGAATATATTCAATCTGTTTATCCGTTATGAAATTAATTAATATTTTTATAGTTCTGCTTGAATAAATATTAAAGTAATGTACATTACACACCACTCATTTCAAATCTTTTCTTGTTATAGGGTTTAATTGTATTCTTTTCAAGACATAATGTTAAATCACGCTGTTGGATACTTTAACGTTTTATTCGTTAGATTACTTTAAGAAAAAAATAATTTTAAAAGTAATCACTGAATAATCATAGCATTTAATATGTATTTAAAGAAACTGAAGACATTAATGATTATAAATATCCTATCTGTATTAAGAGAAATGTACCTTATTTAAATCTATGACATTAACATATTTAATTATCAGTTATATGATATGTTTAAAGATAAGATTAGAAAATGTATTTGAGATCGGCTTAATGAGTGAATTAATTTTCTCAGAAGTGAAAATTCTGATAGATTCGATCGATAAGAGTGTATTGTAAATGTCGATATGTTTCGTATGAAATTTCATAGCGAATATTTCATTCATATGTAACTTGGCAGTAGATATCGGTGTTCGTTGTGAGTAATGTTTCTGTATAATAAATAACGATCCTGCCCACATAGTTAGACAAAAATTAATTAACGTAAACTCGCTCCTTTCGGATATTCATATATTGTAATGAGTTTACAGAGGAAATATTTCAATAATTGTTTGTTTCTCATTGAAAAAATTAAATTGTAAACCTGTGACATAGGAAATATCATTGGCGAGAAATTTTATAATTTAATAATCTCTAATTATACAGATGGTTAATTTATTTTTATTTAAATGATATTTATGTGTTATTGGATACGCCTTATTTAGAGTTTAGATTTTTTAAAATTTTATAGAATTTATACATGTATATAAATTATAAAAATACATGAAAATATAAAGACTAAATAGGTTTCTAATTAATTCCGTTATTTATTAACTTTCTATATATTTTTAATAAATAGAATAAATATTTTGCCACGAGGTATAAGATGACAACATCATATGAAAATACTTATAAATTATATTTCCATAATATATATGTAAAAGTCACGTTTTCACTAGAAACACTGACTCAGTAACAAATAATAAAGAAGGTAATATTATTTGCAATAACAGGTGTGACATCATATGAAAACGAAACTGCCAGGTTATATTTTATGAAACATTCTACTTTTATATTTTAATCATTTATGTTTAGTGTATAAATTACTTTATTATATACATAAATGTATATATAATTTTTATACAATGTTAATAAATATAATTTCATACATATATTTATACTTTTATATATATATATATATATATATATATATATATATATATATATATATACATACATACATACATACATACATAGAGACAAAATAAATGAATATAATAGAAAACAAATATTATGGACATTACAAGAGTGAAAAGTTTAGAATGGAAATTAGCTAGTGATATAACAAAAAAAGGACACCAATGATGGACTGTAGAAATTTAAGAGAAAGGCATTTATTGTTGAAAGTGGAAAATTTTGGGAAAGACCTTCATCCAGCAATTCAGAAGTGGATAAAAAGAAGCCGATTATATATATATATATATATATATATATATATATATATATATAATTTCTGGATAGACAAAGTAATTAACGAAGAGATGGAGAAAAAAAATTAGTGGAAATAGCAAATAAAGAAAAAAAATGATTGGACGTTTACTATTATGGAAAGAGGAAGTTTCGAAAACAATTATTGAAGTAAATACTCATAGAAGGGAAAAACCAAAGAGGTAGAATAAAGTTTCAGTATACAAAAATAGAAATGCTAGTGTTACAAGGAATTGATAAGGAAAGCAGAAAGAAGAACAGACTAGAAAGTTGCTATAAACCATTCTAAGAATTTATAAAATCCAGTAAATTTTTCTTATGATATTTTTTTCATAATACTTTTTACTTTTTAATTATGTACATCGTTTTTTTTAATATCTACATCATTTCTATAAAATAAATAAATAAAAATGTTCTTTTATTTCTTAATTTTAAAAAGGTAAAATTTATTTTCTCCTTAAATCGCAGAAATAAGAAAAAATATTATTTCGTTTCTTTTTTTTTAAAAAATAATATTTTATTAAAATAAATTCGTATGAAAATATCGATAAAAGAACGGTTATTCGAGAATGATTTAATCTAATAAAAAATATCGTATAGATTTAAGGCGTTTCAAATTTAAATATTGCATGTCATCTGATTCACTATGTATCTGACATCGATTCATTTCATGACATCTGTCAATATTATTCGAGGATCAATCAGTCAACTCTAATTTTATCCCGCCACACATTGAAACTATTCACGAAGCCGAACAAAAATATGACCATCGTACTGAGTCATGTCTATTTTTGTTGCTTCAATTGTGTGTATCTGTTATTGTATATCCATCAAGGTATTTGTAGAACACCTACATACATTTTTTGTTGAGGTAGGTAGATGAAATATATACGTGTGTATATAGATTTGCTATATCATCACTCATATCTTTATTGCATATTTATTGAGATAAAAAATCTTTTGAATAATGTATTTTCAATATTTTTACAATATCTTTTCATACTGTCGATACTTTGTTTCTTATTTGATACGAACTACGTATATAGTATATTATTATCGTAACGACTTCAAGCATTTATCGCCCACTGTAAAACGCAAATTGCATGCTTATTTCTAAACCATTAGACATGCTGATTATCGTTGTTGAAAATCTATTATATTGGAAATTTTCGTATTTTTCATTTATGGGTATTTTTTAAAATGTTTTTCAACTAAAACGAACAGTGAGAGAAATTGAAGAGAGTACACATTTTTCAAATCAAAGAAAATATTTACAGATTTGATCACTAAAACATACGATTCATTGTTTAAAAATGATATTTCTCGTACATGTATTGGTTTCAAGTCTTGTGAGACTAGACAGAACTTTTAGTTTTTATGATAGTAATTCACTGAAATAACACAGATACACGTTAACAAGATAACAAACATTACCAGTAAAAGTTTCGAATTGTTTCCGTAGGGAAATTTTCTAACTATACGAACACATTTTCAACTTAAACGTTTATTTCATCTGATGTTTCAGAGAACTCGTGGCGAAAAACCTGGTTTAAAATTAAAATCTGCTTACAGTGCATTACAGAAATACAGTCAAGTTGATGTTTGAAACGTCGTATTTGTATAAATCATTGTCTGTGAAACTGTTTTAAATATAAATTAATTTTATTTTATTAACGGTTCAGAATTGTCACTCACGAATTATTTACATAAATTAATGCAATATTATATCTGGAAATGTAGTCTCTCCTTACATTTGTAGTTGCCGTGTTGTGCTTTCTTTAATTTTTTCAGGTTTTGTTGTATAACTAAAATGGCTAATTTACATAATAATAAAAATAATAAACTATTATTATTATTAAATAATTTCACTAAATATATTTTATTAAACTTCACTCAAAATTAAGTGTGTCTTCTAAATTGAATACATTTCTATATTAAGGCTTGTTTTCTATGGTTGAACACTTTCATTTTTAAAATATCGTACAAGTGATAGTTTGATTAACGAGAAGAATATGCACAAACTTTTACAGATCGTAAGATAAATTTGAAAAAAAATCGTTTACGTTTCAGTGAATAGTTAAGTATGTCTAAATGAATGTATATAATCCATATTTAGCTATTGTTCTGTTGTTAATCACAAATATATTCAATAGTTTAACGCCCACATGTGCAGATTATTTATAGTATCCATATACAGAGATAATCATTATTACGATGTTATTATTGTTCATTCCTGACATATCGTTCTCATCATTACATATATATATATATATATATATATATATATATATTATATATTTGCAAGAGGTCAGTATACATTTTATGGAAAAAAATGTTTAAAAAGTAGTAGTAATTAAACTTGTATATTAATTCATAGTCATTGTGATTTTTCATTTTATTGATTTTTTTAGAGCATATTTTTTTATCTTTTTACTGTTTTCACTTATTAAAATTAAAAATTAACTTCTTTTGTGTGGCTTATCTTGCCTCTTTCTTTTTCATTATATCTCATTAAAAATAGTTTTTTTAATGAAAAATGTTTTTTTGTCTAAGATATCAGATTTTCTTTAGAAATAAATGGAAATTATCTTTTCATGCGTATGTTAATTTTTTAAAAAGCAAAGTTTCTCTCATTACGTTCATTATTATTGATTTATGGATAATTTACACACACATATATACATAATTGTTATATTAAAACTATATTGGTTTCCTTTCGAAATAAAAGTATGTAGAGATTTAATTGTAGATTTTTTATGAATATTATTATTATTATTTTTTTAAAAATAGTTACAGCAAATTTTAATAAATATTCCTAAAAGAATTTTCAACAAAAAATAAAATTATGAATATTTTTTGATAATAAAGATGTTTGTAATATATGTCTGCGAGTAAGTATATCCACATATACATACACAGTCATATATAATAGAGATGGAGGTAGTCAAAAGTTTATGAAAAGAAAATATACATGGATTTTATCTCCAATTTTTCAAATTTTTTATAGACTTTTTCTACTCCTTCATATATGTACGAAAAGACACTCACACACATATAATATAACGGATGTTATAATAAAGAAATAAAATCGTTTAATTTTTTTATAGTAGTTTTAGTGCATAAGTTTTTCATGATTGAAATATTTCATCGTTTAAAAAGCTGAAACATTAATGGATGTAATTTTTAGTCGTTCACAAAAAAGTATATTTGATTTCTTTATACTAAATCTGTGTCACAGGAAACTTTTAAGTCATTAGATCACGTGCAAAAAATACAGGATTTGAACATAACGGAAATATTCAAAGTCGTTAATGTTTGACAATGTATTAATCATAATTCCAAGTACGGTCAAATTATAATATAGAAAAGTTTGTTAGCAAAATGTGTTACGATATATTTCAATTAAATGAAAATTATGTCGAATAAATGACTCGTGACAACGAGCGTTAAGGTAATTAGTAGAGTTAAAAATTATTAAAGAAAAAAAAGCACTTTTTTATATATAGTATGATTTGATTTCTAATATTTCTCAAATTAATTTTTAATCAATCAGATTTTTTTTCATTATATAATAGGGTTTATTAATGCTTATATTAAATGATTCAGATTTATTAATATTTATATAAACTTAATATTTATTTAATTAAAATGATTTTCAGTACATTAATATTGGAGAAAAAATGGTTTCATAATCTAAGATTAAGTCTGGTTTTTCAAGCTTGTCTTGTAAACACATTATGTGTTCTTATCCTTTTTATAATTTTTTCCTTCAATTTTTTACAGTTGTATTTTTATTCGTGTTAGAAACAAATTTGTCTTTTATTGTAAATGTCCTTGAAGTATCTAGAATAAGAAAATAGTGTATCAAATCGTTTTCGTTTTATTAAATAAATCCTTTTTTGATTCTTTTAACATTTTAGAATTAGATTTTTTAAAATAAAATAATTTTTTTTATGCGCTGGAATTTTAAATTCGAGCCCAGAAAATATTTTACAGATATTATTGGATCTCACTCATTATTCAAATTTAAGTGTTTATAAAACTGTAATATTTTTTTAATTGAATATAAATAAACTATGTTTAAATTGAGCTTTTCTTATTTTTAGTAAATATCTAACTAAAATAATATTTAAATATTAATGATTAAGGTTTAAATGTTGAAATAGAGAGAACGCTATTATTATTATTATCCTTGTGAAGGTCGTTACGTATTTAATTAAGTTGAAAAATGATTTATAGTCCAATGTAAAACTGTCTCTATATAAAATTAGCATTGAAATTTCAATCTCTTTTATTGTAAATCAGTTATCGTCTATTTGAATAAACATGGCAGTAGATGTCAAGAACAGTAAATTACTCTTACTCGATGATTCGTTCGAATGTACACAGTGGACGCAATAAACTTCTGTTTTATTTAAATCCAACGATTTAACTCTATCTCCATTAATATAAATTTCTGTTTGTCTCATTTTATGGCTATTAATAAAAACCAAAACGTTTATGGATGATCTGTTTGTGTACACACAGGAGTATGTTTCAAGTTCTTTCATGAAGTTAAACTCGAATTTATATATTTTTAAACGTATATACATATATATGTTTTACTGCACAACATTATGTACAGGCATCAAAAGATGTGTGTATGTAAATACCTTTCGTCAGATATCAACATGTGGTCTCAATGGACCACCGAGAGATCATACATTTGAATTTTTATGGCATTCCGTACGGACGCTTGTTACTAGAAGCCTATAATTACAGTAATTTTAAAATTATTATGTACAGTTAGCAGTTAATATTTCAATCGCTTTAGAAAAATTAATATCTATAAATCATTTTATTTGTCTTTATTTTATTTAGCATTATTTATGCCATTTATTTACTCAGTCTATATGTATATGTTTGTAATAGTAATATAGATAAATAAAGTATAAGGAAGGGCAAGTTACATGTCGAAGTAAAGATTAAAGATAAAATTCACTAAAATATTTAGAATTGTGAATCATCAAGTACTTTTAATAGAACTCGAATTTTGTACATAGCAGTGAACAAACATGATATTTTATTTATATATTTCATTAGAAGAGATAAAGTATGTAGATTGCGATGTAAATATCATGTTTAGATATTTATAAGTAAATTGACATAACTTATTCATATTAATTTTCAGTTCGTTTTCCAATTTTGATCTTATTGGATTGAAAATATATAAGGTTTTTCTAAAATGGTTAATATTTAATAAGTTTGATTATTTGGTGTTGTTGAAAGCATCTATCGATTTCTTCAATTATTAATCGTTTTCTTGTAAAGGTCAGTAACCTTTTAAATTTTGAATTAATTATATATTTCATCGGTTTTAACTCTAATTTGTAATTTTTAAATTTTATTAGAATTATATTTATTTTGTTTTAAAATTGTATTGAATTTTTAAATTTTACTAAATTAATTTTTAGTTTTTGTCATTTTTTAATATATATTTTATAGTTTAATGGGGTTTTATTTATTATAAAAAATATTTTTATTATTATTCATTGAAAGAAATTTATTTGAAAAAATAGATATATTTTTAATAAATTTATATGAAAATATAATTACTAAATTAACCATTTTGTTCATATAGAAATACTTTTTTAAAATAATGTTTTATAGATATTTTAAAATATTTTTTTTGATTACAATTTTTAATATTTTTTATAAAAGTAAAATAATAATTTTATATGATACAATTAATTGCTAAATTTCAAATAAGTCTTTATCATGGAATACTTTTTCTGTTGTACAGAAATGAAATATCAAAAATGAAATTTATTTTATAATATTTCAATAATATGAGAGTTTTAAATATCTTATTTTCCTTGTATGTTATTTTCAAAGTTATTACTAAGAAAAATAATACTAATGAAATAAAAAAGTAGAAATAGAAATTTTGCAATAGAGTAAAGTTTATTTTAAACAATAATTTTATAAAATTGTTATATAAATATTTCAATTATAATTTTCAACTTCTACTTTTCTTCTTTTTAGTACTTTTTTTTGATCTGAAAATTCATTAAACATCACTTTTGTCTGTTGGGGTTTACCACAAGACCAATTTTTTTTTATTTTCTTTATCCAATTTATGTATTCTTTTCCGAGTTCATCTGAGCTTGTTGAGAAAATTATGATATTGTCAGCAAATCTTTACTGACTAACCATGTCTTCATTTATTTTTATTTTTTCAGATTCCCAGTTTATGTAAATAATTTATATGTGTGTGTGTGTAAATTTATATATATATATATATTATATATATATATATATGTATATATATATATATGCAGATATATACTTGTGCTTATGAATTTAAATAAAATTCATCAAATTGCAAATAAATATGTATATTTTTAAAGTAATCAATTTTAATGATCTTATATATATTGTATATTTTAGGTGTGTGTAATAAAGATGAATATAATAAGTTTGTATATCTGTTTATTTTTGAATGGCAGTCACAACTGTACACCAAGTAAAAACTCTTCTACCTACTGTGAAAACTAATTTGTTTCACATTTAAATTTGACTCCTGCTTACGTGTGGGTGTTGATAAATTACACTTTTTGCCAATAAATGCACGTATTGCGAAAATTTCCACCTTTTTCACTAACTGTAATTTATAGCGCAATAAATTATAACCCATGGAGTAAAGAGAAAAAAAATGTTTTCTGATTTATTTGAATCATTCACTTTTTTGTATTGTATTCTATTAGAATCTAAACGAAAACTTTTTGATAATAATTAAAAAATAAACATAAACGTGTATGTATACGAATGTATCTATAAATCAGTTCATACGTGCGGATCTTTTAAATGGAGTAATTTCGTTTTTACCACAGATACCGGCGTTCCTTCTTTTTTGCTGCAGCGCTACGACTGCTGCTATGAATTTATGTTCAATTACTCCATCGTAGCGAAATGAAATTCCGGACTTTTAATAATTCTTTCTCAGTGCTTTGAATTAAAATTTCTGAAAGCAATGTCTGTATTTCAGGTTCAGTTCATACGTTTTTTCTAAAAAAAAAATTAATGGTTTTTTACAAATAGTTCTATAGAAGAAATTCTATTTTTAGTACAAACTATTTTACTATTCTTTCATTATATGAACAATTTTAATAAGCAATTAAAATTATTTTTTGTCGAATGCGAATACATAATTTAAAATATTTAATTATGTTCTGTAAATGTAAATGTTTTTTTTTTTTTTTTTTTTTGAAAAATATTTGTTGAATTAGAACCAGATAGCTAATTAAAAAATATTTTCTTTTAGAAAAATAAAGCGTGTTCTATACAAATGTTTTATTATGTTCGCAATTACTTCTTTCAATTTAGTATAATATGGATGCAATTTGATAAATTGTTTTTATTATTCATGGATTTGCATAAAACGAATTAACTGTTTCTAATTATTTCTAGTTTTTGTTTTTAATCTGACGATGAAAGAAATATAAGATAATAGCAATTTATTGTAAGAGTTAAAAAGAATCGAAATTTTGCACGGTTTTGTCTTCCCGTATGGTTATATAGATATAATAAAAAACATCTTTATGGATGTATGTATATAATAGATGGAGCAGAAAATTAATTATAGTCCATGAGATCATAAAACATCTATTGGATTTCTATAGACTAGTAATACACGTATAAAAAACGTACACATCATGTTAATAAACACAAATGGGTGTCTTCTCAATACGCTACCGTCGTCATTGATGCTGACTTTGATAAATTGAGTAATGACGTGTAATTTCAGTTTTCATAGTAATTTCTTTCGTTCGAAGATAGGAAATACAAGCGTACGAACAGAACAACTTTGTGTACGTACATGAATATTACAAAGAACAGTGACGTCGGCTCGCAACGAACAGCGATCTCAATGTTTCTGGAATGCTCTACAATACAATTTAACTGACTGAGAGCGTATGTAGGTTAATAACAACAACGAGCAATGATAATAATAATAGGTTGTAGGTATTGGAACACGCTGTGCTGCATTAAAGTGGTAGTCGATTGCTTTAAAACAGTGCTATTTATGTTTATACGTTGACGTTCGAGCCGTTTCTCTGTAGAAAATGTTACACGCTTGTGTAATTTTCGTGTAAAAACAATAGTCGAGATCAGAATGTTGTAAAAAAGCATGTATTGTTGCGATTGTGATTATGGGTTTTCTACACGAATTACACTTTTGTGTCTTTTTTTATTTGTTATTATTGTGTATTTATCGATTCTAATATGCTCCAATCTATTTTTTTTTCGTTTTTACGATTTTTATAAACAAGAATAACAAAAAGCAATGATTAAACTTTGTCAAGAACGTGCTATACTGATTCAATATTAACTCAATAACTGTAATGTTCTATCATTACAATTATTCGATATGTTCAATTATTTAAACTTTTTAGATTAGTACTTTTTATTTAATAAAATTATTATTGCAACTGCTTGTTTTAAAAATTCAATTTTTTAACTTAAATAGTTGTATCTCTTCAATTAAAATTTATAAATTGATCAGTAATATTTTTATATATGTATGTCAATCATTTATTTAAACATTATAAAATTTTATAAAAATATTCAATAGTCATTCATATTCTCTTTATTTATTTATATAGTTTTTAATAGCCAATCTGTCGTTATTAGAATACCGTATTATAAAATCGAAAATTAAACACATTTATAAAAAATTGTGATGAGGTGTGACTAGTGTGAGTAAAAGTGAATTAGCTTTAGAGCCAAATGAGTATTGAAATATTTTTAATAGATATTTTTCTTCTTTTTATTTTTATTAATTAATGTCTATTTGGAAAAAAATGTTTATTAAATAAGATTCAATAATACCTTTGGTTTTGGTGCAGTAGCCATTTTTTCCATTAAATTAATTAGTACAAAAATATTTTACTGAATGTTAATAATAAATCTATTGATAAATTCTTTAATATTTATATTGATTTTAATTTATTACATTGTAATTTATTGAATAAATGTATTAAAATCACATTGAAATAATCAGACTGAAAATAAATAATCATTTATATCATTCTTTTATATATACTATTTATAAAATATGTCTAACTGTAAAATAAATTTCGAGATTAGAAAATTCAATTCAAAATGTTTGTGCTAAATATAAAGTAAAATCGAACAATAAGTTAATTTAAATATTGAAATATACATTCGAATATGTAAATAAAATTGAATATGTTAATATAAAAATTACAAATGCAGTTTGTTATCAGTTAATATAGTTTATCAATTACTGTTAGGCCCGTTATTCGGTTTGATGTTTTTTATCAAAGCAAATGTGACAGTTGACATGGTTTCTAGCGACTGTTCGAAATTTTCGGGTCACATTTCTGAAGAAAAGTGTATATCATTTGAAATAAATTTAAGTTTATTCTAAAAAGAAATTGAAATATTTTTCAAAACAAAATTTAATGTTTATTTTATGTCATTCTATATATTTAAATAAATAAATGCTATATTTAATAGATTATTTTTATTACATGTCAGGTTCAATGTTAGTAAGTATTTCAAAAATTAATTATTCTGAAATGGAGGGTGGTAGTTAAGTAGTTATCAGATTGAACTGTTGACTAATTTATCTTGAATTCAGAATACGTGAGCTCGGTCATGTAAATTATATTATCTTTCAGTAAGAAAGCTATTGTTTCCTTATTCAAACATATCCACTGATTTGGTTTGATCTTGACAAGAGAATTTGTCGAGTTCATTCATTGAAATAATTTTTATGATGTGAAAATATAATTTTTTATATATAGTAATTTTTCATAAATATAAATATTATGATTTTAAGCACAAAGGTGTGGCTATAGAAAAAAATATATTTCAATCAATTTAAAGTTAACGTTAATGAACTTTTTAAACAATATTAATCATATATTGGACTTCATTTATTGATAATAAAATTAAAAAGAATTTTAAAAAAATTAAATCAAAATAATTTTTTTACAACAAATGAAAATGAAACTTTTTTTGTAAAAAAATGCATTTATTGTGTTTTAGAATGAGTAGTTTTGGCGATTTTAGTAAATTTTAACTATTATATGTAGATATAAATAATCCGAATGATTTTTCATGTACATTTGTGTTTCTCGAGACACTGTAAAGGTGTTTCTTGCATATTGAACAGATAAGATGGTACCTTTTCGTTGACCCTCTATCTTTATTGATATATAAAGCACAGCATTTTATATTACTTCTTGATAGTTTTTCAAAATCCATATTATGACCAATTTTCACTGTTTCTTGTTTTTTCCTACCAACCATTCCATCTCTATTGCATTTATTAAAGATGGTATAAATTTTAAGCAGAACTTTTTTCTTCATTTGTAATTTCCTGGTAGATAACAAACGCGTTTAGTACTTCTTCTGAAAATATTAAATACAACTTTTTCCAAATGTTAAGGTTTCTTCGTATATTTAGGTATGTGTATAGCATTATATTAGATCCATTAATGCTTACCATAAATTTATTATAATTTTCACGTATTAACACATAAAAATATGTATGAATTAGTTTTTGACTTTTTTTTTAAAAAAAAACAACATTGATTTTTAATGAGTTCTAGTACTTAGAAATCCGAGGAGCTATATGTCGTTGTTGATATTTTTCATAAATATATGGAGGAGTGATAAATCATTCATTGGCAATCAAAGGGTTAAAATCGAAATCTATTTTATTATAAAGTTTAATCAAGTATAATGAGAAAAATGAAAACAACAACAATATTTTAGATACTATAACGTGTTTGTCCAATCAATAACGTTTTTTTTTTATATATATGTATACATAAATATTTATTTTATGATCAAATCGTGTAAAATTGTACGTGTAGTACGTGCGTGCACGTACATTAAAAAGAAGTCCGAAACGCCGACCATGAATACGATTGTTCCGTAAAACTATAATTACATGTTATCCGAAAAACATTGTCTCTTTCTTTCCAAGAAGTCTATCGAAACAACAAAACAATTAGCAACGTAAGCGGCTCAGAATGAAGTGCCTTATTGATCACAGAACGTAGAATCACGCGCGCGACGTACATACATACTTTTATACGCCTCTGTATAGCCACACACACCCAACGAACACTTTTGTAAATAAGAACACATGCGGTCGATTTGATCATAGCGTTTGATTCAAGACACACACGGGTCATTACGAATCAGAATCACGTATCGTCCATGTTTTCATTGACAATTGTCTGTTGTTTGGACACTGGCCATCACTGATTGAGAAAAAGATAAGACGGATATATTGGTTGGGTACGATGCTGATTCAGCCTTCGTACAGAAAATGTATGAAAAATCGTTATGAATCATTTTTTTTTGCACTTTTATCATTTTATAGAAATAGATTAAATAATCATAGGTTATTTATATACGTATTGGCAAATCATTTATATATTTATAATATTTGAATTGTTATTATCTGTGTAATTATAGTAATTTATGTTTACTCAACGTTACACCAGTTTAATGATTGAGGTATATGTTATGCAAATAAATAATTGCATATTGTATAAATAATCATTACATTTATACTTCACAGTACGTACACTCACTCATATGTATATTTTCATAGGTGTCATAAATGTGTATATCTATATAATAAATTCAGGATGAATAATTCAGAATAAAATTAATATGTGATTAATATATTTACAAAAATAGCATTTTATATATATATATATATATATATATATATATATATATAAAATTCTAGGAATATTACAAGTACGTCAGTGAATTTTTTTTTATTTTCTAGTGTATAAAATATTCATTATTCATATCAGTATAATTTTTTTTAACTGTGAAGATTAATTTAACTCATATTTAGACTAGCGTCAAAATCTATTTTTTTCAAATGCATCATAAATGTAGGTTTCTAACGTTTATTCATACGCCTTAGTACAAAATTATTTAATCAAGTTCTTTTTTTTGGTATGTCGTTAGTTTTTTAAAAAATGGAACGTTTTTAAGCCTGTAAAATATTTGTAAATTTAGTTAGTTATAGTTTTTTTTTCTTAAATTAAATATATAACATATTTCAAAAATATTATTTCATTATTACTATATTAAAGTTTGTGTCCAGGTATTTTTAATTTGTAATTTAAATTTTTAGAAATAGATTTGATAGGTAAGAAAAATTATAACTAGTAAAAATTATAAAAATGACATTAAGAAACATTATTTTTCTTAATGTAAAATAGGAATAAGTGTGAGAGTGTAATTAAATTAATTATAAATAAAACCATACGAATCATTATTTTTTTATCAAAATGTTGAAAAATCGAATACTAAATTGTAGACAACTTTTTTTAAAAAAAAATATTGTGCAATATAAAAATAATTTTCATTATAGCACTCATTAGTATATACAAATAAATAGTAAAGAATTTTATAATGTCTTGACAAATATGGAATAATTGATAAAATTGGACGTAAACTATGGCAAATAATATATTTTTTCGTAATTTACAATTGGAAAAATTATAACGGGATATTTTAGAAAATAGTCGGAGGTTTGTAAATTTAGTTCGGATTTTTTTTAGATTTGTGAGAAATCCAGTCGAGGAGGATTTTAAATATAATATATATATTCACTCTCTTTCTATGGCAAACTAATAAGTTGGGAAATTGGAAAAAATCAATCTTTTATAAAAAAAAATGTTTGAGTCTGGAATGCTTTTAATTCTAGAATTTTCAAAATACCCTCTTTCTTAATTAAAGCTTTTAGAAATCAGATTAAGGATGATATAATTTATTAATATAAAAAAATATTTTAAAATTGGAATCCTTGTTATTGGAATTATTGTCTTTGGTAGATGTGTTATTTAAGTATTGATATTTAAATTACATACTTTAGAAAGAGATTAACAACAATATTTTATTAATCGTATAATATTTTTATTATCAATGGAAAGTAATTTTAATCAAAAAATAACAAATTGAAAAAATCCAATGTGTTAATTTTTCTAAATTCATTTTTGTTCTAATTTTGTTAAAAGAATTAATTGTTAAAAATATGTTATAAGTTGTTATATTTTTTAATTCTATCTTATAATGTTAAAATATTACAAAAACATTTCAAATATATTTTTTAAAAATAAAATTTTATCTTTTAAATAAAGACGTACAAAATTTGTAGCTAGTAGAATATAAATTGATGTTTATTTTTGCTTGGAATTATTTATATTAACGAAAACACTTCAAATATATATATATATATTTTTTAAAAAAAATATAAAATTTCAAGCTAGTAGAATATAAATTGGTATTTATTTATTTTTTGTCTCGAATTATATTTTTTTATTTGAATTAAACAATAAAATATTATTTGTTGTGTAATAATATTTTTAATAAAATATTATTTATGTTACAGTGAATTCCAAAATTAAAATTAAATTAATTATAAAAATCTATTTTTTAATATCAAGGATTTAAGTATAAAAAAATTAGTTTTTTAAAACGATGTAAGGATCAAAATCTGTTATAAAAGTTACAATAAAATTGCATTACAACAATTACAATAACCTAAGAGTGCATATAATGAGAAAGTAATTAAAATTAATTGATAGAATTAAGGTTGTTTATAATTATAATAAATTGAAGTGTAAGAAAATGATATTAAGATACTTATCTACATAATTATCAGGCGTGGAGAAAAAATAAAGATATAAAACTTGTATATTGAAATATTTAATTAAACCCTGCTTATAATACATATTTTTTTGTTGCGTATTACGCATAAACGTACGTGTAATTTTATATATAGTGAAGCTACTGACCTACGTCAGAGCTCAATTAATATTAAAATGACTTAAATCACCTACTTACATCAATACTAAAACATCATACAATTTGGACGTGACGAAAGATAAACTGATGTTAATTGAAACATACATGAACGATGATGCCCACGCCTCAGTTTTACATTAAGACAGCAATTTACAATTGTATACAGCATTATTTCGAGACCGCATAACACGAAATCATAATTTCAACAAATATACATGCGAAAAAAAAACATTATGTTGAGTACAAACGTGCCGTGCATTTACTTAATGGATGCTTCTGTTCGCAGTGACATTTTCAAATGGATATTTTGACTTTGTATGAATGGTACTGTCTTTTACAATATCATGTTTTCAAGATTTTTTTTTATCGATAGAGATTATATATGAACGTTTTAGAACAGTGAATATTTTGAAATATGAAAAAAAAAATTTAAACGGATTTATATTTCAAACATTAATATTTATCTTGATAATAGAGTTGTAATTATATATATATATATATATATATATATATATATATATATATATATATACATAAATTAATTTGAAAGAACACACGTGTATAATATATACGCTTAACGACATTCAGAAAACGAGTTCTAGAAATATAATTGTTATAAAGACTAATCCACTCATAATTTTCTATTGCAAAACAGTTCGTATTTTTGCAATGTACATTAAATTCTATTTAAAAATATTCTCGTTTGTAAGTGCATGGTATAATTTATAGAGAAATTATACGCATTTAACGTTCACCTAATTGCGTTTGTCCTTGTTCACTTTTTCGCTGCTAATTACAATCAAATTTCAAATAACATTTCAGTGTTCAATAGTAAAATCATTTTAGTTCAAAAGCAATGGTTGTTGTGTCTTCAATTTACTTTTCGAACACAATTAGTTATTAGTTTGAAAGGTTTTAAATTGAGTTTAGATATAGTAGTTCGTTTTATTTTAATGCTTTCGACCTGCAATTTACTATGTGTTATTTATTTGAAAACCAAAAATTGAAATTGTCAACAGTATTTATATTTTTAAAGATTAATACGTAAAAGTATATTTCATAGCAAAATACATATTTAAAATTTGCCCTAAATTTTTTTTAAGAAAAATAAGATTTTTTGTTATTATTCTGTTTTATTTTTGTATTTTAATAAAACTTGTTGTTTATTTAATTTTATTATTTTCTAGATTGTATAACATTTGTGCTTAAATTATTGTATATGCTATAAATATTTTCTATAATTTAATCTTGCATTAATAAATCTAATAATGATAAAGTATATAATATTAAAAGATAAATTTAATTAAAATAGCAATTTATTTTCATATAGAAACATGAATTGAAATTAATTTCATAATTTAATGCTAATATAAATTATTGATTTTGTAAACTGAATGTTATTATTGTAATTCAATTATTTGATTTTTAATCAAAATATGTTTTATTAATTTTCCAAAACATAATTTGGAAAATAACCTAACTTTTTATGGATAATATATAAAAATTGTTTTTACTTATAATCAAATAATATCCATTTTTCTATTATCTTTATTCATAGTTATATATTTGGAATGAACTGATAGATAATATTATTTTTTTGATAGAAAATAATAACTTTTAAGACTAGTTTACATTTGATATTTTATTTATGTAAAATTTTACCAAGAATAATTATATAAAAAGTGATAAAAAAAGTTTTACATTTCATATTTATTCAATACAGTATATTTTTTTACTGAACATAAATATCAAATTTATTTTCTATTTGATTAGAAATTTTCAATCTATACTTTTTTTCGAAATAAAAAAAATTTCCATCAAATTAATATTTTTCTATTTTTTGTTAAATGAAGATCTCTTCCAAAATTCTTTGCTTTGACCGATCTAAGGCCTATCGTTTTCGTTTCATTTTGAAGAATTTTTTATTTCTCTGTTCCATCTATTCCTCTTCCTGGACCTTTTTATATATTTGGGTTTATAATCAATAATATCTCTTGTCCATCGGTAATGGTCTCTTTTTGCTAAAGAACCGACTCATTTCAATTTTAATACTTGTGTTTGTGTATATTTTGATTATAAATATTCTTATATATTATTTTTTAAAAAGATAAATTTGTTTTAATAATTTTTAATTAATTCCAATTATGTTATTTAATATCTCTCTCTCTATCTCTCTCTCTATCTCTATCTATCTTTATATATATATATATATATATATATATATATATATATATATATATATATATATATATATATATACATATATGTTTGTACGTTTGTATGAATACATGTACTGATGTGTATTTTAAAAGATCATAAAATAATTTTCCAAAAAGAAAATGAAAGTAGCATAAAAATGTAAATTTTATTTCGTTTTAACATACATGAAAAATAATGTCATATTACTCTACTGTTTTATTACAGTAAATTTAAATATGTATTTACTGAACAACCGAAATTTATGTGTACTATATAGACTTTCAGTTTATTTGACGTATCCAAGCTATAAACTCTTGAATATATATGTTGCTGTACATTAAATATTTTTGGATCGATGCGCTTGTTTTTTAGCGAAGAAAAAAATTTAACCGCCATTCAAGCTTCGTCGACAACAACGTACTTATAACACTCAAATGGGTATTTTGAATAGATGATCTCAAATTGATTTCCCTAACGTTTTTAACAGAGGGTTGTGCTAGCTAGCGTGGGGAAAATTACTTGTGCGCTACGGACAAGAATAATATTTTTTAATGTCGGAAAAACTTTCATAAAACAATAGCTCTTGTGTTGTTGTTGGTAAAAGGGTTGGAGGATTGTTGGATTTTGCAATCGACATACTTGATATGTAAAACGAGTGTACAGAATAATTATTTTGTAATATATTCATTTATATTATATATAACTTATATAAATTATGTTAAATTTTCATACACTTTTTTAATAAACTTTGTGTTTTTTCTAGGTGAGTGCTGACAAACTAATTTTATTTCTTCAAAAAATATTCAAAGGAACTTGTAAGTTTTTTTTAATATTTATTTTATTATATATATATATATATATATAATCAACAATAAATCTTTGAAATATTTGAACCGTGTTTTAATTGGCCTTGTTGTGTAGAATTCCTTTTCGCAATTAATTACAAAGCTCGACCATATTTCACAGTAGCACGCATCGCGCAAAAACGTGAGAACCTTAATTGGTGAAATACAAAAGATATATTTTAAATAATATCTTAATATAAATCAGTGACAGCGTAAAGGAAACGAACTGCAACTACATTTTTTTATATTTGACGTAATTAAAATGTTAATTGGTTGGTTATAATAATTGATATATATATATATATATATATATATATATATATATATATATATATATATATAATCAGTTTATGTCATTTGATAAAATAAAACCATTCGTCATTAAAATGATATTTTACATATTTATATTTGGCTTGAAGCAATTCACAAATTAACATAACTGTTTATATTTCATATTTTGTATTTTATTACACACACAAACACATTTATATATATATATATATAATTTTTCTGAAATTTTTTTCAAGTCAAATTATAAGTAATTAATTGATTAAAATTCTGTATTGTTCATTGAATTTAAAATTGAACTTTTTTCTGAAATACTTATATAAATAAACTACAAAATGTTTTTAAATTACTAATAATTATTTTTAAATTTTTCAATTGGGTAATTGGCAGTGAGTGAGAAAAGATTTAGAATAAACATTTATTTCTTTTTATTGTTAATACGAATTATCTATTTTTAGTGTAGTAAAATAACTTTAAATTGAATAACTTACCACTACAATATAAGGTTTTATAAGTACGTTCAGTAATCAATTTTTGTTTATTTTATTCACTAATGCGTATTTTGGTAGCAGTGCTAACGTTATCATTGTGTTTTACTATAAAATCTAGATCGTTCAGGTAGTTGTAATTTTTTTATATACTTATTTTAATTCATTTTATTTACAAACATTTTAATTTCCGGTTTTGTGGTGAATATTTTTTTTATTGAAAGAGTAAAATTTCAAATGTTTGAAATGTAAACAATAAATATCCGTAAAAATTTTACCATAGGATTGTGATTAGATAGAATGAACTATGTAATTAGAAATCAATTGCTGTTATTATGGAATGTTAAATATTTTTGAAAACATTTTAGCTGAAACAACTAATAGTTTGTTATAAAATAGTTATATTGTATTTACCAAAAGTACAAAGTTAATATATGATTGTGAATTGTAATATACAAATTTTAAAATTATTTAAGGTTATGTGCATCATAAAAACATTTTACTTTAATTTTTCTGATATATTCTTTTATTAACATTATTATCAGTTTTTCAAAACTAATTAAAAAGTATTTGTTGGTTTGTTTACGTATCCATTTATATATATATATATATATATATATATATATATATATATATATATAAAATATATGAGATGATTAAAAAAATTTTTAAAAAAAATGTATTTCTAAATGTAAAAAATTCTCTTTTATTCAGAAAATTTCATTATTACTTCTTTAAATAACAAAGCACGTAAAATATTATTTTTTATTATCACGAGAAAAATGTATGTAGTACAGTTGTATGTAACGAAATTTAGAGAATGGAACAAGATCTTTTTTTATAAAAAATATGTCTTAATTTTTAAATAATATTGATATTTTCTTTAAAAAAATTATAATTTTAAAATACTAATAATATACAATTAAAGTGTATAACATTTTTCGTGGATTTTTTTGACGAAATTTTAATATAAGTCGATTTGGTTATTTCTATTAAAGTTTAATGTAAAAGAAGTAAAACATTTTTTTTATTTTATAGTGAATATTTAAAAATGTAATTTTCTATTTTCGGAATTGTCACATAAAGTAAGTAATTTACTAATGGTTTTCGTCTAAAAAATAAAATAGACAAGAAATGAGAAAGAGAGAACAGAGGTTGTTATTTACTGAATTATTAATGTTTGTCGACTTTATGTAAAGAGTGTATGGATAAGATATTTACGCAAAGAGTGGATCTATATTTAAATAAAAATATCAAATACATTCCTTAATATCATAGTAAATATAAATTATTTTATAATAAATTGGTTTGAATCCCCTGATACGATATACTTGTAAGAATTTTATGACATTTATGTGCATGTAGTATCCAATTTATTAGAAAGTCTGCTAATGCACGTCAGTAGAGTAAATAATGGGCTAGTAGTAGTTGCTGACTGGATACAATTTCCACATTCCCTCTCATAAAAACATTGATCGAATATGTAGGTACGTGTACTTAAACTTTCAACGGAATCAAAAAGATGTCAATATTCCCCTATCGGATGACAGACTGAAATGTACGGATTATATACATTGTGAAGTGAACGCAAACTACATTTGATTCACATTTCATGTTTATATAGAGTTAGATAAGTGTGCACAGATAACATACAAGAGAATGTATGTTTTGTGCTGAAAACATGGTAAAGTTTCATCACGAAACTATCATTTATCATCGAAGACGGCTAAAAGATATGGTCCAATTAGAAGCCGACGATGATATCCATTTAACAAACTGCTGGAATGATAACTGCTCAAGTTGCCGCATTCATCATGTCGGCCGACATCGAACACCCGACTCGTACTCTTCTCTTATTGTTGTTCTAAAAAGAATTTTCTTTGACGGTCGATGTTCCGGATTGACTTTGCGGTGATAAATTTTCGGTTCGCGAATGCATGTCTTCGAACCAATAATAATGAAATCTAGATAGATAAATCCAACAAAGTAATAAAATAAACTCATATATATATATATATATATATATATATATATATATATATATATATATATATATATATAAAGTAAAAAGATTTTATGTCATAAAGAAAACCATTTGTGGTAAGCATTCGTTTTTTAGAATCTTGTTTTATATATAGAGAATTGTATTTTATGTTTATTCTACTAAAAAGATATAAGTATATAGTATCACCTGAAAATATATAAAATTGGACTTTTATTCAGATTTGTTTTCAATTTTCTGTTAAAGTAAACATTTTTTTGTAATTAATTAGATTATAAGTGAGGTAATTTTATTCATGTTTATTTTAAAAATATAGGTGATAAAATAAATATAACTCAAAAATTAGATATATTTATTTAAAATTTTAAATAATGAATTGTAATTTCATAATTTAAAAATAATTTAACCGTGTGGAAAAAATATTTAAACCAATTTAATTTAGAAAATCAGTAAGAAATAATAAACCGTAAACGATCAGCTAAAATATCAGAAAAAAATGCTATTTGAATATTAATTCTTATCAAAAAATTATAAATACATCAAATTTATATTATAAACGGTGGTCCAAATGAGGATGAAGGGTTTAGACATATATTTATTTGTTTATTATTATTTAATATTTTTTTAACTATTTTTTAGCCTCATTTGGACTGAAATCTATTTATTGAATAAGAATTTATATAATTATTGATTGATAAGGAAAATATAAAAAAAATATTGCAAAATTTAAAATTGTTCAAGTTTATAAATTAAATTTAGTATAAAAATAATCTATCAGTTTATTTTTATTTTTATATGTATGTAAGAATGAAAATAGGTATTTTTTAAAATTAATGGATCATTTTTTTTGTAATAAAAAATATTTCGCAGTTGAATTAACATTGTCAATATTTTTTTTTAAAAAAATATTAGAATCCACTTTCAAATTAAATTTTCCAAAACCTCCTTTTTCCTAAATGCCAATTTAATCTCGTGTATTAAATATTCAACCAGAAATATACGTTAAAGTGTGAACAATGAGTGATTATTGATCATGTTTATAAAATCTTGCGATGATGGAGAGTATTTTTTTAATTAAAAAATCGAGAAATGTCAGAAAGAAATAATTAATTCGTACGAAAACATAAACAGATATAAATCAGTTCGTAATACATTTTTTATAAAAACAGTACCATTATCGAAATTAATTATCTTCCAATTTATTTATAATTACATACTGGACGTGTAGTAAAATGATTGAATACAATCCAATCAATACATCAATGAAATCATAATTATGGTTCTGTTTTACCGGTTGAAATTTAGCAAGGATAACTGCTGAATGTCAAACGAATGAGTCGAAAATTACATTTACTTTACAGAAGAAAAACGTACCGAATACAATTAATGCATATATAAATACGTATGTATACAAAACTAAATTTATAAAGTGCTTGTTCATAAAAAAGCACATTTTTTCATGTATTCATGTCAAGACCATAAACGGTTTTTTTTATTCTCGCATTAGTAAAAAATGCATACACATTGTGTGTTTATAATTCGTATGCATACGAATATATGATTACAAACAAATATATATATATATATATATATATATATATATATATATATATATATATATTTAGTGTGTGTGTGTAATCAGTATTTTCGTGATCAAGTACTGTTGTTAATACAACAAGGTCGTTTATCCAACATGGGATGCATAATAAAATACATGCACGTTTTCGTACGATAGCCTCTGGCTAACAAGCTTAATTCTATACCGAATGTTTGTTGATAACAACGATTTTGAGACAAATAACTCAAGCTTAATTGTTATTACATGTAAAAGATTATATTCGGTTTGTCATTAAATAATAATCGAGAAATTTCTGATTTACGTCTGTACTAATTTACTAATAAAATTATATGCATAAACTTATATTAAGTAAAATTACAACTCGGTAGATATTTAATATTATACTATATTAATATTGTTAATATAATTCTAGATTTAACTCCTGTTAATATTATTCTTGTGATATATTTTTCAAACATGTGAAAATAGTATAAATAAGAAGTTATTTTTAAAACAGTAATTTACTATTAAAATATATCAAAGGTTAACAATTCAATAACTAGCAAATATATACATGTACATACGTTTGAATCATTATTTATATAATGCTTTTCCAAGTTAGAATGAAATTTGTAATAGAAATTTAATAAATTCTGTATTCAATTGAGAAAAGGTGTCTTTTGAATCGGTGATAAATGTGTCAAAGGTCTGAGTTTGAGTTCAAATTTCCAACATTTGTCATCTGTCAATAAGAAAACGATTTTTTCTAACAAGTGATAATTTTAAACGTCGGATGTATCTGAAGTGAATTTGAATAAAAAAGTATTTCAATTTTATCAATATATTTTTATCAAAATATTTAATATACGTAATTGTAAATATGCTATTTTTAAATATTAATAAAAATATTTTTTTCAAACAATTCTGTTATCAGAATAAATGTAAATAAAATTTTATACGTATATTAACATTTTTGTTTAAATATAAACTCATATCTGTAAAATTAGATCATGTTGTATAAAAAAAATATATAAATCTATTAGTAACATTTATAGTACAAAATTAAAAGTGGAAAAAGGATGGATAATAGTTGATCAAATAAAGGTGTACATTTTTGTTTGTTTTTTCGAGATTCATTGATTATCGATCTATTGAAAAAGTATAAACTAAAATTAAAAAAAATATATAAGACTAATATAAGGATGTTTTTTTTTTTAAAAAAAACAAGATTATTAAACAGAAATAATGATAATAAAATATTTACAAACTATAAAAAATATTCAGTTTATTTCCATGTGTATTAAAAAATATATAACAATTTTTAATCAAAAGTATTGAACGTATATTTGACAAAATTTTAATTTTTATGGAAATATTAGGGGGAAATATATATTATATTTATTTTAAATTTTATTAATTACAAGAACAATTTGTTTATAATTAATAAAGTAGTTAATTTACAACTCAATTTTGAAAAAAAGTAAATAAATTTTATTTAATCAAAAATTAAAATTCATAAAAATCATTTTTACTCGAATTATTTAGATGAAATGTTAAATATTAAACAAAATTTTATTTTTGACATTTTCAGTGCTGTATAATTAATTTCAATAGAAATAAATTAGTTCTTAATACCATAAGATTTTATAAAATGTTTAAATTATCATTTTATTCCTCATTTTTTTTTTTGTTAATGCATATTTTAATAAAAATTCTATCCAAATGTCCATTAGTAGAAATAAATGATCTAATAAATAATTTCAAGATTTTATAACATTTTATGGTATTGAAAATGATTCATTTTTGTTAAATAAAAAAATAAGTTTAGTTAAAATATCAATATTTTATTAAAAAAATATTGTCTTAGCTTAAACATAAATTTAAACCAATTTATCATTGAATTTTTTAAAACTTCATTGAATTAATGATTTGAGTTCTTGTTTTAAAATTGAATGTTGTTTAAATAGAAAATTATACAAGTTCATAGATATTCCTAATTAATAATAATATTCTTTTAATGTGTAAAAAATATTTCAAATAGAAATTCTATTCATCTTTTATTCTTACAAAATATTTTTATCATTGGAATTAAATAAATATGTTTTTTTTTATTATATTCAAACCATTTACATATGTTTATATAAAACAAGATTATGAATTATTGTAAATGGTCAAAAGTGTTATATAATTCAGTACATATTTTGCAATTAGTTTTCAATCCATTTTTGAAATCTATGTAATTTATTGTACTTATTATCCAGACAATTGTTTGTACTTATATATGTTTAAGTACACAATGTATCCAACATTTAAATAATCAATCAAATCAGTGCAATAACAGTTTGCAATGATTATTATAATCATATCCAGTCATTTGGCATTAGTACGCCAACGTCGTTACCATTTGTATTGTAAGAAGCGAATTGCAATTAGACATGAATAGATTTAATAGCTTTAGAGCATGACGAAATGTGTTACGTTGGTAGTATTGACGCTTCTATTCATGTGGATGGAATTCCTTTGAAATCGTATGAATAAAATACAACCGAATCAAAGTCCCGTACAGACGTCTGTGTTCTGTAGAAGTGTTCCTGTTTTAAATTATTTATTGTATTACGTGCACAATAGAAATATCAAATTCAATTAATGTAACTAGTTTAAGTGTCAATTATACATTGTGATTTGTATTGGAACTTCGTATACGTTATGTATTTCAATCGTTTACGATATTAATATTCCCTATTTTATGCTTGTTATTAATTTTAATTTAATTCACGTTGTTAAACGGGTTATGTACTTTAATGGTGTTAAATTAACGATGAAATACTAGAAAGGTATTAGAGAGGATAAAATAGAAATTCTCAAAATCTGGGATTAGATCCATTTTATACATACACATGCATATACACAATCTTCTAGTTTTGTTTTTCTTTTTGAAATGGTGCCAAGTGAGCATTTCTGTCGAAAAATTCAATTCGAGAAAAATGCCTTGAAATATATTTTTTATCCATGTTATCAACTTTTTTCATATTACATATATCTTTTGAATAGTATCAGATTTTTGGATTTTAAATTTTTTATGCAATTTATTTTTCTTGAAGAAATCATAAGCTATATAAATATTTTTTTATTTCAGTCAATTTGCCTGTATATATAACATAAATTTCACAATTAATAGGCAAAATATATTTTTTTCTACTATTATTAATACTGTTTAAAATAATATAAAATTAAATTGATTATTTTTTATTTTTTTTGATAAATCGAATTTAATAAAAATTCTGGAAATTTATATATATATATGATATTTTTTATATAAAGTGATCCAAATGAGACTAAAGGATAGTAAATGACAGTAAGCAAATATTTAATAATTTCTTAGTCTTATGTGGGTTATCTTATATATTCGGAAATTTAATTTCTAATCAGAATATTTGTATTTTCGATTGATTATATTTTTGTAAGTTATATATGTATATATATATAGAGAGAGAAAGAGAGAGAGAGAGAGAGAGGGTTTTTTTTGTATGTGTGTGCTATATTTATTTAAATACATTTTTTCCTTATTTTAGGTGTTTAATGTTTAAATTTAACATACAATTTTATTATCTATATATATTTTTCTCATTATCAATCAGTCGTCCATATTGACCAGATTATTTTTCTATATTTCAAATATGATATGTTCGATAATTTTAACTGATGAAGTATAAAAGAAATTTATTAAAATTAAGTTTCTGATAAAGATATATTATCGACGTTTTGTTCTTTTTTCACATTTTCCAGTTATTGAAAGCTTTTTGAAATCTGTTAATTGAGTTATCTTCCTATAATTCGAAAACCTGTTTATTATTATTAATTTCAAGTAGTCAATGTGGCACTTTAGTACATACATCATCATCATTATGTTATAAAAGTCTATATCAACCAACTGCTAGACGAAATCCTCATCGAATGTCATTAGATATGAAATATTTTTTTAAAGATTGTTCCATTGTTTCCAGTTCGCGGCTAATCTCATCCAACCCACCTTCACTATACTTCACAATTTTATCTTTCGATCTTTAATAAGACATTTTTCTGCCTGTTGGTCACCACTTCATAATTATTGTTGTTTATCTGTTGTTTTTCTTCTTGATTTGTGTCCTGTCCATGTCTATTTAATCGATTTTATTTGTGCGTGCGCACGCACACACACATTACACACACACACACACACACACACACACACACACATATATATATATATATATATATATATATATATATATATATATATACATACACACACACTTATATTTCTCTTTTTTTTGTTATAATGACGTATTGAATATTACAACTGAAACCAAAATTAGAGATAGAATTCAACGAAATATAGCACAAGATATGTTATCATCATGTATGATATTCTGTGAAAAATATTTATTAATATTTACAAGTGATCAATATTGGTAGAGATAAGTAATTTATTTATATATGTACATGTGTGTGTGTGTATATATATATATATATATATATATATATTAAAATGCATTTTTTATTTTAAGAAATCAACATAGGTATAGTACAAAATATTTGTTAACATTTTCATATGCTATTGTTCATAAAAATAAAAGAAACATTAAGATCAAATTCAATAAAAAGTCTTTTGTAAGATATAATTGTAACATTTGTCAACTAAATTGTATATTTAAATGTATTTAATTATTATAAAAATGTTTCTTATTTGTTAAATATTTAAAATTTATATTATTCATTGTAATTCTGGCACTCGTGTGAGTTTGTTACGAAATATTAATGAAACCATAACATACGTTGCGAAAATATACATTGACATAGGTTGTATCTACTGAATAGTAGCGAAACTTAATTATTTACGCAAACTATTAAAATTACATAAACAACGTACATTGTTAGTTAATTACTTTAAATGTTTAACTAAATGCTGACATAAAGTGCTCTCTAGTCAGTGTTCATTAAATGTATTCATATAGTTATATATTGAATCATTTTAAGTTTCAAATTTATTACTTGATGCTTGTGTTTAAAATTAAATTTCTTGAAGATGGATAGTATTGTGCATTTTTAAATCTGTGTGTGTTGTAATATATGTATACACACACATGCATATATATGTACATTTTTAGTCATTTATATTTTTTATTTTATTTGATATTATTTCAAATGTGAAGATTTTTTTTTAATATTTTGTATCTGTATTAAGGATAACATTTATGTAATTAAAAACAAGATGCCTAAAACTGACTAAATTGTTTTCTTTTTATTTATTGTAATTTTTAAAGTTTTCCTCATTTCACTATATTGATAAGTGAATTCTGTAATTTATTTGTCATAAAATTATGTTATTCAAAAAAATGTTTAATAATTTTTTACTATGTTTTCAAAATCTTTAATTTACCTGTATTTTTTTTAAATATCAAAATAAATATTTTAGATGATCTGATACAACTATAATTACTTATACATTCACTGAAAATTATAATAATGGTTTCTAATCATTTTTATAATTTTCAACAAAATTATTTAATTTTATATAATTAACAGTAATTAATTTATCAATTACATAATAGTACTGCTTGTGTGTTGTAATTATATGATTAATATGATATTAATTAAATTATTAATTATTTAGTAGTAATGGATAATAGTAATTATTAAATGTATTGAATAAATATTTCTAATCAGTAATTAATTTTTAGTGTGACTACTAAAATATCTACAATTATATTTAAATTATTCCACGTTAATATATCGATTTAATTGATATGATTGTTTGCAACAAAAACCCACTTTAATTGTTTGCAGCCAAAAAAAAACATTCGATATAAAATTCTATTTCACAATGTAGGTAAAAAAGCACAGAAAAAAGTCCGTACTATTGTATGACGATGTATTGAAAAGCACATAGCACGAGCATTTGGCAAATGTCTATATACATGTACGGTTCCAATTTATGTGAAACAATGTTTTTGTTGAATACCATGGAAAATACCCACACAAAAATTCTTCTCATTCAATATTCTATTGAGTCGATGCTGTAATAAATTTTGTATTGCTTACGGGGGGATAAGTAAGGATATCTATAAAGGTGTACCTTCCTGCGAACGACGCAGTTCAATAAAAAATGGAAATGGTAATATAATAGAACATCCTTGACCTGGACACGCGTTCGTTGTGGCATTGCTGATCTTAGATATTGCAATCACTCACAACGTTCGCCCTTTGTCGTGTTTTCAAGGGTTCGTTCAATTCGACAAGATGCTTGTTACTGTTAGAAAAACATTTATACATACATACAGGAATATATATATATATATATATATATATATATATATATATATATATATATATATATATATATATATATATATCGAACGTTTTAAGATATTGAAAATATTCAATTTATTCGCATATTTAAAATTTATTGTAGAACTAAATTTTCTTTTTCATATTTTATATGAATTTATAATAATTTCGTACAGACACATTATATATATATATATATATATATATATATATATATATATATATATATATATACATAGGTATATAGGTTTATTTAAATATGTATTTTAAATAATTTTTATTAAAATGAATTGTTAATCAATATTTTACAATTTCTGGAGAGAATTCTTGAAATATAAACTTTTATTGTTTTATATATTTGAGTACTTTTACAAATTATTTATGCATTTTAACGTATATTGAATAAATATTTTGAATGAACATTTGTTTAATTATTAGTTACATTTTTTAAAAAAATAAATTGGTTGTATGTTTAAAACGAATTTCTGTTCAATATTTCAGTTTTAAAGTTGATAAACCAATTAACTTTTTAAACAACATATGAAATTGAATATTAAAAAAGTTTAATTTAACGAGATATATTTTTTAAAAAACTATTTCAGTTACTGAAGACTTTTATATACTTCATTTCTCTTAATATTTATTATAGATATTAAGAATATTAGACTGAACAAAAATATAAATTGTAATAATTTAAATATACATATATCTCAGGAATAGGGATTTGAATAAATAAGTGTTATTCTTTCAAATTCCTTTCAAAAATAGTTTTTTATTTAAAAATATCAGTTATGGATTTAGTTTCAGAATACAGAAGTTAATCAAAATCCAGATAGAAACATTTATATGTGTACAAGATGGAACTTCACGAATTGATTTTTTTTTAATTTCCTAATCGAATTTGTATCGATCGTTTTTTATGAAAAGAGCAGCACCGTTCTTTAATTAAATTATTTTCATACTCAGTATTCAACAAAAAAGTATACAAATTAAATTAGCAAATTTTCCACTTTTCTCTTTTTCTGTCTAAATTTTTCTGTTTCACAAATTAGGGAATGAAATTATAAATATATATATGCTTTAATGGTTTTTATATCATTTCATTATTTGTTTTATTAAAGTACGTAATTAATATTATTCTAAAATTGAAATTCGATCTGAATATCATTAAAAAGTAATTTCGTAATTACCTATTATTCATTGTTTGACTTCGTCTAAAATTTTATTCCGCTGGGTGATTTTTATTATTTAAAGCGTTCCGTTTTATTGATCAGTAAAAAGAAATTAATTAATTTCTACTTTCTAAGAAGAAAAAAAAGTATATTGAAAAGTTTTCGGATACCATTCGCAAGTAATATAATCAATTCACTGATTATGGTATATATTATATAGACATTTCGTAATCATTTTATTGTCTACATCACTTTCATTGAAATTCGAAAAGAAATTAATTGTTACTCAGACATAACTGCAGTTCATTAAACTTTCAAATCTTTTTTCATTGATAAATTAACATGCGGATTAATAGACGCACATGCGCTTTACATAAATGGCAGAATAATTAAAGTCAATTAAAATTGACAATTAAAAAAAAATGATTAATTACGAGTCGTATTTGTAAATGCAAGCAATGCAGTTGACATATTTAGATTACATTTGCAAACAGTGCAATTGGCATAATTCAATTGTATTGAGTTAGTTTAACTAATATTATTATTTCAAAAGCAATAAATTAAAGATGTTTATATTTTTGTATTTTGTCATATAGAACATTATTACTATTTTATTCTGTATTATTATTATCATTTTTTTTTGCGTGAAATTCGTTTTCATTCAGTTATATACTTTTGCAAATGCCTAGAGAAATCTAGGAATTTATATACACTATCTATTAAGATTATAGTTGAAGGCCAGATTTAGATGTCATGACCTTTCATAGAAAAGTAGCCGTCTGAAGAGATTGCGCTATAAACATATCTTTTTATGGTATTTACGGTTACAAATGATTAATATATATTAAAGTTAATATAATTATAATTTATCTATTTTCCTTGTATAATAACACACACATTATTTATAGCATGTATTTGAATTTATATACGCATTTTTTTAAAATAATAAACTTAAAATAATTTGTTTTTATGTATTTGTACAGAAAATGTTATTATTTCTTTAGTTTTAATAAAGCATTTCTCATTAAAATATATTCAATAATTATTTTTTCTATTGATTCTGTTACTAAATTAATCATTTATAACAATTTTTTTACAACATTGTTTTAAAGCTATACAAATAAAATCCAGTCCGAAAAGACATCAGCTATTTTCTGCACAGCTCGTTTCGTCTCTTTAGGGACTTGAACGTTTTTAGACATTGAGACTTGACCACACTTGAGATACGACAATGACGTTACAGTTTTATCTTGATGTATCGCCTCATCCATCACCATTTTTTTCTTTTTAGTTATCTTCACATACTGAAAGCTTTCGTGCTTTCGGAAAATAATCACTATTTTCAATTTAAATCGAAATTATTCATTTTCAGACCACAATAATTATTTGTTTTATTTTTTTCTATATTCTACATCTCTTTTTATATTCTTCTAGATTATAAAAATATTGAAAAATTCAAAATTCTGAAAATATCAATAATGTTTAATTTTATAATTAACAAATTGTCTTTATTGATTTATTTAAAATTTTCTTTTCAAAATTTTATATTGGTAAATGTGTTTATGTATATAGCTGGTTACGAAGTCTTTATTTATTTATATTTTATTTTAAGAAAAAAAAATGTCCATATTATACAGTATGCTATATACAGCGTATAAAAGACAAAATATTTTTTGTGTAATTCATTTTGAGTTTATTAATACCCAGTTACTTTGCTGGTCTGATCTAAACATTTTATATTACTTTTATGAGATTATCTTAAAAGTGTTATATATTCGACAAAATTTTATTTTAAATGAAATTCAATTGAAAATTGGAAATATAATATATGATATTACTGAATATTTTCACTTAGTTGGAAAAACGTGCAGTAGTTGACAAATTATATTCTTTTTTCAAATGTAAACAATCTGTTGAATGGGATTTATATTTTGATTTTTTATATTATGATTTTAATATATTTTGTTATTATATATTAAATTTATATAAGGAGTTTATAACCATTTGGTTTATATATATATATATATATATATATATATATATATATATATATATGCGGAAAAAGAGAGATAGATTTTGCGTTCGTAAAACGTTCACAGATAACAATGCAGGATGAATTTGTTTCCATGAAACTTACTATCGTACAACTTATTTGCTTCATAAATTTTCTTTTAAGATCATAGCACAACACTTTCAACAGTCTCATCTTGCTCTCGAGCATATTATTCATAATGGCAGAAAGCTGGCATGTACATTCTTTTTCGTGCCTCTGCCTCATTGTTCGTGCAATTTATATTCAAGATAAAGCATTTCATCAACTGAAACACGAAATTGTTGCATCATCATTTCTGCTTGTTATATCTGTGTAAATATAAATACATACATATATATATATATATATATATATATATATATATATATATATATATATATAAAAGCATAAATAATATGTCTGAAGTGTGTGTGTGTGTGTGTGCAGTAAGTTTTGTGAGTACGAACTTTGTGAAATGGTAGCAAATGTTAAATTGTGTGAGTTACTCGAAGAAATAGTTCTTGAATTAAAATTGTTTGCTGTTTGTGAAAATTTAATACTTCCCTTAATTATATAATTTTCACTAGTGTCGAAAGATGTTTACTTCTGAAAATGTTCATTTCTATTTCTATTCTTTCTTTATATATATATATATATATATATATATATATATATATATATATATATATGTATATAATATCGTTTTATTTCTTTATTAGAAAATAGAAAATTAAAGTCCTTTATGTTACCGCACTATTGGTTATTTCTCATTGTTCTGTTATTTTTTAAAAATCAAAACATTATTTATGTGATTGTATTCGTTTATTCTGCAATTTTATTATTTAAATATTGAGCAAACATTCATATCATGAAGTACAGTTTCATGATTATCAGTTGTTTTGATTTGTGAAATTGTGTGAAGTATTTATTCTATTTTGAATAGTTTTCATGCACTGTTTACAAATAAGTATGAAATATTGTTAAAATATTTGTATTGATTTGTATATTCTTTGACACAAGTCCTAAATGCTATTTATTTGTTGATTATGGATGTATTAATATGCATACTTTGTTCGATTATTTGATTTATAATATTTTTGATTCAAAAATAAATTGTGGTGTTATTCAAATTGGTATTATTTGATAGTTTTAACAATTTTTAAAAATATTGAAGATGTTCTTATTAGTAATTAAATAATAAAATAGTTTGTTAATAAATTAAATAATTATATTTCTATAATAAAAGTATAATTCATAATATATAGTGAAAGTTTTAAATTTTTTCTTTAAAATAAGTCTAATAAAGGAAAAATATTGAAATAAAAGTAACGTTTTTCGTTATTTTTTAAACAAAAATAAAAAACCTATTAAATGATTAATTTTTAAAAAGTCTAGATATTTTGAGATTTATCAATAAGAATTTTCCTTTTTTACTAATTAATTTGTAAAAAATATTATGACTATTTATAGGTAAAGGATCTAGCTAATAATAGTTTGACATATGGAAATAATTATAGCAGCACCGGGATATCCTTTTGTTCCTGCAAAGTTGTTAACTAGCACTGGAGATGCTTGTTACGACCTTAGATAGGATAGTTAAGCAAACTTTGTACTTTTGTAGTATTCGTACTCTATATAGAGTCACACATACATCTATCTACTTTATATATATATATATATATATATATATATATATATATATATATATATATATATATATATAAGGAGGAAATCAGTAAATCTAAAGCGCATGTCTCACATTCACATTTAGTACTCATACTTTGATTAATCAAAACGCACGAGTAAAGTTTTCAGGCGATAAACTTAGCCTATGAATATAAATCATGTTTTCGGATGTGACTTAATAGTGTATATAAAGTTTAAAACAGAATCGACATGGGAAATGAATGAAACATGTAAGGATTTGCAATTTATGTTTATGAATGAGAATGAAGTTTCAATGTTTAGATTATTAAAATCATATCGTGTGACCTAAAATAGACACAAACTAGATTTAAATATTATTTATTAATTTTATAAATTTTGTTATATTATAGTTGTTTCCTAATTCATTATTTTGATTTTATATATCTATATATAATAAATAAACTTTGAACTAATAACAATTAATCATATAAAGAATATCAATGAAAATACTTAATTTTTATCTGTGTTTGTGTAACGAAAAAAAATCTTTGAAATAATAGATACTGTTTAAAAAGCTTTTACTGTAATCCTGGTTCATATGCTATTGACCGTTGAACGATGATCGATATAAGAAAGTATTGCTCTTATGACGTCTTTTACCATAATCCATATCATCAAAAGCACACCGCGTGTTCTCATGACGCACGCATACACATTCGCACAGACAAAGTGGCAATCGTGTGGATATGAGCAGCAAGAAAATTTCACAATATTACACTTGCCTGCTGCATGCAATCAGATATTTCGCTTAACGTCTTAAGTCGTTTGATCTCATCTTCACTAATGTTAATAGTCGTTGTCGACCATAGTACAAAGTACTTTCAGATGATGTTTGGATGATGCGAATGTTCGTAATTACATTATATACAGATACATACATACATACATGTATATATATATATATATATATATATATATATACATATATATATATATAGATAGATAGATAACCCCTGTATAACACGGTTGTTAGGTTCCTAAAAAATGTGTTGTGCGAATTCGTGTCATACGAAACAAAGAACTAATACAAAAAATTAAAAAAAATATACTATTTTCTTTTTATAACTAAGAGAAAGATGTTTATTAAAACAATAATTGATATAAACTATTACATATTAATATTAAATAATGTTTTCTTCTTCATCATTGTAAAACACCATTAAACGAGGGTGTTTTCTTTATGACAAAATAACCTCATATTATCATCTTTCTTCTGCAACTCTTGATTTCTATGCTCTACTTTTTGCAAAAACTCTGTTATTTTCGTTTGTTTCATATTATAAATTATAAAGCATTTATAAAGTTCCCTTCAATTTTGTGACTCCTTTCAGTGGAAGGATCTGCATTTGGAAAATAGAATTACATTTGTTTTCGGATAAGTTGAAGCCATTTGTTATGCTTTTTAGGATAACATTTTAAACTTCTGTGTTTGCGTCTGTGCCATCGTCCTCTGAATTAATTTGGTTTATCTCAGATTCCATTTTCACTAAATTTGTTTCATCTTCCTCTTCTTCCACCACTAATTCTTGAATATCTTCAGGATTTATATTATCAAAGTTCTTAAACCGTGTTATATGAATGGTGTGTTATACAGAAGTTACCTCTCTCTCTCTCTCTCTCTCTCTCTCTCTCTCTCTCTCTATATATATATATATATATATATATATATATATATATATATACATATATGAATGTATGTATATATGTTTGTATATTAAGTACTCATTAGATTTTTTCTTTTTCTTCTTCAAAAAAACAATATAATTATTTTAGATAGTAAATAATTATCATTAAATTCATATATTTTAAAAAAAAATATGTCTAAGAAAAACATGTTCGAGCTAAATACCTGCAAAATTATCTTCTGTGTCCGTTTTATAATCTCAATTAATTGTTATTACATTTATTACGAATTTCTAAATGTACTACTACAGAATGTTGAATCTAAAAACCACACAAGATCAAAAAGATTTAATATTTTTTTATAGATTAAAGAACTATTTTTAATATAAATATATTACAACCTACTTAAACTTAATAATGTCATTAAACCTTAAAAATAGATTAGATACTCATACGTAGGAAATGTGTGAAAATGAAGAAAATATTACTGATAAATATTGATTAACTCTAGTTACTATTTGTGAATGAACCTAATTTTTAGAGATAAGAAGACAAATCATTTAAATTATATCGAATTTAATTAATCTTATTTAATGATATCATGTAATATATATATATATATATATATATATATATATATATATATATATATATATATATATATATATATATATATATATATATATATATATATATATATATATATATATATATATAAGAGAGAGAGAGAGAGAGAAAGAGACTTGCTTTAATTTAATAAACGTTATTGTAAAAACAATACAAAAAAATAATCATTCAATCCTTAAACGGTTCTTAAACATTCGAACCGCGACGAATTAAAGTATTAAAATGAAAAAAATCTACTTTAATTCGAACCACCCACATCCATATATTATTCAACCGATTAATACACCAGTCGCAATGACGAAAAAAAATAATAAATTCATGTTTAAAGCGGTGTATAAGTTCAACGTTCAATCTAAACAATGCAATGTTGCACACGAATGTCATGACATTCATATTGACCTTTATTAATTTGCAACAAAGCTATGTCAATGATCTGTGATGCATTCAGTATCTAATTATGAAACGTTTAAATATTCATTAGATTAACTGTTTATTATTTCGAATCGTTTCATAACTATATTCAAATTGTAGTGTTTGTAAAAATTAAATTTTAAATTATGTTTCTAATTTTGTTGTATATATACTTTTTTAATGGTGGAACAACGGCAAATAAAGACCGACCGTTAAAATTCACGCAATGATAGACAGGATATATATATATATATATATATATATATATATATATATATATATATATATATATATATGTATATAAATGAATTTCTATTGAAATGTTGTTTTATGTATACAAACAAACTCCTCTTATAAACATGCGTGTGCGTTTGATTCTATTGGCAATTTTAATTTATTTTTCTCATCAACATTCAACCGCACCATGTATATGGAATTTCAGGCCCGAAGCGATCCGTTAATGTCTCTACAGATATACAGAAATTAAACTTTTAATTGTTTAACTTTAATTACTTTTCATAATTACTTTTTTTTCGGTTTAGTTTATCGTGCGATATCATTTTTTCACGCTATTGAATTTATAATTGTTGTAATATACTAGTCAGAATAAATTAACTGTATTTCACTGATTTATGATTATCGTACAGTTTTTTCGATTCAGTTCAGTAATAAAAATTTCCAATCTATAAAAGTTTATTGTTCCGATCGATCGGCTGATAAATGTTGTAAAAGAAAGTGAGTTGTAAATTTGACGAGTACACTTTACAGTAAACGTATAGATTTATGTAGATTTCTACGAAATCTCATTTATTTTCTTCTGTTGTCGAGTTCTAATATGTTTTAGTCGAGTAAATATAGACGGTTAGTTTTGAATTTAACTGACTATTGATTAATGTGTCATGAGTTTGGATTCAGGCTACAAGACATTTTGTCTTCATTAGGAAGCTATTGCTTGCATGCTCAATAAGTTTCGGTCTTTTACTGTTTGAAAGTAATTAGAATTTTAACGTAAACGTAATCTTTTATATACACACACACATAGGTACATACTTATATTCGTATATGTATATATAGGTGTTTTTTAAGCGTGATAGAACTTTAAATTAAATCCCTATCGAAAGTTCTATCTAATTTTTTTTAAAAAAACACCTTTTATCATACCTTTATATATACATAAACACACACACATATTTATATATATATATATATATATATATATATATATATATATATAAATGTGTTTTTAGGTTAGATAAAACTTTCGATGGGGATTGAGTTTAAAGTTCTATCACTCATAAAAAAACACCTATGACATTAAGTGGGTGTGTTTATGACATTTTTTGTAAATAGACATTCATTTAAAAAATATATTTATATATTTAACAAAAATGCATTTATATAAACTATAATATTTGTTTGTTGTTAAATATTTCAAAACAAAGTTCAGTAGAAAATTACAGTATATATTTTTTATTATATTAACTCTATTGAAAAAGAATCAATAAAACTATTATTCTGTTTAATTTCAATTCTCTAAATATTAATATTATAAAAGTATAAAATAAATCAAAATTCTGGTGATACTATGTAATAAAAACTGGAGATTTTTCTAAAAATTTAAAAAAATTCTTTTAGCAGTGTTGTATTTTCATCAAAACACTAAATAACAAAAAAATATTTATTTAATGCTGTTTGTTATATTTGTTTGATATTTTTTTAAAATAAACTAATTTGTTGTGAAGTTACAAACTGTTATAAGAGAAAATAATTTGTTAAGTCATTGTATATTTTTTACAATTTGTTGTAATATCATTTTATAGTTTTGTAGCAAATTCATTTCGATACAAATAAATCACTTACCCCATCATCACCAGATTGTATGTATTCCATAATTACTTATTGTTCACTTTATTCATTGATGAATATTTAATATCATATCATCGTCACAGAATTGTTTAATAAAATTTATAGATTTTATAATGCAGTAATAATTTTATTTGCGTTACGATTTCGAACTTTTTCATTCTTTCAATGAAATTGTATATTTTTTTAATATTTCTTGGAAATATATGATAAAATGTGTATTACTATTCTCTTTAAAAACATGTTATAAAACAGAATCATTTAACAGTAAGAAAAATATTTCTTTTTAATGTTACATTACTTATACTTTTTTCCAAAAAAGCGTTTTTAAAGACATATTATTTATTTATTTTCCAAACAAAGCGTTTGAACTAAAAATAATTCTTGCAGGCAAATTGTTTTAAAATTTTCTCATACAGAAAGTAGCATAAGAGGACAAATGTTAATATAAAACTTTTTATAGTAGAAAAGTTAGTGTAATTTGTTCTCAAAGTTGTTTGAATTTATAACATTATATACATATACATATACATATATATATATATATATATATATATATATATATATATATATATATATATACAGCTCAAAAGTGTGCAAATGTTATGCAATATAAAAACATAATACCTGTGTAGTTAATTACATAATAGTGTATAGTTTTTTGATCAAATTACGAATTGCGTGTACAGAAACAACTGTAAAATTCATATTGCTTTAAACGGCAAACTCTTTAACCTAATTTTTGTATGTAAGTCACTAGAAGATATTCAAAAGCCATTATAGCAGCTGTCTTACATCTACCTACACAGTTATTTGTTATTGTCAGTTAAATTATGTACACACGCACAGTCGGTGAATAGTAAAAAATCTCTTCATCAGTGTGTAATTTATGTATGTGTACGAATATATATATATATATATATATATATATATATATATATATATATATATATATAACCATTTATGTAAGTGTTATTTATGCTTGAGATTCAATTCTGCAATTATACTTTAAGATTCTTATCAGTTGTTCAAAGCTGCGATTATGATTTTCCTGTACGGTTTTTTGATTTTTTTGTAGCCAGTTATGGTTGACGTACTTGTAAAGTAGAATAGCTTGTTAGAAGTTATAATTATACTTTAGTTTTTTTTTAATAAGAAAATATTGTAATGTTTAGCTATATTTCTTAAACAATTGTTGTTTCATTAATATTTATGTCAGTATTTTTAAATATGGAGGTTGATTTTAATTGTTATTGAAATCAATAAGAGTAGAATTGTTTTATATAATTGAGAGCAATTTAATATGTACATAAATTGTTTTAATTAAAACAAATATTATTTTTATATTGAAAGAATTTTAAATTTGCTTAAAAATATTTTTGTTTGGTATAGGTAAGCTGGTTGCGAGAGTAAAAATATTACTGATTGTTTTCTTATTAAGAAGAAAATAATTAAAATTCTTTTCAATCATTACACTTTTTATTAATAGTCCAAAATATCATAAATAAATGTATGGTATTGGATCGTATTGATAATTAAAAAAATCAAATAACGATTTAAAACGTCAATTTACATTTATCGTTGTTCACATTTAACTGTAATCGTCAATATCGCATTTTTGAAATATCAATATGAATTTTATTCAGTATAAACGTTCGATTGGTTTTCCAGTATTGAAAATTGAATTAACAAAATATGTTTTGTTTTCATTCGGAATAATTAATTAAGGCTGTACACATTTTAGATATAATATATATTTTTTTACATAAAGTACTTTTTAAACGTTTTTTTGTGTATTAATTAATTAGTTAGATTTATTAATATTTTGAAGTATTTGTTTTTAATTTTGGTGTATTTATATTTTTGTTTAGTAAAAATTCTTTAATTTTATTTATTATTGATTTTCGTAAAAAATAGTAGTTTTTATTCTCAAGACATGTTTCCAACTCGTATAATTTATATATGTATGTATAAAGAACTATAAAATATCTTGATATTTGAAGATCTATAAAAAGTTTCGAAATGTCAGAGTATATTTTATTTTCTAAACATCTTATTAAAAAAAAAGATGTGACGTCTGTATGTTTAAATTAAACTGTCGTTAATTTTTTAAGGGGTTATCGTATATAATTGCGATTGATTTATGAGGAAATACAATCTGTATTATTAAAATTTTATTGCTTGTATGTTTATGTATTATTATTGAATAATAAAAGGCACGTGTTCTGTACAGATATGTATTTTTAGTATTTAATTATTCTTCATGTTATGTACAAAAATTGTTCTGATATTTTTTTATATATTTATTGTCTCTAGTATTTGTTTTCGAAAGTTTATAATTGAAATAGAAAGTAATATATATATATATATATATATATATATATATATATATATATTTGATTTTTTAATAATTGCTTTATTAAATTTCAGTAAAAGTAGAGTGGTCATTTAATCGACTTTTCGTGATTACAAATAACGTTATTGAGAAATCATTTTTAAATTGTTTTCGAGATAAAATAATTTTTCATATATTTATAAAATATTAAAATATATGTTTTATGAAAAAGTTTTAACTGATATTTTTTAATGTTGATAAAAAGTTCAGACAGTTTTATAGAAGTTCGTGAGTGAAAAGACATTTAGTGAATTTACATAAATCACTGCACATGTTTCTATTGTAACCATTTGTACATCTCGTAAATCCTGACTAGGAGAACGATATTTTACCCTTATCAGTTTTACAATAAAACCTAAAACTTCAAATAAACGAACAAATCCGATTTAACGTCCAACATGCAGTGACAAGTAGTGACAGAATCGTTAAATGGAACCAGGGAATCACGACCTGTTTACAGTTACGATCGCTTTCAAGTATTTTTATTGGAGCTTTATTCGATTATTTTTATGTAGATATATTTATTTAGTTCATGCCTTACAGTAATATCGATATATTATAGATAATTCCATCAAACGTTTTTCGTATATTGTTTTCTTGTTTATTTTCCAATACCTTTTCAGATTTTGTAGCTTTGAGAAATATATTTTGTTGTATATAAATCCTTTGATATTGACATTTTCAAATATATAATTGTTAGATATTGTTTGTTCATACTTTTTACTGTTATTGTTTATACAATAGTAATATATATATATATATATATATATATATATATATATATATATATATATATATATATATGAATCAATAAAGATCTCAATATAAAAAGATCACTTATAGATCTTTGTATATTGCAACATTAATCGAACTCATCGACAATTAAATTGAAAAATAGCGGTCGCTGTAAATAAACACAAGCACATGTCAGATGTGCATAACACATGCTTAAAAAATTATATAAAAGTGTAATTTTATATTAGAAAACATTATGTTTTACACAATCGTTCGTTTAAGAATATGTGATTGACGTCAAATGTATGAAGAAACTATTCGAAAATACACTTGCTAAGATATTGGTTATTTTTAGATCCATAACAAATAGTCGAAATGCAGAAGAATGGATCGAGCACATCACGTCATTAAAAACATCTGTATGTTTCTATTCGATTATGATGTTTTCCTGATTTAAACTCTATTAAGAAAAGTATATGTAATACATCTTAACATATTTTTGCATGAAAATTTATGTATGTGTTTTCTGCATGAATATATTTAATCATATATAAATATATTCGAATGTAAATATTTATTTAATATTTTGAAATATTTGGTCAGTGTCTTTATTTATCTATAATAAGTTCTTGTATTTGTCTACGAAGATTAAATGTTTGAAATAATTTAACGTCCTCACGAAACACAGATAAATATAGAAAATTATCTACTGTTTGAAATAAAAGCTACTGATATCTTGTTGGTCAATTTGAAATAAGGGTATGTGTAATTACTCAGTCATGAATAATTGTGTTAGTTGGAATGATGTTTATTTTAATTAAATGTTACACCTTTAGTATGATTTTCAAAACCTTTTACTGATAAATATAATGATTTAAAAATATATGTTCAAATAAAATTCTTTTCAAGCTCTAGTCAATATATTTTGAATAATTGAAATTACATTATTATTTTGTAATTTTCCATTTCAATTTTGAGTGTGATTATTTTGACCATAAAAAGAAGTATAAGTTATTTTTTGAGTAAAATCCTAAAATGCAAATTACCCTATAATTTTATTTATATCTTATTGTGTTTGTTTAAAAATGTTTGCATATGCTGTTTCCAAGAAAATAGTTTTTGTATTTTAACCATTTTTGTGTCAACCTGTGTTGATATGTTATAAATAACAAGAAGATTTACAGATTTAATAAATATAAAAACAAATGGGTATTGATATAAACATTTTGAAATATGTTGTATTTGTTATCACAAGAAAAGGCTTATGCAAGATTTGTATTTCAATTAAAATATTGTCACTGAAACTTATCAAAATTGTGTACTTACTTTTTAAATTAAAATACGTTTTCTCTTAGTAATTTATCTAATACTATTTAAAGACGACTTAAAACTAAATGATGTGATGAAATACAGTTGAAATAATTATATTGGGTATTTAATTTTTAATGTATGGGATTATAATTAAGAATGTATTCATGTCACTGATATATTTTGATTTCCACTTTATATATATATATATATATATATATATATATATATATATATATATATATATATATTATTGTACATATTATCTTCCTACTAAGTCAAAGTAATCACGTATCCAACAAACACATTTACTTTCCCATATTATCAATTACAGTATTTGATACATCTAAGGTATCACTTTTCCAAACATGGTAAATCAATTTGTACCACTTCGCAGCATTAAGATAAAACCCTGCGCATTATCGTTATGCATTATTGGATGCACATACATATATGTGTGTGTACTTAAATCCATCTAAACAATATTCATTATGAATATATATATATATATATATATATATATATATATATATATATATATATATAATTGTAAATTGAGATACCCGTCTAGATTCGGCCATTAATTATAATATTTTTTATATTTAATATGGATTCAGGTCAAGGTACAATCACACTATAAGCTACTGCATAGATGATGATGCTGTCGCTTCACTGATCATTTTATGAAAGTGATTTTCATAATAGTCTAGTCTATACTTGAACACTTGATATATGGTTGTGAATTCTTTGATATGTTTATACTATATTAGTACTTTTTGGTATTAATAATTGTATAACTCTTAAAATTTTATCAGAACCTGTCTAATCAATCATTTATTCACACACAAATATATATATATATATATATATATATATATATATATATATATATATATATATATATATAATAAAGAGAGAAAAACAGAAAATTGTTAAATAGTTTTTAATTTAAAAAGCTCGCAAAAATAAAATTGATTTTGTGTATCATTTTAACGTATATGTTTTTTTTTCTAGGTGAGTGCCATATTTGGGGTTTTCATGATTTTATCTGCCCAAATTTTGTAAGTAATTATAATTAGTTTCATTTATTTATTTAATTTCAGAAAATATTATTGAATGTTCCTAATCGAACAAATATAGCAACAATTGGAGTTATTTAATCGATTAATTTTGGTTTGTTTATAAAAATTGTATTATTCTGTTTGAAATTAGTTACATCACAATTTTAAAATTATATTAATTTTTATGATAATTGTCATATGATTTTTTTGAAATTTATCTTATTTCAATCAAGAAATATTATTTTTGAGTATGTGATTTTTAACAGATTTTAATAATTGTAATTCTTGTAGTTAATGAGAAAAATCTAAAAAAATAAATTTTATAATGGTTTGGTTAGAATCAATTTCATATTAAATCTTCATATAATTTGATTCACTCAATCATGCATGCTATTTAGATTTGTTAAATTATTTTATTTTCTCATAAGTTTTATATTTTTCCCATTCTTCAAAAAATTTGAGAATTGTATTGGAAATGTAATTTAATTTTTTTTGTTATTCTTATAAATACTCAAAAAAATACAGTTTAAGTTTTGCAATGATTTATTAGGAATTAATTTTTAATTAATTTTTTATATTTAATGCTTTTATTTATTTAGTTACACATATTTAAATAAATTAAATCATTTTATTTTCTATAGGTAACCCAAATGAGACTGAGGAGTTTAGATATACATTTACTTGTTTACTATCATTTACTATTCTTTACTATCATTCATTTTCATTTGGGTTACATTATATATTGAAATAATCAAATGAGAAAAAATAACATTAAATGGCAAGAAAAATAGAGAGAAACAAATAAAGTTGAAATTTGATTGGAATTATTTTTTGAAAAATTCAATTTTGATTTAGTGATTTTCTGAATGAAAAAGACTAAGCAACAAACGAAGTACTTTACAAAAAATAAATTTTATATATACATTGATTTGCATAAGTCATTGCCATATAGGTAACATAAGCAATTTATTGATATAATTCAATAAAGTCGTTAAATTAAAAAAAAATATTTTATTGATAATAAATATAATGAATATTATATTTATTATCAATTAAATATGTATATTTTTTAATTTAATGACTTCATTGAATTATATCAATAAATTACTTGTTACCCATATGGCGATGATTTATGTGCATCAGTGTATATTGATCTGTAAACTTTGCAGTCTCATTTGGGATATCCCTACGTATTTTTAATATTGCCTGAGTTAATGTCTGGAATTTATATTGCGCATCCTATTTCCAATTTTAATATACGTATCGTCGATTTAATTCGATTAAAATTTTCAATTAGTTTAACATGGTGTGGCTACTCGAGTTGTATACGTAATTTAATTTCAGAGATCATACTCAGATGAAATTTCGTTAAGTCTTCGTTATATAATGATAATTTACACTTCCGTTTCCTAATACATTAATTTTTGAAGTTTTCGTTGCATCTTGTCTAAATTTTAAACTTATTTCACAAAATCATTTGACTTTTTTGAAAAGTTCAATTAATACACGAGAATTTGATTACTGGAAGAAAATTAAACTAATTAAACATACATCTTTAATTAAAAAAGAAACTATATATCTCATTTTATTAGTTATATGACATACATTCATATGTAGAAACCTAAAATATAACTCGTGTCATTTTATTATTTCTTCAAACTTTCATATTCTATTACTTGTTTACAATATTTAAACGTATGAATATTTTATTGCCACCTGTATTATATTGTTTTATTTTCAATTAGTATTTATATACAGATGTGACTATCGATGTTTAGAAGTTGATTTATAACGCATAAATCAAAGAACTGATCCATTACTAATCAACAAAATGAACTTTCATAAATTATATATAGAAATCAAACGGATGATCGTTTATTACTTGTAGTCATAGAATAATTACAGCATTAATAAAACGGATACTTCGACCTGAAATTTATTTATAGGCTACTAATAGTTTGATTAGTATTTGATTAGTTATAGAATTTGTCTTTGATGTTTAACCGTTTTTTAAATCATTCATGTGTGTGTATGCATGTATATATATATATATATATATATATATATATATATATGATTTATTTTTTTGTTAAATATTAAAATGTCATTAATTGATATAAAAATAATTAATCAGTGTTTAAAAAATAAGGTAATTAAAAATGAAATAAGTATATAATTAATCAGTGTTTAAAAAATAAGGTAATTAAAAATGAAATAAGTATAAATACTATCTTAAAAAAGTAGTTTAAAATTATTGATTTACATATATTATTTGTATGTATGTATAACATATACATACACAAACGTTCTTTTGATGAATGCAATAAAAAGATTAAAGTAATATTTAGTCAATGATTTATTAACTGTCAAAACTGTATTTATCAGTTTTTTATAAATATTTATTGTAGTCCTTAGTATTTCCTCAAATTTAAATTATATATACATAGTGTTAATTCCTTAAATTTTATAAAAATATAAATCCAAAAATATTTCGTATAACTCTAAAAGTATATAAAATAAAAAAATAAAAATAAAACTTCATAGAAGAATAATACTTAAAAAAATATTTGCAAAAACTCGATAAACGTACGGAACTTAATAGAGTATTTTATTAAATTCTATAAAGATATAAAACTGATAAATTTCATCATGAGTCGATATAGGAATTAAGTTTAAAAAAATATTTCATAATATTTTGATAAAAATGTAAAAAAAAATATTTCAAGTAAGACTGAATGGTTTAGATTTACTTACTTACTATCATTTACTATTCTTTATTATTCTTGAATTTCATTTGGACCACCCTATATATATATAATTTTTTATTCTTTATAATTTTCAATGAAGCATGAATAAGAATTGGTAATACCAGTTTTTGTGAATTTAATTTTAAAAAATATGTTTTATTTGAGTTAATGCATTATTGTAATTATTTTATTTGTAATCGTGACTATCATTGATTTTTGGTAATAATTAGATCGAACATTTATGTACCTATATATACAGGTTTAATATCGTTTTTTTCAGTCTAATAAATATTCAGTTGTAATAAAAAATAATTAAAGACAGTTGAATAAATAATACAATTATAAATAAATAATGCATATCATGTAATTTAATTAATTTGTCGAAACAAATCATGATTTGGTAATAAAAATTTATTAAGACACTTACATAAACGTTTAAGTTACAACAATATTTATTGTTAAGCATAAAACTAATTTTAACATCTTTATAAATATTAATCACACCAATCCACGAACCGCAAAATTGGTTACTAGCTCCATCGCTCTGCGTGTTACATTTTAATACTCAACCTACAGGACTTAAATGTTAAAACGTAATCTTTTAGTTCGGCGAGAAGTTAAATCTCATAGGTCCACTTCTCAGAAATGAACAGCTTTATTTTTAGTGCCGTTCAATGTTTTAATTCGTGAATCTTGTAACAGATGAGATAAAAATGAGATTATGGTACCTAATATGTACGAAAAAATAATGATGATTACTAATGTTTATTATATAAAAAATAATATTACTCTTTTCTTTCAATTTATGAAATTTATATTTTTTTCATCTAAAAAAATATGGTTAAAATCTTATTGAGGAAAATAAGCTGTTTTTGCTTTTATAGAATTAGAATTTTTAATTGGTCTTTTGTCAAAGTTTAAATTATTGTTACAATAGAGGAATAAGATTAATATTATTGTAAATAATTGTTTAGAAGCCATGAAATCCTACGATGATTAGAAAGAAAGAAATGAATAGATAAAACAAGGATTGTGGAAAACAAATATGTGAAAAAAAGATATTGAATCGTTTCTATTGATTTTGGAATAAAATTTTGTTTAGTAACAGAAAAAATTGGAATTGATTTAATACAGAATTCTTTATTGCAAGTAAATATTTTTTTTCGTTTACATCAAAACGATATTTGGGTCAATATTTTTTTTAATACTGTAGAAATAAGAAATAATGCAAAAAGACACTTATTCCAATAGGAAAATATGTTTAAAAGTATTAAATATTTATTTTATTCGCAGATACTCATTTCAATAATGGTATCATACATTATAAAATCATATAATGTAATATTTTGCAAAGATTTTTGATATAGTATTTTGTAATGGTAATGGAAAGATTTTCAGCGAAAAAGTTGACAATAATTGATTATTAAATGTTTTTATAAAGTTTTGTGTTTGAAAAGATATTGATAAAGATATTTGAGGAGTTGTTATTCCGTTGATGAAGAAGATGACAATATAATTTTTCTCTAAAAAGCAATTTTAAATTTTAAAAGACTTTGAATTTTACGAAAAAAGTTAAAAACTACATTAAATATTTTTGTAATAAATTTAATTTATTTTTTGATAAAAATTTGAAATTAGATATATCTATAGCTAAGAATGATGAATATTTGTTTTACTCTCTCTCTCTCTCTCTCTCTCTCTTTATATATATATATATATATATATATATATATATATATATATATATATATATATATATATATATATATGCATCTATATTAATTTTACTATGTGCAATATTTTATTGTCCCTGAATTTAATTCTCTGTTGTATCAACTATGAATAATAGTTGACACTAATTAAATGTTTAATCTGTGAGAAATGTCAGGACCGTTTTTGATTTAAGATCTAACTTCAAACTGCAATATATCTTACATTCATTACTATTATTATCGCAAAAATTACTACCTTTACAAATTACTGAAATTATGTCATCAAGGTCGATTCTAATGACCCACTAAAAAAGTTTATAATTTGATAAATATACCATTACACTCACATGCCGTACGAATAAATGTTCTTAAGAAACATACATGTGTGAGATAATTCGATATTAGTATTGTGACAACTTGTACAAGTAGTTATTAAACCATGAAATAATATCAAAGGTAACCTTCGTTCGTGTTCATAAACATGTTGTGTATGCATCATTCGAGGATCTATAATATAATTTCACATCTGTTGTGAGTTGAGTCCGTATGTTACCTATCAAATAAATTCCATTTTAATCCACATTATAATGAATTTACGGCGTGTTGTGTGCCGGATATTACGTATTAACAACGACACATATTAACTGAGTAATCTTCTAGCAGGGAGTTACAAATTAAAGAACATACATTATTCTCATAGTATACTGTATTGATTCTTGTTATTGTACATACAACGTCGATTATTGTAATTTTTATTTTCGAATCAGTATTTTAACCATGAAATATGTATTACATTTTTAGAACATATATAAAAATGGACAGTTTAAAACTTTGTCAGATGTTTTAATTCTTTAGTAATATAAAATGCTTTTTGAAAATATTTGTTTGTGTATACACACACATATATGTGTGTGATTTTTGTATTGTGCGATTAAATTTAATTTTTAAACCTTGATGAATTCTTTGTTTATGTGTATGTCGTTAAAAAAACAGCATTAAATTTTTCATTTCTAAGAAAACAAATATATTGCTCTTTAATACTTGTAATGACCTTAATGGTCTATTGTTTTGTCAAACAAATAATACTCAATGTATATTAAATTATGGAAAAACGACATCGTTGTGATTGTTTTGTATTGTTGCAGTTTAGCAGAAAACCATTAAAGGCATATAAGTAATTTATTTAATAATATTAAAACATTTTCATTCGTAGACAAGAAAAGAAGTTTATGATATTTGTTCGTATCAGTTTTTATACATGCAAGTATTTTCTTAAAATAAAATGAAAAATTCTTCAAATACACAACTTAATATTAATACGTTTCAACAATACCTATAATCGTTTTAGCATTGTAATTTTCGCAAACATTCTTTATCTCAGAAAAAGACTACATAAATTCATGTTCGGTTTTTCAATACAAAACATATTTTGCATAGATACGTGAATGTAATTTTATATTCTAGAGAAATAATTTAAGAAAATATTTCTAGTTACTTGTCGAGTATTCAATGAACACAGAGAGAGGTATTGATTTCATTGACACAATACAAACATTTGTTTAAATATAATTGCTTTAATCTTCAAGAGACTGAATAAAAACAATACAAAGCGTCTTTATATAACATAATAATATTGAAAATTTCAAGAACAAAAGGAGTTGAATGAAAATAAAGATGCATATTTTCTATAGAACGTGCAGAGAAATTGGATTCGTATTTTAAAATGAAACGTATCAGAAATTTATATAAATTACAATATATATATATATATATATATATGTATATGTATATATATATATATATATATATATATATATATATATATATGTTTAAATTTAGAGATTAATGTTATTTATAATTTTTATAATTATGAATGACATTAATTATGCTCATATAAAATTTTAATTGCCTGTTTCTTCCATATATATTAAAAAACTGCGTTTTCCATATATTATCTTTTTATTATATAGTTTTTAATCCGTGCTGTCTGCAATGTTCACGTTGTCAGGGTGAAGGTCGTTATGAAGACACAACATTGAATGTCGACCAAGCAAACACTAATTAATGGACCATGATTATAGTGCACGGATGCGCTGCTCACTCGACTCCCTGCTTTACGGCATGTTTGTTAAACGAACAAATTATTTAAATTAATAGTTTATGTAGGAACAACCTATCTTGCAGCTCTTTTATTATTTTTAATATTGATTTTCGTCCCATTCTCTAGGCTTAATTTCTTCATTTATATATTATGAACTTTATTGTAAGATATTGAATATAATATGAATTGATGGTCGCCAATTTTTTTCATTTTGTTTATATATATATATATATATATATATATTATACAAAGATAAATTTGTAACTTTCTCATATATGATTGTATAAATTTTTCATCTTAAAAGACTAGATATTAAAAATGATATATCAGATATAAGTGACAATTGTATAATTGAAAATTAAATAGTTTCATTTATTGTATATATTTATTATACTATTTATTTATTACAATAAATATTTTTCTGAACTTCGAACTGTTTTATATTGTAGTTGATTATAATTGATATTTTTTTTGTATAAAAATAATTTAATGTCAAAGAATAAAATACGTTCTAGTTACTTGTTTTATCATTTATATTATTGTATTTTACAACGACTTACATTTGTACCATAATTAGGTTATTTACTTAATAATGATACATTTGCTAAAATTGGACGCGGTAAAATCCAACAGAAGTAGTGGCTTTGAAGTTTTTTTTTTTATAAAGAATTGAAGCAACACAAAGAATGTAGCAATATAAGAAAGGAAATAAACAATTGTAACTATAAATTATTTCGATTGATTTTTATTACTTTTTTTACAATTTCCTGTATAAATTATGGTATATGATTTTTTTAAATTTTTATCTGATATAAATATGACCTTATCAAATGTTTATATATATATATATATATATATATATATATATATATGTGTGTGTGTATGTGTAGAAAATGTTAGTTTTTTTATCATAATTGATATATTAGTCGTTACATTTTGTTTAAAAAATATTTAAATAGAATTTATTTAAAATTGATTTGAAAAATGATTAGAAATAAATATAAAATAAAAATAATCTGATTATGAGAATAAAAAGAAATATTTAATGTGTTGAGTCATCCTACTTCAAATTTGAATTTAATAAATAATTTTTACATGAATTTGATTGGAATTAAAAACTGATTGTTAAAATATATATTGAAAAGTGGGATATATTTAATTTTTTAAGAACATTATAAATTTTATAAAAGAAATATTTGAGTATTTGATTATATAATTTCGTAATGTTTACAAAAAGAAATTAAGTACATTTTTTGATGAATTGAGTTTAGTTTGTATTTTTTTTTTTTGTAAAACTAAACATTTTTTGATATGTATGTAATTTTCAACGAATTTCAAATTATACTTTTCTTATTTGTTACGGATAATTCAATGTCTTAGTTTCATATAATATTAATAAATTATTTATCAGTCATTTAATATCAAAAATAAATTATATATAAAATAAAATAATGAATAAATTACTTACATAATTCAGTGAAGAAGTGTTATTCAAAGAAATAATTGACTTCCTGCATATTTTAAATTGTTATTATTATTAAATATTTGAAAATTCGAGAACAACAGTAACACTTTTAACGAACCAGTCTGTAAATAATTTTCAAGTCGAAGAGTCGTGACGGATACATCCTGGCTACGATTACAAAATAATGAATTGAATACGAAAATAAATTACTTGTCTAATATAGTTCCTGACTTCTTCGAAATAAAACAGGAGACGATGTGTCAAACACATTATGATAGACGGACGAGTATAAAAAAGAATGTTCATAAGTATGTTTCTAGACATAGGAATTAATAAAATGAATTACATCAATTTTTATCTTAATCGAGTATTGATTATTATAAGATCAATTTTTTAAATTATATCAATTTATTTACTAAAAAAGATCAATAGAGATTCATATTTATTTTAATATTTCTGTGCATATTTTAGAATCTATCATGTCATTTTTTACAAAATTAATTTATTGGAACATATTTAGAAAAAAATGACATGATATACTCGTATATTTCAAATAATATATTTTTTTAAAAAAAACATTGTATTTTATGTACAATACATTCATTAATATGTTTTTATAAAGTATTTATTAATGCTTTTAATAATCTAATTAGTGATAAAAAAGAATTGTTTTATAAAAAACGCGGTAATTTTTTGTAAGTTTGAAATTATGTAATTTTTATAGCTGTGGTTTTTCCAATTCAGATGTTTAATTTGCAGTAACAAAATATTCTGAAACGTTTATTTAAATATGTTCAAGGTAATTTGTACTTTATATTTTATTTTAAGATCCGATTATTTGCTTAACACAATATTAATATTCATAAAAACAATTCAGTGAATCAATAAATAAAACATTTTTAGCAAGTTAATATTTTTTATAAGGTATCCTTTGTAGATTTTTCACAAAAAAAACGTATACACATAAAAGCAAACACCGCGAAATCATTATTAAAACAAATCGAGCGAGGAACACAAAAAATACAGGTACCTATATTGATTTCAATTAATGTACAGTACAGATCAATACAATTACACCGTACGAGTACACTTCATTTAATTATTGTCATTTGATACGTACTTCTTACAGAAGACTTAATTTTACTAATCAATTATAGTAATTAATAACTTCAAATAATAACAGAAACGACCTTTAAAATTATAAATACATTGTATTGATGTTTATCGATCAGTTAGGCACACCTACTTTATTTAAAATAGGTTAATTATAAATTTTGTTATTGCTCTCACTAATTGAAACGGACGTTTTTATATTTTCATAGAACTTTAATATCTTTATCATTGAGATGTAATTAAAAGACGATTCGGTACGCTCATTCAATTGATTGCGAATTTAATAGGTTACCTAATGTATTGAGATCTTTTTTTATTTAATTAAGGATCAATTGTTGTTGCTATATTATATATACAGACATGTATATATATATATATATATATATATATATATATATATATATATATATATATATATATATATTACATTTCATTACATGCACGAATTTGGAAATAAACAGCGCGTGAGAGTTGCGAGTTTTGTGTTTAATTAAATACAGTTTTAGTTTGTAATCCATGCGAATCCGTTATCATTTGTAAATATCTACTGAAATTGTCTGTTGTACCATTTGATGTTTGCTGTGAAATATGTTTCTTATTTTCTTTGATATTGGGTCATCACATAAATAATATAATATGATTTTTGAGAAAGTTTTATAACGAAAGAAAAAAATGACATTTTAATTTTAATTCAAAATATATTTCCATTATTATCCACAACTTCTTTCTATCCTAATCTTGAAATTTCATTTTTCTGGAGATAAAATTGTTTTGGTTCAGTGCTAAAAAATAAATCAATCTCCATTCGGATATCAGTCTCTATATTAAACTGTTTTCCATTAATTTAGTTTTTGAAACTTCGAAATAGATGTTCTTTTGGCTAGTACTGATTTTTTTTCGTCGATAGATTTCTTTAGCTGGTCTAGTTGTTCATAATATACATTTTGGTGATAGATTAACTGTCTAATAGAAACTCATAATTGATAATTCCATCCATATCTCACCAAACTAATATCGTAATATTTTTTGAATGGAGTCCTCTCTTTGGTTATGGAATTGTTGTCTCAATACGATTAACCTATTATCTTCGACGTTCGATGTTGTTATAAATAATCAATTTTTCGTCATCAGTAACAAATGGATTTAATAATGTCTTCTTTTCCAATTTACAAAGATAAAAAATCCAAATGTCCATTCGTTGCTTGAGATTAAACTCTGATAATTCGTAAGGAATCTATTGATCTAGCTTAGAAACTATACCAGTCGTTTTCAGATGGTGATGTACTGTTGAATTAATTGATTGGACTTCTTTGGCTAATTTTTCCACCATTAAACTAAAATTTTGTTCTTTTAGTATACGTAACTGTTTGCCATTAAACTCCTAGGGATGTCCTGACCTTGGCTTTTCTTCAAGGCTATAATTCTCATCTTTGTCATTATTTTTCACTGAAACAGAAATCTTGCACAGTTTATTTTCTGCTACTGTAGCATTCTTATCTTGACGAAACTCCCAAAACAAAACATACCTTATATACTGTTTTAACATTTCCATGAACAATTTAAATTCACATTTACACCACTTAACTAGTATTCTGATACTAAGAAAACTTTTCACATTTCAATACCATATATAACCTCACTTTTTCAATTACAAAATATTGTATTATTTATTCGTACCAACACGAAAATATTGCATTTATGTCTTAATAATTATTCAGATTCTTTCAATTTTGATCATTTATAAGCATTTCAGCAGCGATGCTAATAAAATATATATTTTTAGAATACTGGATAAAAAAATATTCGGATTAAAAATTAAAGTAATTAAATAAATATTTCAATGCTTTACAATGTTTGTCTGACTATATAATCATTCATTTTGAATTTCCATTTTTATTCTAATTAACAAATTGTGTTTATCCAAATTGATATCGTGCGAATAAAATTAATAGCATGGCCAAAGAAAGAAGAATATTATTCACTTGTGATTGTTATTTGTACACCAACATGATTACCGGACTTAATTTTCTAAAAGTAATTTAAGTTTCATTAATTATGTATTTTTAATTGGTATATTACAAGAGGCGTATAAAAAGTCACAATTAAGATAGATATAAGAATAATTAAAAACCTATTATAAGTGTTTAAAAAAATATATCTCGTCTAGATAAAGTACAGATTGATACTTCATATCAAATAATTAATACCTTTAGATGTCAGTATTAAGTATATTCATTGAGGTTAATCATTAGATCTTCGAAAATATCTATTCCTTATAGATTAATTAAAAGATACCAAACAGATAATTCTGGTATAATCGGCCATTCATCGGACGATTTTTCTTCTTATTATTTTTATCATCACTGGTCAGTTGTTTGTGAGACAGATAGTTTTGGCATAGGATCGAATGGAATACACATGTTTGTGATTGCGTTGGTCAACTTGCGCAAATATATACTACAGACGTGTTGTCGATTTCAATGTCAAATGTACAATTAGTATTGGCTGAGCAAAAAAGAAACACTACAAGAAAGACATGGTCAATAATTGCGCAGCATGCATTTCATTATAAATATTGAATGAACATGTAAGAAGATTGTGCACATTTTACATATTGCTCTTCTTATATATATATATATATATATATATATATATATATATATATATATATATATATATATATATATATATATATATTGATGAGATCAGTTACTTATTTTAAATAAATTCCACAAATTAATATTAAAATATACAAGTAAAAATATTTATATGCTGTTATATAAAAATAGTTGTATGTTTTCAAATACTAATGTACTTTCATAAAATTATTTCTTTTTTATATTTTTTTTTTATTTAAAATATGTAGATAATTTCCTTATTTGTTAAATATAAAACTATTTAAAAACTGCATTATTTATTGAGTAAATAATGAATATTCATATTAAAATGAAATTTTAATTGCTTTTAATTTATATAAACAATTTTAAATATTTCTTCTACTTCAAGCAATATTTTATGACAAAATAAAAAAATATCAACATATCATCGTTTAAATTCTATAGAAAAAAAGTACCAGTATATATTTATGTATATATATATATTTTAAAAAAATAATTTATTCAGCTATTTTACTCGAGACATGAAATTTATATAATAGATATTCAAATGTATAGGTCGTTTCAATCAATAAACGTTGTTCCAAATATACCTACAAAGGTTGATTCTATATGACCTTGGTAATAAAATTTTCGATTGGTGATGAGGCCATCAAATACCTGTTGCAATCGTGGAAGAATTGCTCGTAACTTCGTTTCAATGTAAACATAAAACGTCCAATGATTTTCATCTCTGTTATCAAGACCGTGTATCAATGTGCAAAATGATTACTCATTTATGATAAATTGCAATAACGTGTACGTGTTCATTAATTTGACACATTTATTTGTCAGAATGGAAATTAATTTGTCTAGAATATGTATCGATATAATATTCAAAAGTGTTATTTTTATTGATACGATATTGATTTCATTAAATCGATATTCTAGTAATTATACTTTCTAATTATTCAAATTAAAGTATATTTTTAATATTTTACCAAATTACTATAATTATTTACTATAAAAATAACTGTTACTATTATTAAGTTTCTAAATTATGTGTGTAAATGTATTTTTCCTTGGCTTTATGTCTTATTAATGTGAATATAATTTTTCGTAATTATTATGATTTATGTTTAGTTTTTGGTAAGATTATAAAAACGCTCTGGAAAAAATACGTTTTACTAAGAATTCTGCAAAGAAATGAACGTAAACAAGTCAATTACGAATCTAGTAAATGCCATACCATTTTATGATTGAAAATATATGATTGTTACGGTTTTTATATGTTAATTACATTCGACTGAATAGGTGTTAATTGAAAGATCATTATCTATTTTCAACAAGGTGTAATCAGCTTTTTTGATCGATTGAAAATATCAAGGTTCTGTTTAGTTATTTTTTTAAACGTACAACTATGTCAAAATAATTTTGTGCTTTAATATTTAATATTCTATTCATGTTAAATTGGATTAAATGTCTGAAATATTTAATATATGTCGACGAAATATGAAGCCCCGAAAGTTTCTTTTTTAATTACAATTTTCGAAAATATTCTATTGTTCACCGTAGATTATTTTAACATACCGTTCATTTATATTCAATAAGAACGAAATTGATATGAAAATCGGTTTTAACATGTTTCATAAAGCTGAAATCAATATTGAATATCCAATAAAAGTGTAATGAAATGTTTAATGAAGGTTTTAGTTAGAATGTTCCATTTAACTTTAATCTGTTCATTTAAATTTTAGTTAAGTTCAACATAGCAGTTAATAAATATTTGTATTAGATTTTAATTGTTACTTTTTCTCAATTATATACCAATGATATAGAATCGTTATCTGAATAAATTAATAAAAAATATTTTAAATATTTTTAAAATATCAAAAAGTTAAAAATTTTTATTTCTATCAATAATTATATCATTGTTATCATCAGTAACAGCCTATTTTTATCTACTGCTGGATGAAGGCTTCTTCAACATTTTCCATTCCAACGAGTCTAATACATTTCTCTTCCAGTCCATTTTAACGGATTTTTTTTATATCTCTATCTCATCTATTTATGGTCCTCTTCTTAGATTTTCCTATATATTAATATTCAGATTTATTAATTTTTTTGGTCCATCGAAATCATCTCTTCTTACAATTTGACCAACCCATTTTCATTTCAAACTCCTCACTTTTGCCATAACATTCGTAATTTTTATTTCCCTTCTAATCTGTTCGGTTTTTTTTCTATCTTTTCGAGTTTTTTTCATATGAATTTTTCTATACTTTTTTTATGTTGTCTGGCATTCAAGACTCTTGTTTTACTACATAATATGTTTAATGTTTAATAATTAAAATGATATATATTTATGATTTTTTTAAAATATCTAATAATTTTTTGAGTTTCACATTAATTAATTATTTTTAAATAAAATGTATGTCCCTTTTTTATAATATTTCTTTATATAAAATTCTTTTTATTATAACTGATAAAATTTCTAAGTTATAATAAATATTATTTAATCTCATATATACAATATTAAATGTTATGTTTATAAATATTTATCTAAGTAATAAATTTAATTTTTTTCCACTTACAATTTAAAAAAAAATTATAATATATAAATATTTGTTCATATTCATTTTCATTTCATTCTAATTCTTTTATTGAAACATTAATTAAAAAATATCTATTAAAAAAGTTTATTTTATGTATTTTAATACGTAATTATAATGTAAATAGATAGATATTTTAGATATACAAATGGTGAAAATACAATAACATTTTTAAAAAAATATTTAACTTAATAATTATGTGTTATTTTTAAGAAAGATATTTATTACTCATATATATATATATATATATATATATATATATATGGGGGGGGGGGAGAAATACTTAAGTATTTTAAAAGAGAGGGGTAAATATGTAAATAATATTATGATACATGATTAATGAAAAAAGAATTATAATAAAATAATAATTAGTCATTATAATTCAGATTCATTTCATAATGACTCATTTTCCTTTAAAACGAATTAAGTTATATATATATATATATATATATATATATATATATATATATATATATATATATATATATATATATATATAATATATATATATATATATATATATATATATATATATATATATATATATATAATTCAATACGTATGACCATATATGTACTCTTTTGAGGTGAGTTAATTTTTATGTAATTTTAATTTTATGATTGAACTTTCATTCATTATCCAATCAGTGAATTGTATACTAAATTAAATTTAAATGAATGATAATTTAAACAGAGAAACCTGAAGCAATTATAATTATTTTAATTATCAGTAATAGGTAATGAATTTTTTCAAACATTTTTTTACGATTTCTTCATAGTTTTTAATTTTAATACGCAATTTGATTAAGAAAGTTAATGGTGCATTTTATATATATATATATATATATATATATATATATATATATATATATATATATATTTATAAATCGTATTTTTTATGCATAGACTGTGAATTAAATTTTTTATGTCTTTTACTCTATGTGTACAATTGATATAAGAGTATTTAAAAAATATATTGTGTGCTATTTATTTATTTATATTTATTGTTTAGTAAATAAAAAGTGATTTGTTATGAATAAATAAAATAAACTTTTAATCAAAACAACGATCTAATTTTAATGGTTTATTTTTATTTAATTGCTATTGAAAGAATATAAATTTAATCAGAACTTGTTTGTTTTCCGATACACTTCGATTTTTCAATAAATTACAATTCTCAATAAAAGTTGTACGTTTCTATATAAGGAATAGGAATTTATTTTCGTAAATATACATCCGCATTATTGTTTTTCGTTTGTATTACACCGTCTATGGAAACAGATTAAAATCCAAAGTTACAGTTGAATCGTAACAACAAGAAAATAACATTAAAAAAATTGCAAGTAACGCGAAAGGTTAATCTTTGTACTAAATGAATGTTAATTATAATATCACTTTCATGAACACGTGTTTGTTTCAGGTCGTATTAATATTAAACGTTTAATCAATATTATATATTTTTTTTAATAATCTTGTATCACTTTCGCAACACGTAATAATGTTTGTAATCAACAGTTACACTAGCACAAAACGAACTAATTTCGTCAATATATTAGCTGATAAAAAATCACAATGTTCACGGTCATGTCTTGAGGTGCAGTGTGTGAACACAGAACGTTATTGAATACTTTAAGGTCATTGATTCTAGTATGTAATGTGATGCAAGGCCGGACATAAGAGGAATAATAAATAAAATTTCGATCTGCCTCTTTTCTTGCATCTTATCTACAATTATATTTAAATATGATGAATGGTCAATGTATGATTTTTTTTAAAAAAAATCGTTCGACAGGTGCGATTGAAAAAATCAACATACCTATTAAGAAATAATAATGGCAATGCCATTTTAAAACTGTCATAAAAATTTGATTTATATGTATGTGCATATTTATGCATATCTTTATTTTTACACATAAATATAGCAAAACCTATATTTAAATCTAAAAAAAACATGTATTCAGTTATTATTTCCTAAACTTGTCGTAATTAATTTCACATCATACTCACGTGCAACTCACCTTCGAAAATCTGGTGTGGCCACTTTCGATTATTAAACAAACAACAAATATGCCGTGTAATTTGTCAAAAAAATATTGACTTTCGATATTGAAATTTTGGTTAATGTAAATTGAAAGCTTTATGTTGGAATGTCATAATAATTTATTTATAGTTTTACTTATTTTTTAAACCGAAATGTTTTAATAAATAAAAAAGTTCTAATTCTTACTTTTTAAATAAATATTTATTTGTATTAAACTAATATAAAATAATTAATTTTTGCAATCATCTTCTTATAATTAGATATTTTTTAATTTATAAAATAATTCCGTTGCTTATATTTGTGTATGTGTGTATATATATATAAAGGGGATATGTGTGTGCATGTATATATTTGTATATATATTATAAATAATGGTATGTTATTAAAACTTTTTGAATTAATTTTTATTTAATCAAGTCACTCTTTTAAAAAACTTGCAAAGAATTTGTAGTAAATATTTTAGAATGTAGGACGAAAATGTAATGTTCCATAAAATTAAATCAGAGACTAGAACTGAGGAAAAGTGATTAAATTATTTATGAATGAAAGTTATTTTAAGAAATGAAAGTGGAAGTGAAGACGATGAATTGAAAAAAATGTGTAAGTAGTAAATTTTTTCATGCAAATATAACGCGTGATTTTTTTTATTAATTAAAGAAAATAGTCACGGATGTCTTTCTTATTTTCTTCATTCGTAGATTGTTGTAATATTAAACTAATAGTAATATATTTCATTCAATTGAAATTTAAATTCGATTTCAATAATATTCAAATGTATTTATTTCATCACATCTTTATAATTATTTTTATTCGAATTGTAAAACAGAAAGTTATGTATTGTGTCTAACCAAGAGTGATAAATATATCAGATATCTATAAAAAATATTCATAAATTACGTGATAAATTCAAAAAATCGAAAGTAATCATCTTATACTGTTGAAATACTCGTACATATTTATTACATTTTCACTGTACATAGAATGACTTTACAAAAACACTTCAAATTTAAAATGTGCGTCTTAAAATTCCTTGAATTATAAATTAGATTATTAAACAAAGTAACATTACATGCGTTGCTGCTCTCATCGTAATTTCTTTAACGCTATTTAAATTCTTTTGATAGAAATGAGTCCAAGAATGCGTGTTTCGCTGAAGAGTATGTATATTTGATGCAATTCTTTAACGGAGCGAACATCTAGGCAGATTTAATGAACACGAAAAGACTTTTATTTCGCGAAACGTGAATAAAACCATTATAGTTAATTATAATACACTTAAAAGAGAATTTGTAACAACTTACAAAAAAATATACACATTTTATGCGTATTCTGCACGAAGGGTGTTGTTGCTAAACGTGTTTTTATTACTTAATAAATGTGTAATTTCGTTAAAATTACTTTTATTAATGTAAGTGTTAAAAGTTTCTTTCATCCCTCTTATATGTGTATATATATACATTAATACACATATCTGTATGTGTTTATGAGCGTGTGTGTGTATACATATATACACACACATATCTTGTACTTTTTATTTATTTTATCATTTTATGCATCGATTAGCAAATAAAATAAATGTCGTGATTTGCGGTTTACAAGGTTCTTTTTTCTAAATTAAATTATATAAGTGAAAAAGAGGCATTTGATATATTGAAGTTTATTTTTCAATTTGAATCATTCTAGGAATTTAATTTTAAGTGTCACAGTTGATTAAAATTTAATTTTTTATTCGGTTTTAATTTCTAATGAGAACAATACTTTGAATATTTATAGAGGTTCAAAATAAAAAGAAAATACGAATTTAATGTTGAATAATTTAAAAATATTTTAGATTGAATTTTAAGAATATCTAATTAAGTTTAATTATTTAAAATAATTGTACGATTAAATTGTGTGTAGTATAAAAGCATTTTATTGTTCGTAGTTGGTATTTTTATATTATATATATTCTAACATTTTTATTATATCTTCAAAACTTTATGTATTTTGTTATCGAATATAAATATTTATTTTAAAATAGTTAAAAATTGCTTGTTCTAAAAATGAATTTTTTAAAAAATAGTTTGTATATACAAATATTTTTTAAATGCTTTTTTCAATATATTTTTATTTGTATTAAAAAAATGATTGGTATTTTTTAATTTTTACTGTTTAATTATTACTAACGTACATTTTGGACCCCTTGTCACAAGGATTTTAAGAATATACATTTTTGTTATTACCAGGCAATTGATATTCCAGAACTTAGTTTATCAAAATATGCTATAAAAATATTACAAATTATAAAATACATTTTTATTCTCTTTTTTTTGTTCGATTTCTACTGATGTGCATTTTTGGATCGCTTGTGACGAGTTATGACATTTTTGTTATTTTTAGGCAATTATTATTCCAAAAAAATAGTTTATCAAAATAGGCTATAAAAATATCACAGTTAATAAAATACGTTTTTAGTTGATTGCGTGGTAAATTTAAATAAAAATAGTACAACTTTTTTCCATAAATGTAAAAATAAGAAAAACGATTGAAAAAATTGTAAATTGTGAATAATTTGTTTAAAAAATATTTTATTTCCTTTATGATTAAAATTACTGTATAGATTTTTTTCAATCAAAAAATAGTAAAATATTTGGTAAACATTTCATTTAATTACTTTTTTGTTAAAAAATCTCGTTCACACAAGTACATTTATAAAAATGTTCAGTAAGTGATTATTAAACACTTATAAAAGTTTGTTCTGTGTAAGAAATATTTAAAATTCTAGTCTATTATTTTTATAAATTCGTCTGTAACATCTATTTTTGTTTGATTAATTCATTTGTGCCATTTAATTATACTTCAACATTCGAAATAGCTACCGATTTCAAATATTAAAAAAACAAATCAAAACCATCTTCTCCGATTGCGTTATTTGTCTGCCGTAATATTTTTCTCGAATAAAACGTTTATTTATTATTTATTTATACACGATGACATTTAAATAACACAAGAATATTTTAAAAACTTCACGAATGATTCAATTACAATATCAAGAACAAATATCTGATGCGGTTGAATTCTGATGAAATCAATTACAGAACACGATACAAATACAATGCTACGATTGTTATTTAAATGCAATTTATTTTCAAATGTCTAAGGTGAATCTTAACGTTAAATTGTTTATTTAGAAACGATCATCAGATGCTATTGCAAATTATCTTGAACATAGAAACAGTAACGCTTAAGATAAATGTATGTGTCGACTGAAAATACTGACTGGAAAAGTAGGTCACAAGAAAATGGGATTACATTCAAAAGTAACACTATGTGAGTATATATATATATATATATATATATATATATATATATATATATATATATATATATATAAACATCCCACGGGTTGTTGCGGTAAACCTCTTTGTACGCATCCATGTCGTGAATATACAATGTTCACATTTAAATGTGTTTGTTTTCTTTTCAAAAGCAGATCACAAGCAGAAGTTTACATTGTTTTCTCTCTCGACTTCACAGATTAGCTTAATAAAGCTATTCAGAGATTTAAAAAAATAATTATAAAATAAATGAATTGTATTTCGTATCATTGTTACGTAAAATACGACCTAGAGTTACGATTTAATTTAGGTATTTATATCAAAAATCGTTTGAAAGAAGTGAAGATAGAAAAATCCTGTATTTAAATTTAATTTCAATTTTCATTATACGTGTTTGTATGTTTTATCATAACTGAAAAAGAAAAATAATAGAGGGAAATTAATAAGTATGTTTTTATTTTCATTTGAAAAATTGTATAAATATTTTGTAACAAATTATGTTTCGGTACAGTAAACAATATTATGTATTTTTTTATTTGTAATACAATGTTCTTTTTCGTGCAGGTGATGTCGTGACATTGTTCTTTCTGCATTTGAATGGTAAATGAGAAGTTGAGAGTAAATAGTTAAATAATTGTTTTGAAATTTCTGCAGCTGTCATCAACTCACGGTCTTTGATGATTAATTGTGTTTTCGGGACAATGAAATTGTTTTTAGAATTAAAGTTGCTCGCGAATATTTTATTCGAGTAAAAATAAACATACATACACATACACAAACTTTATATATATAATTTTAGAGTGTAGTAGCAGATTGATAAAATTTACATATTTATATTATTTTCTAAAAGAATATTGATAAATTTAATTTATTTACTTTTTCAATATTTATTTAATCGAATTTCATTCAGTATTAAAAACATTTTTTTAGTATAAAAATTATTTTCAATTTAACTTTACACAAAAAATAAAAGTTTTTAATGTAAGTAGGAAGTGTACTCTCTCTTTTATTTTTGTATAAATCTTCACATCAATATTTATTTTAATTAATTTTATATTGAACATAAAAATATATGAATTTGCAGCCTGCAGTATCAATTATATAATTGTAGTATTTGGTAATGTTTATTAAACTTTTATTTAAATGTTAAAAAAATATTTATTAAAATACTTCTAAATTTTTTTTCACTATTATTTACTGTGTGTTTTTATACAATAGGGACTAATCATTTCTATACATTAATTTATGTAATTTTTACTTGACATTAATTTATTTAACCCTTTTCTATAGATTTTGTATTTTCTTTTTACTTAGTATATAAATTAATATTTATATTTGTGTATGTAATAATTTGTGTTTATTGGTTGGTATTTAAAAGTAGTCATATTTTAAAATGTTACTATTTTTTGATACTGTTGTAAATTCACCTTAATACAAATGAATCATTCACCTTAACACCTTAAGATTTTATAAGTATGTTCAATAATCAGTTATACTGCACTTTTTTCAGTGATTTGCATTTCGATTGTCAAACGATCATCATTTAATTACTTTATTGTAAAATCCCTAGACAGGAAGTTTAGAGATGATTATTTAATACTTTTATACATTTTTGTGGTATTTTTTGAGGAATTTGTGTTGAATTTTAAAAATATATTATTATTTTTATTACAATTTTATTAAAAGTAATAATATTTTTGAATCTTGTATCTCTCTCCCTCTCTCTACGTATATGTATGTATGTATTATTTTTTTATTTTAAATTTCAAGTTAATTTTTGTATATCATTTTTTTACAAATTTTATATACAAATTATAAAATAACCGTATCCTATTATTTGCACTTGTAATGTTTTATTATTATTGTTAATTTTTTTATTTCGTATTATTTAAAAAACGTTCTGAAATATTTATTAAAGTAATTGCTTCTAAATTTATTCATTAAAAAATATGAATAGTTGTTTTATATTCAGAAACCATTTCCTTGTCTACATCTGCCTTTTTTCGAGAATTTAAAATGGAGACAGGTGATAGTTTTGTTTCAAAATAATAATAATGTAATTATTTAAACGATTCAAATGTGTCTTAAAATATTAATCATATTCACATTTATTCAGAAATTGTACACAAGAAATGTTAAAACTTTTTTGGAAATGATCTTTTTGTGGTTTTAAAAAATTACTTTAAAATTAATTTTTTTAGAGATCTAAAAGAACTTTTTATATATAAATAAATAATTTACTAGTTCAAGTAATTCATCAATTTTAATTTAAAAAAATGTATATTTTATAATAATAATCTAAGTAATTGATTTTTTATTTTTGAAATTTGTCTTGTTAAACACGTTTTGTCTCCTAAATCGATAAAAATATTAAAACGACTATTCAAATACCGTAACTGACATGCAACTCATTGTCTCGCATATTGACACACTTGACGAACGATTTTAATAAAAAACCGTACTAATAACCACAAGAAAAAAATTGATTGAGTCAGTAAAGTCGGTAGCAAAATAAAACCGATATTGGCATACCTTCAACTGTATACACACGTGCACATAAACAACATACATAACACGTACATCCATGTAATACATAAAAGTAAGAAATAGAGATACTCGTACCGATTTATTGTCGTAGCTCCGTTGCAAGAGAGGAATATATATACAATGTGTACGTGAATTCAGTACTTGATGTAATAAAAAAAGGTGACTTCTTCCACTTGAGTGAACAAAATTGATGGCCGACGAAACTAATAGAGTATGAAAGTCAGTTCAGATTTATTGAAAACGAAATCGGATCTAAGCTCTAGTCGAATCAACTAGTGTATATGAGTTGAGACGAAATTTGCATGTCCTTGTTGTCGTTTGCCGTATATGGCGTTTTGTATTTAACGGTATGAAATACTTATTGGAAATTAATATGTAATGTTTTTAACGCCAAACATGGTGATAAATTATAATATTTGTTGATGTTATTGATATGTATTATGTCAAGTTACGATTACATCCAGTTTGAATGAACCGTAATATATATATATATATATATATATATATATATATATATATATATATATTTATATATTATATATTCACTGAGTTGAAAGGAAGTTATATTGAAATTTTTATACATTATTTTTCGTCTGAAAAGTTTTGAAGTTTGAATTGAAATATTTTTATAAATAATGAAAGAAAGTTCAACTGTAAGCTGTCATTTTCCATTGAACATTTATGAGAAAATGTTTGGAAAAACATTTTCCAGTGATCAGATTTTTTAGGAAAAATTTAATACATTAGTCATAAAAACACTTGTTTGATGTATTTAATTTTTAATGTAATAAAAAGAAAATTAAATCGAAAAATGGTTTCTGTTCTAGATTAAAAATACAATAGTTTTTATTAAAAAAAATAATTTTTCCATTTGAATACGACGTAAATTAGGTGTGTGGAGATGAAATTGAAAAAATATATTCTAACTTTTTATTTTATAATAAAATTGCAAAAAATCAATATTTTTAATAAAAAAATATTTAACGAAAATTTCAATTTGATTTTTTTCATTTTTAATATAACCTAATTTAAGTATATGAAGAGGAAATTGAAAAAATGTATCCACCTTTTTATTTTATAATACAAATCTATATGTTTTTTACTAAAATAAATATATAAGAATTTTTTTTAATATACAATTGAAAAGGAATTAGTTGTTTAACTCTTTGAGTGCCAAGGAGCGATGTATTGCTTCGACTGCCTAATTTCTATAATTCATAAAAAAACAATTTTCTTTCACAAATAGAACGTCAAAAATTAATACACACATATTTTTTATATTCTACTTGTTTTATTCTAAATATTGTAATAGGTAATTCTGCGATTTTTCCATTTGGTTGATAATAGAAATTTTTTTGTACTTATCCATTCAAATTATTATTTGGTTCAATATGTGAACAAGATGTTTTTCGCAAGGCTCTAAATAAATTACTCAGTAAATTCACAGTAAGAAAATAATTCATTTATTTTTCGTGAAAATATTTCTTTTAAATTTATTTTTTTCTTGTAAAACTTTTCAAGATTATTTTTGATGTTTTAGTAATAAATAAAGTCCAATATATTATTAGTATTGTGTAAAAAATCCATTAATATTAACTTAAAATTGACTGAAACATTTAACTGTGATTTTTTTTGGTTTAATTTATATATATTTATATATATATATATATATATATATATATATATATATATATATATATATATATTTATATATATATATATATTTATAAGGTATTTGAAAGTTAAACAAAAAAAATGATATTATCTTCTGATTAAAAAAACATGTAATATTTTTTATTAAAAAACACACACCCAGTAACGACGATAAGCAAATAGAATTTAAAAAAGCTTATGCATTATTTTTATACAAAGGATAGCACTGTATAAAAAGATAGTGATGTGTTGGTGGATGATTTTAAATATTTATATTTAATTTAAAAAGTGCTCATTCATATTTTTTTTATTTTCCACAGAAAAATGTTCCGAGTTTTCGTTTTTATTATTTACAATATTATTATATATTTTATTGATGCAGTTGAAATAATTCGTATGATTTTTTACATTTTATATTTTTTATTATTTTATTTTTCTAAAATTTGTATATAACAGATTGTTTTTATCAACCAACTTGAATGACATGCATCTCTTCCAAAACTTACATTCCAATTATCTCGAGAAACTGAAAAACTATTGAAGTGTCAAAAGCTCTCTTTAAATGTAAACTCAATTAAATTTTTTTATAGTCATGCTTAGTCTTATATACTGGTGATTCATTTATGTCTCGGCGTATCGAAAAACACGAGATATTCTTTTAAATAAAAAGTCAATTTATTAATGACCTTCTTTAATCAGATTAAAACGGAAGATTAACAGTTAATATACGGCTGTCAAAAGATTGAATCGATAAATAAGTGTTGTTCTGGCTCCATTTAATTCAATCAAAGAACATTTGACTTTATATATTACTTTTGAAAAAAGGTGTATTCGTTTAGTGTCATGCGTTTTGCTAGTTCGACACATTAGATTAAACGAAGTTAATTAATTTAGATCAAATATCAAATTAATTTTGTTTATGGAACGTATGTAATCGTGTCATGAAATAAATTTTATACTCGTGTTATTAAGAAATATACGTACACGTATGTATTTCCAGCAGGGTTTTAATTAGATTTATTTGTATGCACTGATTAAAATTAAGATGTATTTTAAAACATCTATCAGATTCTTATTCTTGTATTTATAGAGTGTATATTTTTATTTATGTATGAATGTTTTTTTTATAAGCAATTTAAAAAACTATACAAGAATACATTATGTTTATGTAAAAAAGTACAGTATATATTTTTTAAAAAAACATCACTATGAGATAATTTTAATTAAACTATGTTTTAATAATTCATTGCATTTATAAAGACTTTTTTTGTTCTTGTAACAAAAAGGTACTGTTTGATTTTCTGATAGATAAAAAAATCTACAAGTTTTATTAGTCTAGATATTTATAGAGCAGAACAAAGGCAACGAACGTACAATATAATTCGCTGTAAACTAATTGTTCCTGTTTGAATTTAATTATTTTTTAAATATATAAATAGTATTCGTGTAAGGAATGAACATTTTTTTATACTACGTAGAATAAAATTTGATATAATTGTGCATGGAAGTGTATAAATAAATAATTGTGCAATCAGTTAATTATATATATATATATATATATATATATATATATATATATATATATATATATATATATATATATATATATAAATACGCCGATACGAAGATTGATGGTATAATTGAAACCGTAGATGGCATACAAATGAAATGACTGGATGAAAATTGAAAGCGATGAACAAGGAACCGTACGCAAACAGATTGCCCATAAAGAATCGATAAGTGGAAGGAAGGCGTAAGACTTGATAAATTGAATTTGTTCGTTGTATTCGTGGAAAGACGGTGCCAATAAAGAGATCATGAAAACAGTATTGGTGGTTGTGAAAAAAAAATGTTTGGATTGGCGACTGCGGACATCGTCGCTCGTCGATATGCTGGGAAATTTCGCAGGAAACGGAGGTCGCAGACGATTGCCGCAAGTAACACGCGCGGCTACGTCTACGGAATATAATGTCGATATTTTTTTTCTCTCCGTTGCTTCAACGTCTTCTTCACTCGTGATGCTATATGAACGTTGATTAGATGCCGGTTGAATTTTAATTCTTCTCGCCATTTTTTAAATTGAATTTTAATCTTCTTTTGTTGTGTTAAATGTTTGTCGAGGTAATGAAATTGTTTCGTTTTAATCGAAATAGACTGATTTATTTAATAAGACAGAATGTTAACTGGGTGATAAGGATGTTGTTTCACTTGACGAATTACCTGCGATTTTTTTTAATATCCCTGTATGAGTGCTGTATACAGAAAAAATATTATTTAATTATCGATATTCGTAAATTTGAAAACAGGATGTTTTTAATTGGTTAATGTTATTTTTGTGTTTGAACGTTCGGTAATTTTGAAGGTTTTATTCGATAGTAATCTGATTGTGGCAGTATTTTAAAATATATAAAAGTACATAGTATTATAAAAGTATAATAATATATTTTTATTAAACTAGTGATTATTGTAATTATATGTTTTTCGAATAATAATGTGCTTTTGACACATTATTTTGAGTTTCAGAAAAAATCAAATATTTTCTTTTGGAATATTACAAAATAATAAATGAAAAAAATACCCTTAAAGCTTCATAAAAATAACTGTTTTTTCTTCATGATAGATATAAATAAATGTTATTTAAATCTGTGAAAAGTGTAGAAAATATTATAATGTAATTTAGTTAGCTGAATAAATTATTTTATTTACAAATAAAATAGTTGTTTTTGTAATGAAAATTTGGAAAATATTTTTCAGTCGTTTAATGTATCACAACATGTATTCTTTATATTGTAGATAGAATGAAAATAAGAATATTAGTATTTTTTTAATTTAATCGAATAATGTAACAATCAGTTAAAAATTTATATTTTAATTTTATTAAATTTTTCATTCTCATATAATAAATCATTTTTTTCACAAATAAACTAATGCTATTTATAGGGCCATCTAACTGTGACGCCTAGATTTGTGATTTATTAAAAAGAAGCATGTGTAGAGGGAAACATGTATATAGTTTCTTTTTAATCAAACACATTTGAATGGCCCTATAAAATGTTTTTTTTCTTTAATAAATAAATCAGTTTAATTAGTACATCCATTTGTTAAAAAAAATAATCAGAAATTAATTTAATATAACGTGCATAATTTTATTAAAATATACCATGTAAACTCTTATATATATTTTATGCACTGTTGCAAGTTTCGCAAATGTTTACATATAATTTATTTTTTTCAGACTTTTGTACAAGATAATAGCACAACAAGAGCAAACTTCCAACAACAGCAGCAGCAGCAGAATAACGCCCAAGGCTTGGCAGAATCGCACGTGCCGTCAAGTCACCAACAAATACGTGCTTCATCGTCCGGAAGTCGACAGCATCACCATCATCAAAAGCAGAAAAGTCAAACACCGCTGGGGGTTGTACCGTTGCCGCCAGGCTCTCGAGGCCCACGCAGTTTGTATTTGCGACGGCAGGAAAATGGTGGGTTTGGATTCACACTTCGACATTTCATCGTTTACCCACCAGACACTTGCGTCGTAAGTTTCGAACTTTTTATATAAATTTATTTTAACATCGAGCTTATGTCTGTCGATAAAATATCATTTTTTGCGAAAAGTAGTAACATACGAAGATTTAAATCGTAATTCTAGATATAGTTAAATTTGTAAATTGTTTTTAATTGTATAAACCTTTCTTTCGAAAACAATAAAATAGGTATATTGTTATTTTGATGGTATTATAGCATTTGAAAGACCTTGTTGAAAAAAACATTCTAAAATAACCTTAAAAAGTTGTATTCGAGAATGAACAAAAATACAATTTAAAATAAAACAATAAAATAAATGCTTCCTTGTTGTCAGATTTTTTTACCATCTCTTAAGAAATATAATACTGGTATTTTGTATTTTAATATTACTTTTATTTCTATATCAATATATCGATTTGAATTAATTTCATATTTATTTGAATTAATTCTTTATATTTTCAATATACTATATTTTTTAGATATTAATACATACACACACATAATATTGTTTTAATATTATTTATTGAATAAAATATTAATATTATTTAGTTGAAATTAAATTTCAATTAAATAAAAAAATTAATATAATTTTAAACATTTTATGAACATGAATTAGAATTTGAAATATGTTAAATTTTTGTATAAAGATTGAAAAAATGTTGCATTTTTATACTCTTATTACAAAATTTCATAGGAAAAATATTCTTTTCCTTAGTCGAATATTTTTGATAATAGTCTCTAAATTTTTCATTTTTTTTTAAAAAAAAACACGATGGTAATTTTTTATGTATGTGAATGTAAGTAAATTGTTAATATAATTAATAAATTTTCTAAAAATATTTATTCAAGATGTTATATGCCAGTTTTCAAATAGTATTTAAAATGTTTTCTAAAGAAAATTCTTTTAAAAATGCAATTTTGTATTTTTTTACGCATTTATATAATTATTATAAAATGTGTAATTTAATTTGAGAAGTAAAGTGGTTATAAAAAAATATAGATTTTAGTTTTCTTAATAGAATAATTATAAATTTGTATTTTTGATCCATTAACATCTAACAACAAATTACAGCATCTTAATATTTGTGCATTTATTATTTTATTACGAATAAAATCGAAAAACATTTTGAATCAAATTTTGGCCTGTGATGAGAAAAGGATTCTTAATTCCAACTATAAACATAATTATTATTGATTATCATTAAATGATCCTTTGGCACAAACATTTCAATCAAAATTGACTCCAAGAAAAAATCTTTCTATTTTGTGAATTTAGAGAATTATTAATTATGAGTATCTATAAGTTAGTCAAATTCTCACAGCGAATATATGCAATTACCAACAGCTATAGAGTGCATAATTCATTACAATAACAATAACTAGAGTTGGTAAACCGTTAAAGAATATTATTTTTGTAAAATAATGCTCGGATATATATTGGGGTAATGATAAGAGAAAAAATAATGAATTTAAAATCGAAAATTCTTCTTTATACCTTTTATCAACCAAACATATCATCACCATAGGATTTCCTCTTTTTTTGGATAACCATATATCTGATAAAGAATTAAGTAGTGGCACAGCATCAAAAGCATTAGTTTTTCAATTTTTTTAAAATTGAATTTATAAATTATGTTCTTGCTGGGAAAAAGTCGTTTAAAGTGAAATTGAATATTTTGACGAGTCAAGTTATTTTAAGAAAAAAATACAAGCGTTTTTATTTTAATTTTAAAAACGACAAAACTTTCGTGGTATCCTTAATATAATATAATTTTAAATTTGTTTGTTCTATTTTTATTAATCTTTCTATGTTCATCAGTGCTATTAATGAGTAAATATATAATAATATGCTATTTTGTCACGTAACTGAATATTTATTTAAATTATTTTTATTTTATTTTATATATAATAAAATATATTTAAATGTAGATCGTTTTTATTTAAATATGAATTAATTTTCAATTAATGAAATTGTTTATACAAGAAACTTACACGAAATGAATCATAGAATAAACTAAACTGAAAATATCATTGAATTATTTTTACAGTAATACAATATCGATCTTGAATTATTACAAGACATTTCTTTGGCTTTATTTTCAGACATCATGCAATTATACCAACATAATATTGTTTATAAACGATGTCGAGCGTGCGTTTTACACATTTCTTTAAAAACATTATTTATTGTGCATGTTTATTATCATCGATACAAACCAATTTTATTATCATCTCTCGTGCCATTCCATCTTTTTGTTTACATCGCGTGTACAATACTTTAGAAATATAAATAAAATATCGAGAAAATCATAAATGTTTCGAATTGATTTGATACACTTGCGTGCTTCATAATTGGAATTTCATGAACCGTGTAATAATAAATGGATATGATTTGTATTCGTCAATTATTTGTTCTGGTTACCAATAATTACAGTTATATATATAATCATAATATTATTGACTACTTACCATTGTTTGAGTGTTGTGCAATGGTTTTCTCTTATTATTATCTGACCTTAGGGTTCGTTCGACAGGTACACACACGCGTCTATATAAGATTATGATCAAATGGACGGTCATGCTGTATTAGGTACAAATCAGTGATCATAATACCAGTAACTTTTTTTTAAATCCTCTGGGCTGTTCGTATTGTTCAAGGTCGTTAATAAAATGTACGACTGGAAAAGACAATACAACAATATATTTCGATTATTTCATAGATACACGATTTTTGTAACAAATTATTCATTCTTGTTTACATGACTCAACAATACTATTGTTTTTTTTTGGGAGGATTACGCGGTTAGTGAGAAATTAATGTAGATGTTGAAATTATAAAATAGTATTACAATCGAATAGGTGTCAGCGTTCGTGTTACACGTCAAACCATAAATAATAATTATAATTTGTTGAATGACTTTTTTCTGAATTTGATTGATATATTCGAAAAAGAGAAGGCAAAAATAATTCTATGTATTTATATATAATTATATCGACAAACATTTGAAGATTTATTTAAATTTGCCAGAGAATTAGACTTTTAGATTGCATAAATTACTTCATCATATCTATTACAATTGAACATTTAATTACGAAATTGACATTTACAATTAAGAAATAGGATTATGAAATACAAATTTAAATTTTTTTCTAGAAAAAATATTTTTTTGTTGTAATTGTTAATTTATAATAATTATCTATTTAAGACTGGCTCAAATGAAGTCTACGACCCGGCTGCTTTACTGCAGCCGATGGACACAATCTTTGTGAAGCGGGTAGCGGAAGACGGAGCCGGAGCACGAGCTGGACTCAAACAGGGCGATAGAATTGTTGCAGTAAATGGTCGTACTGTTACTGATTTGACGTATGCACAAGTTGTCTCACTTATTAAACGTGGTCCAGCGTATCTCCATTTACTGGTAGTGCCTCAAGAAGACGACGTTCTGCAGAAGGTACTTATATTTTTTTCTACTGTTTAGCAATAAGTGGAATTTTATCTATTTATCCTACTTTGTACTTAGTAATAGAAGTTACGATATTTGTTTTGTCTAAATATCTCAATCACACTATATTCATTTTTTTATCATTGGATGAGTGAATTTGAAATATTGTAAATAAAATTCATAAAAAATTTAAGTTTGTAAAAAAAATATTTAATGGGTTTAGTACTGTAATTAATTATGTAGTGCTGATTTTTTTTAAAAAAAGCAATGCTTTCTATTTGGATATTGTCAAATCATTGCCTTTCTCACTAAGGACTTTTAAGATTAGATAAAAAAATATCAAATATAAAATTAAGTAAAGATCTTTTCAAAATTGGAATTCTTGTGACGTGAATTCTAATTAGACTTATTTTTATTTTAATACGAATAAAAAATATTGACTCTATTGGTGTTCTTTTTTGTAGTATTTTTCTGAAACCGCCCACAATCCAGAAACGAACCAACGACCTTTAATCGGAGTTGGAGCACCCTCTCACGAAACGATCGATCGACAATTGCACCGACTCAACGCACGCCTTGCGCCGCGGTCTGACCGCGCGAATATGCTTCCTCAATCGAATTCACCGGCACCTGCTACGACAGCGAATAGTACTCCACGACAACGATTATCGTCGGCCCAATCACATGCACCTTGGTCGCCTGTATCTTCGTATGGGGGTCCTAGAGAAGCGAGCACGTTTTCAGGAATCGATAACAGAGAAATGTTCTATGGTAGAAGTTTGAAAGATTCTGTTTATTATGGCAACGAGCCGATTTATCATGTACCAAAAGATGTTAATCGCAGAACGACAAATCCTCTAAAGTATCCGATAGACGCAGATGGTATTTACAGTTCTCCGCGTGATTCTCTCGAATATAGGCCGATTCAGACAAGTTCCGAGCGTGTGAGATTGATTGCTGAAGACAACGCGAGCGATATTTATTCAGAACCGTACGTTCAAGATTTATATAGGCGTCCAAGGCCGGAACCGCAAGTTCCTGCGGGAAAATCTGGTGCTCGACCGCAAGTACCTACGAATTTACGGTCGTCGTTGCGGAGAACTTTAGTCAGAAGAGCGAGCGAAGGCAGTAACGTCTCAGATAATTCGAAAGAGACGGGATATTCGTATGAAAGCGGAGATTATTGTAGTATAAATAGTACGAATAGTGACGACATGGTCGTTAATAGTAATAAAATAAACAGTGCCTCTAAGGTATGTGGTTTATTTATGTGTTTGAGTTTTTTTTTTGCATATATTTACTTTTTGAATTTTATCACTTGTTATAATTATGTAGGATTTTAATAGAATCCAGACATATTTATTTTTAATTACGAAATAATATTTTTTATTTACATTAAAACGCGTGTAGTGACATACACAACCATATGTACCTCATATATATTTAGTATTTGGAAAATAAATATATTAAAAGTAGTGGTAATGAAATATATTTTCGTTTCTATACAATATATTTATCAAACAAATGGTTTCGAGGAAATTAGACATCTCTTACTCAAAATATAAAACTTTTACTAAAAATAAACAAAACTGTTTATATTTAACAACATTTAATTAAAGAGATTTTCTGTATCTACTGTGATTTGTAAGACGTTTTAAAAATTTTCATACTTTTATTTTACTTGTGGAATATTTTCATAATTAATCTGTTTAATTATTTGAATCTATTGAATCCATTTATAAAAATTTAAAAAACAAGAAAAAAAAATTATTGGATTACATAGACAGATAAAATATCATGAAATAAGAAAATTAATTGGATAAAATTAATCTACCGTGTAATATCATAAAAAAAGTTAGAAAAGGTTTTTTCGAGGGAGGAAGGAGAAATCATTTACGTGCAATGACAATGTGTTAATGTGCGAAATAAAGAAAAATAAGTAGTGCAAAAAATTACAGTAGTATAAACTTTTCTGAATACTAAACATATTAATGCATTTGGTACGAATAGTTTTATGTCAGTGTATATAAATATATATTATTGACATAAATAAGGGAATATTCTATTTTAAAAATCGATATTTTGATTTTTTTTTTTAAAAAAACTATTAAATTTATCATTGTGAAATTTTACACCCATATTTATTGATGTTTTATGACGTGATGTTAATTTTACATAATAAAAAAACTATATTTACAAGTAATATGAAATAGCAAGTATAAAAAAATCCATGAAATCAGTAATTACGAATTTTACTATTCTACTTATTCAAAAAATATTATTATAAAATTTCTCGAATTTTAATGAATAATTTGTACGTTTTTAAAATTATAAACTTCTAGAAAATATAAAAAGTCGATTTTTGACTCATCAAAGTATTCTTAATATTAGTAAAAATTAAATATATATAAGCTAAATAATTGATTAAAAATATTATTTCAAATTAACATATAAATAAATTCAATTTTATTTGTCTCATCTTTTAACAGGTAGTTAGTGGAAGTGGAAATGATATGTATTCAGCACGTAATATGCCATTATCGGTTGATCCTCGTTCTCGAAACATTTGTGACGCAGATTCTCAAGGCCGATTCTCATATCCAAATAACCCTAATTGTAGATTAAGTCTCGACGATGGTAGACGCGAATCGAGCGCGTCGTTAATGTCTTGCGCAACTGAAGGTAGCAAGGATAGTTTGAGTTCATTTGATTCAACGTCGACATTAACAAGCCACGAAACAGATGATTCTGTTATTATTTCAAAAATTCGAAAGAGTTTCGAAAAGAAGGAAGAATTTCTACGACGACCGAGTCAGCCGATAGGTTGGATTCATACACCCGATGATTTAAAAAATATACCATCGACTGTTATCCAAAGAGAATTTTATGGGTGTCCGAAAAAATTACAGAAGCAGTTATGGCCCCCGCCTGAGTTAGAAATAATGCCTCATGAGAGACGTGAATCGCCGTCGAGATCATTACGCGGTGCGTCGAAACCGACTCATCAGAATTTCCAAAGAGTTAAAACGGATTTAGATTCAGAACGTATTTATCTTCCAGTCGATATTTCTGAAGAAAAAATACCTGAAAATGTTCAATATCATTGTTTAGATGAATTTGGATTGAGGCATAGAGAACCGATTGACGGCAATGAAATATTGATTACACAGAAAAGTGGAAGTGATCCTAATTTAAGAAGTTCAAGAGATAAAAGTACTTTTAGAAGAACTCTTTGTAGGATAAATGAAAATATCCCAGCAACTGTCGCTCAGTTTGGTTCTAACGACGACGGATCTGGTTCTGGATCTAATAAATCGAACGGATCTTCTTCTTTACCAAATTCTCCAGGACCATATAGTCATTTGCCCGATGAAAACAGGTAGATATAAAAAAATATATATATTTTTGATGTCATATATAAGTATAGATCGATTAAATATTTATTTTTAATTTCAGCCGATATCCACCGGTTGTAATGCGTCGTACTAGACAATTTGAAACGGGAAGACCTTTACCTGATGATGAAGCATGTTCTCCTAGTGATAGAACTAGTCTGCATAGCAGTGAACTAGCCAGACTAAGTTCAAAACGAGTTGTACCAAATGTAGCTGCTCGAAAACGAGAATTCGAGTCCCGTTCGGAGGAATCTAGAAGAGAACGCGAAAATTCAAGACGGATTGTAAGCCGTGAGAGTAGATCACTTGAGAGTGCAGGTATGTTCCAATAATACAAATATAATTAATAGTTGTAACACTTTTGTATTTAGGTAATAACCGAGTAGGTTATTATTGACTTTTTCGATGATTTGAAATATTATTAGTAATACAAATTTTAGAAAATATTAAAAAAAAAATACATAGTATATGTTAGCTATGTTTCCTCGACATAACAGGGCGAAGTGAAAGTGCTGAAGAACCACGACTCTCTGGAAACAGATTGATACCAATTGGAAGCAAACATCTACATTGCGAGCCTCCTCCGGGCTTTAAACCTCCCGAAGGTTAGGCGTTGATGTTGTGAACGTTATCAATGTTGCATGCCTTACCTTCAAGGATTTATAATGAGTTATGTCATTATGAATTCTTCATTTAATGTAAACACTAGATAAAAGCAAATGCTTATATAAACATTTTTATACGTTATTATTTTTAGTATGTAATCGGTATTCGATGTTGGTTTAAATTCAAACAATGAATGTTCTATATACATTGAAAACTATATTATTTATTTTTCTATTTATCAAGTATTAACAAAATCTGTTGTAGTATAAATTTATATAGTATAGAAAGGTAATATTGTATCAACAATTATCGTTTTATATCAGTTCATATTATACCGTCCTTGTAACTTGAAATGCACATTTAAAAACAATAGTTTTCTTTGTGTATATCTGATAGGCTGTCTGTATAAAAAAGTTAAAAATAAACTGCCATCATTGTTTTAGCTCTGTAGATAACTCAATGTTACATAAATGAGAATCACTCATCCCAAAAAGGGTTCTAAGTAATGTACGTTCATTAGTCTAAAAATAAACAAAAATTATACAATACTATTCATATTTGACAAAGGACTTTATCAGCGGCTTTAAATGTGCACGCACTCTTATATATGTCTATATATGAAGACTTATGCCGATTTGTTCGTAGAAAAATATTTTCGAGTAGAATTCCGCTCGTAAAAACCACTTCTGTCATGAAGACGATTGTAGACATTGGACAATTTATATTGAAGGGAGAAAAGCTCTACAGACGAACTTTTTTCGACTAATTTCTATCTACTTATTTGATATTTATACGTAAATTTCTGTCAAAAATGTTGAGTGAATCGCATAAAATCGCTTTATTCACTGGCTGTTGATTTAGATTCTCAAAATTTTTTGAATTCAAAATCTCTGCTGCTACAATTTCTAAAATGCAGCTTAGAACTATAAGTAAACCAAATCAGTTCTTGATATTTATAGGATATCTAAATTCATTGTCATCGAACTTCTCTAAAGTAATTTTCATACCACCATTTATCAGTCAACTTTGATAAGAAATATATTGTTTTTTCGTTCGAATTCTCAAAGTTGCCTTCACCATAAAGAACAAATTACGTGTAGATTGTGAAATGCGTTTCAAGAAAAAAGTGAATGATAAGTGATTATTGAACACTTATTATTGGCTTGAGTGATTCATTTGTGTAAAAAGATAAAATAAAACCGCATTTGCATTTATTCGGAATATCTTTTTAGTTTTGTACATCGCACACTTATTTTTCAATAAATAAACTTTTAATTAATTATGCAACAAATCACGCATTTTAAAAAGATATTTCAGTATTTCATGAGTGGCAGGTATCGTTTTTCATCCACATATATTATAAAAATGTTAATTTTCAAGTAATGTTACTGGATTGTCTAGATAGTTTTAACATAGAGTTTTTATAGTATTAAAAAAATAGGAAAATACCGATTTAACAAGATTATAAATGTTTATTTTTATTTTAGATATTCCGCTGAATACGGATAATCCCCCTGTGCAGCTAAGAGCAAGATCTAATTCTGCTGAATCTTGGACAGCTGCGTTGCAATCGAATTCAGCTGATCAGGGGGGGCGGACCGGGGGCCGCATGCGTGCACCGCCGGACTGGCATGCGAGCCCCGACGACCAGGACGAAGACAAGCAACGGCACAAAGCCGTACGACAAGATTCCTATTTGGCTGCTGTTCGAGAACCTTCGGCTAATAAGCTTGCAGGTATGTCTTGTACAAACAATCAATATTTTTTTAGCTTGTTTTTAGATGTAAATTTGTCAGATTTGTATAGCGCTATAAGTGAGACGTTTGTTTGTAGAAGTATTTGTGAAATAGATTGAAGAATTTTTAGAAATGGTCGAATATTTCTACAAATACTTTTTTTATTTATTTAGAGGTTAAATACATAAAACATTCTGTTTGTTTTGTAGTTTTAATAGTTTTAGAGTAGTTTATAGATTTTAGTTCAAATTTTTAAATGTATTTTAATACACATTTTAAATACATTCATTGATTATTTTAAAAATTATATTGTTAATTAATAATTTATTTTGCAGTATTCAAAAATGTTCAAATAATACTAATTGATCAACTTTTACATGTCTTTATTTTTAATTGTTGGATATATTGATTTTATATAAATTGGAAATAACATTTTTATTATTTTACTCATTTATATATTATATGCCCCTTTAATCTTGATTTTTATTATTTCCTTTAATTATAAAAAAAAAATTGTTTATGTACAGAATTTAATGAATTAATCGCGTGTTTATTGCATGTATGATTAATGATCTTGATCTTATTTTCGTAGACAATATTATATACTTGAGTTATGTAGCTTATAAAAATATTTTACCGCAAAATATGATATATATATATATATACACATAATTCTCTATATAAAGTAATAAATATATAATGCTGTACCATACAACCTTGTAATAGTGTATAAATGTAAAATATGTAAATTCAAATTGTACATTCATGTAGTTCTCTATCGTACAATCCAGCATGCACGTGTTTTGTCATCGATATATTTGATATTTTTTTTATTTTCGCTTTGTTATTTCTTCATATACGTAGATCATTTCTCTCGTAATGCAATAAGTCGACCGGTTTATGAAGAGCAAGACGAGATTTCAACGTCGCAGAAGGATCGAAGTCCAGCGAAAATTCAAACAGTTCCTAATGCTAATACCCCAAACGTAAATGTAGATTATAATAACGTAACCCCGATTGTAACGATAACTCCCGCTTCGTCGGTCAAAAGTCCCGCTATTAGACCTACCCATTTGGCCATCAACCAACCAATACGTCCTGCTTCAACAGGTCAACACCTGCTTAAATCCGAAGAGCAGGTCGGGACGTCCCCTGTCGGTGATTTGAACGATTTATCACCAGGTTAGAAATTAATCGTTGAATTGAATTGTTCGAGGAGAAAATTAATTCTTCATATCTAAATAATATAAGTGCAGTGTACAGTTATTTTAAACGAAAGTAAATTCATTAAAATGTAAATCTTACTTTTTAAATTGCATTTTACGGGTTGAAATTATATCTATTTTAATTATTAACCATCTGTCCAAGAAGAATTATATCGTTATACGGTTTATTAAGACAGTCTGTTTCTAAATAACGGCTATCAAAATACCAGTTGTAGAGAAATTCAATAGTTTGTATTTTTATAACTAGTTATGAATTAACCTGACAGATCTAACTTTCATATTTGTCATATATTCTAACGCTTTATTTATGCACTTTCTTGATTTTCAAAAGAAAATAAAAAAAATGTATGTAGAAAAAAGTATGTAAATATGGGTCAAAAAAGGAAATACATATATAAATAGAGAATAAGGGAAAATGTGTATAGAAAATGGGAGAAAAGATGGAGAGCCGGTATTAGAACGTAGAAAGGTGCGGGAGTAAATTACTAACAAATATAATTTATGGAAAAATTTAATTATTTAAAAGAATGTCTCTTTTAACAACAAATATATTTTTTACATATAGCTTCAGTATTCATGAAAAAATATAGAATATGAAATATTATAAAAAAATGTATTTAAATTATTTTTAGTTAAAAAGATTAAAAAAATGTGTAAAACGAAAAATAAATATTTTTTAAGAACAAAATTGTTTTTAAAATATTGAAACGGATTTAAAATTATAATCAAGTGATTTATAGAAATATTTTCTTACAATGAACACGTTGATATCATTTGTGACCGATTATGTTGAATTTATTTTAAAGTTGGGCATAAATAGACTAAAATTTTGACTAATGGTTAGTGATAACCAAGTTAGTTATTAGTCACAAATCATTTTTCTTGATTAATCGAATTTATTAGTTTTTTCCAAACAGATTAATTTTAATCATGACTATATATTATACATTAATTATGATTAATCACAGATCATTTATCAGTAGTCACTGGTTGTTCTAATTAACTAAATCTGAGGAGAAATAGGAAATGTAAACATTACTACCAATAATTTGTACCCTCTGATTTCGCATGCATATTCTAAACTCTAAACTAATATTACACTCAATTCAGTCTTAGACTTTTTTTGTGACAGTCTAAGATTCTCTTTATAGACAGTTGATTGATTTATTTATTACCTATTTGCAGAACTTTTTACTCCAATTTTTTTAAAAGAATGAATTTACTTAAACTATCTTTAACTAATGTTTAATAATTAAACATTAATCAGACTAAAACGTAATTGACTATTTATACAAATGGTTGATTTAATCATTAATCATTGATTCATTTTTGATTAATTATTAATCACAGAAGAATTGTGATAAAAACTAACGTTTTAGTTATTTATCATTTTCAGTGGTTATGATTTAGTCATATTTTTTGATTGAATTCTGCCCAACTCCAATTTATTTAAAATATTTGTGAAAAATATTTTTTTATATTATTTATAATTATTTTCTTTCAGGAAGAGATTTAGTGACCATATACGTATACATTTTTTATAAAAATTATTATTTTAATTATTGAAGTATGAAGATTATATTTATTTTGGTCAAAAGATTTTTTTATTGAAAATTTAATATGTTCAATAAAAGAAATTGTTTATTTTTATTTTAAATGACTACTATCTTTATTTTCATACAAAACTACCTGAATATTAAGAATAGTTGAATTTATGACTAATAATTTATATTGGTTTCAATTGATATGAAATCTTTTATAAATATTGACAATAAATTCATAATTTAATGTCGCAATTTATATTTGTCAACGCTTGTAATTTAATGATATAATTATATATGTATATAAAGTGGAAATGTAATAAAATATTCTTTAAAGAAAAGCATAAAGTAAATAATGTATTGAAAATGAAAAAAAATGCACTTTATTATTTTATAAAAGAGTTAATTTTATTTCTGAACAATACTTTAATAAATAACATGTAATAAAATTAAATATTTTACTAATATCGAGCAATAAATTTTCGCTTATTTTAATGACTTATTTATTTAATAAAATATCTAACAATCATATATAAAATACTTCATTCATTTTTTTTCATCGTATTTGTACAAAATTCGTCATTTTCGTCTCTATATTTCTTCATGACCACTTTTTAGTTTGAATGTATAATTTGCTTTGTATGTCGCATGCTAACATTTCTTGTGTATATATTAAAGTATTACTTAATTGATAACAGTGTATGTAATATGAATTTTATCATTAACTTTTAATTGTTTGATAAGTTAGTTTAACTTTCAATGTTAACTTACAGTATCGAGTGGCGATGCTAATATATCAGCTGTGGTTCGCAGAAATAAGAATAATACTAATTATTTAGGTAAGTAAATAATAAATTAACCACGTTTTCTTTACTAAATAATATTAATATATTAATTTTTATAATAGTTTATAATTTGTACAATGCTTTTGTAATTTATTATATTTTCTTTTGGTATTTAGTCAAATAAATATTTTAAACGGATATTTCAGAATAAATATTTATATACGCTTACAGATTGGTAAGAGTGAATATATCTGACGTTTCTTGAAATAAATTCATATTTTTAAATATTTATATATACTTTCTTCTTTTGAAATACTATAGGGAGATTTCTTTCTAGGCGATGAAGAACGTTCAGTGCGTCGTGTGTCGTATCTTAAGGCCACTCATGATAATTGTATGATCGTGGAAAATGATCACGAACTTAGTGACAATGAAACGTTGCAAGCACAGGTGCTTAGAAGGTAAGAATATGTTTTTTTTCTTGTTTATTGTCTTCATAAACCATCCGCTTATAGAAGCGTACGTATTATATTTCAGTGAACAAAAGATATACCGTATAAATTTATTGACAATCTATGAAACTTTTCAAAAATGAAAGGCATATAAATATATACAATGATACTTTACACGACATACATTCGTTATAAATGGGACAAATACTTTTAATACGTGTATTTATAAGTAATTTGCTTAAATAAGAACCTGTTTTATTTTTTAGTTGAATATTTTTTATAGAAGTTACTAAAATGTTCATTTTTATCTCAAAATTATAATATATATATATATGTATATAAAACATGTTTAAACTTGTATGTACATATGTATTTAAGTGTAAGAATGTTTTGAACCAAATTTACGTTTATATAAAAAAAACTTTCTCCTATTTTTCTGCGCCTCTCCCCATGAAAACTTGATTTTAAATATATTTTGCAATTTTAAATTTATAATATTTATTTTTTAACGTTCATTTTAAAATATATTTCAAATTTGAATTAAATATAAACATATTTCAAAATATGCTATTTATTTTTTCTACTTTTCGATAATTTACTATAATAATTTATAGAATGAATATTGTAAAATAATTTTCTAAACAAGGAGTATATAAATCACAATAATTTTTTTTATTGTATATTTTACATAAATCTAAAATGAAAATTAGATTTCATTAAAAATGACATTTTGAAAATTTCTGATTTCTTTTTATTTTATTGAAATAATAATTTAAGATTAGTATATAATAAAATAAATAAAATACTAGGATTGAAATGAAATAGTGAATTTTTACAGTGAACAGCTACAAAGAGTCATAATGCATTACAACAGAAACAACCATCTAATGGAATTATTTTAAGTAAAAAATACAAATATTTTTATTTTAATCTCAAAACAGAATTTTCTTACTTAATATTTTTAATTTTACTATTTTTCAGATAATTATATTCATATTTCGAAATTGAATTCTTATGGATATTTATTTTTAAAAAAGTCTCCCTCTTACATGTGTAGTTGTAAAATAATCATTATAACATCATACAACGCTAGATCAACGTTTTGTAATTAACTTTGTAGTATTTGATTAAATAATAATTATTGTAAAACTGTATTACTTTTAAATTTCAACATAGTATTGTTTTTAACTTTTGGATATAAATGTATGAAGTATATTGTATCATTGAACATTGTGATTAATTTGTATCATACGATGTATAAATTTTTAAAGTGTATGTTACCATTCAATTCAATTGTATTAGCTATTCATAAACACACACATACACACATACATTGTACACTTTTTACTTACAAACTTTTTGTTTTTGTTTCATTTCTTAACTAATATTTCATTATTCATAAACTATGCATTTATTTTTTGCCATTATCGTATGTAAATTATGTTTATCATTTGTGTTTTATGTTTTTTCTACTTATGTTCTTTTCTTATTATTTTTTAAACATTTACACTAGACATGTTGAATTGTTAGTCTCAAGTAGATTTGTTAATAAGAAAATGTAGTTTTTAAAAAATTGTATTCGTTTGATGGATTTCGGCTTATAATTGGCTGAAGCGTTCGGTAGTGATAATTGAGCTTAGTTTGAAGAAACGCGTTAAAAATTTCGATCCAGTTTTATTGAATGGTCACGTACATTTTGCTTATACCGTCTGAGCACGTACATACATGCTTTCTATGAAACACAGTGCGCATCGTCGGTGGCGGCCACCTCTTTTTCCGGGCGATATACAGCAGTTGCGTCGTCTTTTCGAAGATGCCGCCACGTCGCTAGGGTGAGACTCTCGCTCTGGCTGAAACGGCTTTTGCTTAACGTACTTTATATTTTACAAATACTTGATTTCATTTAACCAGCTCACGCCAGCTTATTGAAAATTACACTATTGATTAACAAATAACGCTTAACAGGGTCGCTTGTAATATGCAGATAACTGACGCTTGTGGCTGAAAAAATACAGCTTTCAAATAAAATTATATTTATTTATTTTAATATTGATTACTATATGAAATAGGTATATTATTATTGTTTATTTTTTATGCAGGATGGAGAAAGCAATATTTGTTTTATATACTTATATCTCTCATGTTTTATATCTTCAAAATGAAAAAAAATCGTTTGTGATTTTTTTTACAGTCTTATATAATTATCGATACATTTTTATTAAATTAAACTTAAAATATTTTTTATATATATATATATATATATATATATATATATATATATATATATATATATATATATATATATATATATACGAGGGTCGTTTGATACGTATGATAAATTTATTTATTGTTTAATTTAATTAATTAATTAAATAACATTTTTCATTTTAGTTTTTCTTACTTTTTTATACTTATTAAACAATCCTCGTAAATATATATATATATATATATATATATATATATATATATATATATATATATATATATATATATTTGATTTAGAATAGATAATTTGATAAAAAAAATCGTATATATGAAAAATATTTTTTAGTAAACATTTTAAATTATAGAAAATTTTTTAATCGTATATTATTTTTAAATCGTTCTTCTTTTCACAATAATATGGTCTAAATTAATTACTGTAGACAAATCCAAATAAAATATTTTTTTATTCGAATGTAAATAGAATTTATTCAGTTTAAAGTTAGTATTTAAAAATGTGATTGTTTTGTTAGTTTTGATTGTTTTAAAATATATTTGTTTATCAAAAATTGATTTTATAATTTTGAAAATACATTTAATATTGTGATATTTTTAAATATAAAAAAGCATCCATGATCGACTTTTTTTAAGAAACTAGTATAGAATCAAATGTTTATTATTGTTTACTGAAAATAATTTCTAGGGTGTATACAATTAATTTTTAATCGAATTCTGATGAAATATAATATAGATAAATATTTTTTTCGAATTTTGGAATTTCTAAGAAATAACGCAAATGATCAAAAATTGATTTTTGGCTACAGAAAACGTATTTTTTAATAATGAATATAATTTTTGCTGCAAGATGATTATTTTTTATTTACTTAATCATTTTTTAATAAAAAAGAACGAAATTCTAGCGATTTTTAAATTTTTCAATTTTTGACTTAAAAAAAACCACGACCTATAGTATGGAAAATTTCATGAAAAATCAACATTTTCAAAAATCAATTTTTTCCATTTATAATCAAAGCTTAACTGTAAAATATGACGAATCAATCATTAAAATATCATTTTTGACTTTAGGTAGAATTTTGTAGCGAAAAACCTTGAATTATGGTTATTTCATGTCATTTATGTTTTAATCGAATGAAAATTAATAATTTTCATCTTAGAGCACTAGTCTATATTATTGTTCACTAAAAAATACTTCCTAGGGTATATACGATCATTTTTTGATCGAAATTGAATGAAGTAGTGTAGATAATTATTTTTTGGAGATTTTTTGAATTTCGATAAAAAACGAAAATTATAAAAATTTGATATTTGGCCACTAAAATCGTATTTCTTAATAATGAATGTTATTTTTGCCAGAAAATGATTATTTTCTACTAATATAATCGAGTTTTAATAAAAAATATTGACTTGTAGCGGTTTTTAAAATTTTCAATTTTTTGTCTCAAAAAAACCACGACCTATAGTATGGAAAATTTCATAAAAAATCAACATTTTTGAAAATCGATTTTTTTCATTTAAAACCAAAGCTTAGCTGTAAAATATGACAAATCAGTAGTTAAAATTTCATTTTTGAACGCGAGACGAATTTTATTTTGAAAAAACATAGAATTATGCTCGTTTCATGTCATTTATGTCTCAATCAAAGTAAAATTAATAATTTTCATTTTAGAACACTTATATAGACTTAAGTTTCTATTATTGTTTACTAAAAATACTTCGTAGGATATATACAATTAATTTTTAATTGAAGTTTGATAATATTATGTAAATAAATATTTTTTTCGATTATTTTAACTTTGATGAAAAAGAGGAAAAATATTAAAAATCATTTTTTGTCTACAGAAATCGTATTTCTTAATAATGAATGTTATTTTTGCCAGAAAATGATTATTTTCTACTAATATAATCGAGTTTTAATAAAAAATATTGACTTATAGCGATTTTTAAAATTTTCAATTTTTTGTCTCAAAAAAACCACGACCTATAGTATGGAAAATTTCATAAAAAATCAACATTTTTGAAAATCGATTTTTTTCATTTAAAATCAAAGTTTAGCTGTAAAATATGACAAATCAGTAGTTAAAATCTCATTTTTGAACGCGAGACGAATTTTATTTTGAAAAAATAGAATTATGCTCGTTTCATGTCATTTATGACTCATTTATCAAAATAAAATTAATAATTTTCATTTTAGAATACTTATATAGACTTAAGTTTCTATTATTGTTTACTAAAAATACTTTCTAGGGTATATACAATAAATTTTTAATTGAAGTTTGATGATATTATGTAGATAAATAATTTTTTCGATAATTTTAACTTTGATGAAAAATACGAAAATTATTAAAAAACATTTTTTGTCTACAGAAATTATATTTCTTAATAATAAATGTTATTTTTGCCAGAAAACAATTATATTCTACTAATATAATCGAATTTTAATAAAAAAAAATATTCACTTGTAACGATTTTTAAAATTTGAAATTTTTGGTCTCAAAAAAACTACGTTATATACATATATAGCAAAAGCAGTAATAAACTAAATATGGGTAAAAAATAGAATCGACCTGAGTAATTTTCTATTAAATATTTCAATTTTAGACCAAGATTTTTAAAAAGAATTATATTTTAATCTAGGTATTAAATTTTACAAATACCATTTTTATTTCAATATTTTTTTGGAATAAATTTAAATTATTGTAAAAGCCATATTACTCTATTATGAGATATTATAATAAAATGAGATTTTAATTGAACTTTATAAGTTAATGTTCAATTAAAATCTCATGAAACATTGTTTTAAAACAGTGTCTAGGGCACGAAGTAAATATACACATTAATACATAAAAATATTTCATGCGAAAATTTTGTTCTTCACTTTCACCTTTGCGTTACATAAAAAAAACAATGCTGTACTCATCCGTACAACGGTAGCTAATTACACACATGTTATTATATTATGTACTCTATACATAAATTACATCTTTATTAATTATATATATATATATATATATATATATATATATATATATATATATATATATATACTTTTTATTATTATTATTTAAAGGTAAATAAAGCTACTAATATTAAGAAAATACTTAATTTTTCATTACTTATATTGTTCAGTAAACAAATTCAAGTAGAGATTTGTGGTTTAGTTTATAAATTTTATTTATTTTATTATTAATATCTATTTATTATATTAATTTATTATTTTTTTCTTACTGTTAAAAAATCCAAAATCTGAACATAGGACTATCAGGGTATTAAAAAATAAATATGAAAACAATCTGTATGTAGTATTTTTTAATCACTTTTTTATTTGAAAAGATGTATATAAATATCCATTATATATATATATATATATATATATATATATATATATATATATATATATATATATATATATATATATATATATATATATTAGAAAATTATTCACAATAAAAAATAAATTGTAATCATTGAATCGAACGAAACAAGGTAATCATAGTGAAATCAAAAGTTTTATCACGAATTAGCATAGTTTTACCATTATGCGTTCAATTTTAAATCGAATATTTTCCATTAATTACATACTTCGTATAATATAATAGTTACGTGCAATTGATATGCTATTGACAGAAGTGGAAGTCAATTTACATTAAAACTGTTTTCCGTTATTTATAAATCGAATCACGATTGATGATTTGTGGCGCTTGACATTCAAACGTTTTTCATTATCGTTTTTAACATTTATTTTTACAATTTTGAAACTAATTTCGATATGTACGTACATTTCTAAATTAATAGTTTAGATTGATGAATACGAATTGACATTTGTAAATGGTTTACTTATTTCACATCTTAATTAATATTGGTAAATGTTAAGGTCTGAAGTTAAGTATTTTAATTAAATTCTTTTAATCCTATTTAAAGGTGTATATATATATATATATATATATATATATATATATATATATATATATATATAATTTGTATATATTGATATGAAATTTTTATATAACCTTTTTAAATCTAATGTCATATCAATTATGATCATAACGAAATATATGTTTTTATAAACACTATTTTTAAATTTTATATATTTAAAAAAAATATATTTGAAGTATAATTTTGTTAAGAACGACGTCTTTGTTGTAGTTAGTAGATGTAATAAAATCCTTGAAATTAATAAAAAATTGATTAATTCGAATTATCAATAATTTTTTTTTTATTCGTTTCATTGAAATTATTTTTTTAATTTATTTTAACGAACTAAAATACTACATTTGTAGAAAAATATTTCGAAAAAAAGTTCACTATAAAAATCTAATTTATTTTCGTTTTTGATAATTTTATTGAGAATAAACTTTTTTTAAAATTTCTGATTATTTGAAATACTAATTGATGTAGCATTATGAGTTTTATATATAAAAATGTTGAAACGATTTCGAAATGAATTCTTTGTAAATTTATTGCAAAATTATGAATTATGATTTATTATTTACACATTAATAACTCATTGGTGGGTAAACAATTATTAAAATAATTATTCTTCGCATGTGTATTAAAAAATTTACATAATCCTTGAAATATATGTACAAGAATGTGTTTATTAATAAATATATATATATATATATATATATATATATATATATATATATATATATATATATATATATATATAAATATATGATTAATACTTATGCAACAAATGAATTATTCAGTTAAACGTATTAAATGAAATATGTGTTTGATAAATATTTTCGTTATTTTATTTAAAGTTATACTAGTGAGTAATCAAGACAGTTAAACTCTTTCGTGATTTTTTTTTTATTTAGGGAGATAAATTACATAAAGGTACTTGTTATTAATCTACATTATTTTTATATATGATCGAATTATACAGTTAACCTTGCTCTGTAGACCGGAACCCTTATCGAAAAAAAAATATTACAATCTAATTTAGAATAAACAATTCACACCTGCCTGAAGTATACAGTGGCGTATCTATTCATTGATTAAAATTTCATATATTTTTTTATAGATAAAGAATTGTGCAAAATACTAGATGTTCGTTAAATTTTTATTAAGTAATAAATATATAAAATTATTAAGTGTGTATCCATATCATGATGTAAAACAATTTAACAAAAACAGTACTCAAAATTATTATAATTTTTTATAAAGCTTTAGTATTGTGAAGTAGTTTAAGTAAATAAATGATTGAAATTTAGAAGTTTATTTTAATTAATATAATAAATTAATAAAAATAATAATTTTTAATATAAAAGATTGTGTTTATGTGGCAATTAAAAAACAGTAGTATTTAATTATTATTTCATATTTTTCTTAAATAATAAATATTATTTATTATCTTATTTCTAAAGCCATTAATAAAATAAAAAAATAAAAAAGATGTTGACAACTAGGCTATTTATTTTACTAGCTCTGCTTTCTCATACAGGTATATCAATTAATGCATATGTATTTTTTTAGGTTAATAGAACTTTTGATAGGGATTCAATTTAAAGTTCTATCATGCTTAAAAAAACACTTGTACAATAAATCTTTTATATGCCGAATTATTGAAATGTAACAATTTTTTTAATAATTAAAGGGTTAAATTTTAAATAAATTTAATTACAGTTAAAAATGTAATTTAAAGCAAGCAAGATGTATAATTGTATTCTGTCATTATTTTTATTAATTATTTTTTTCGATAATTATGATATAGATTATCATCTGAATTGTTTAAATAAAAATCGATGCAATGGTTAGTTAATGAAAGTTAACTTTCATTTTATAACAAATTAATCGATTTTTTATTGTTTCATGATAAGTCAATTAAATTGAAAGCAAAGAATAAAATTATTTTTAATCATTGACTTTGTTTAAATAACTACTTTTTCTAAATTTTGATTCCAGTCTGCGACACGTTAATCATCGATTAGTTAGATTTTGTATTTAAAATAGAAACAATGTTAAATGAACCAAACGGTTCTTTGTTTGGATGATGACAGCATTGTCACCAGATTGTATGTAACCAGAACATCTCTATATTAAAATATTTAAAACAGGTATTAACAGTTATTCTATTTATAGATCGATGTTAGAATTTTTAAAATAAACTTTAGAGAGGATATAGTTTATTAGAATTGACCATTTTTATCACAGTTTTATTATTTTTTTTATAAATATTTTTATAAGTCTGAGTGTTGAAAATATTTGATCGAAAATGTAAACGTAAAATTATTTATATAGTACTTTTTATGTTTTAATCTTAAATATAATATTTTGAGTAAGGTGCGAGCTTTGATATAAAATTATTATATATTTTTACGATAAAAAGTTTATTGAAAGGGTGTTTATTGTTAGTAAATAAGTCTTTATCATTCTTTTGGGTCTTATATAAATTGTAGAGTTGTGACTTTTCTGACAAAGGTAGACTAGTAGGACTTTTCTTGTTAGAGTTTCATGGTAGTTGTTTTTTACAAGATGAAGTTGTTAGATCCATCCTCAATCCCCACGTTGGATGATAGTAAATAAATATATTCCAGTGTATTTGTATAATGTTACTAATTGCATGTAATCGTTTGTTCAAGCAGTTAGTAAGATTTAATTGGTGGTAAAACTGTTCTCGTTAGTATTTGTTTGATTGCCCGAAAACCAATTTCTCAAAAGTCGTTTTCGTTCGCATTATTCGACGAACCACACTGAATAAATAAATGCAAATAGTAATATAAGGTAAAGCACACATGTGGTCACATTAACAAACAGCAGATGTGACTGACAGTCAGTGAGTCGGGAGCACGCGTCGGTATGCGCCCGTGCATTGTTATTGGACGTCCAACACTCGCTGTCCATTGGCTTGTGGCACGTGTCGTGTCACGCCGTGCGCTTTGCATATTTAATTAACGATTCCATTTATTACGAGTATGGTTTATTCAATTGTTTATGTTGGGGAGTGAGTTATCCATCTTGCGTCATTGAGGCCTTAAGTGTCGCATCATATGTCTACACAGACCCCAAGTTTACATGGTAATTGAAGTAACTCTCTCGTACGTGAATCTATTCGTTTATATTTGAGAGCCGCGTGATCTTTCGTTCCGGGCTTCTGTTGATCACCGATGACGATGTTAATAGTAACGACATGTATTTACGCATATTTATTTCTATAAAGATGACATCAGTTAGGAATTAATTAAATGTTTATTAAATGACTAACAAATTACGATTTAAATGTGTGTAAATATGTCATTGATGCGTTTTTAGAATTATTTTTTATGATCGTGTCGGTACTCCTCAATAAAATATACAAACACATACCACATGCATGTATACATGATAAAAAGCCAGTTGTTTATTATTGAATGATAAAGAAAACGTTTGATTTCAAACAGTAATAAATAAATCAATACAGTAATTTTATATAGAACAATTGTTTAAAAATCATAAAGTTTAATTTCACTATTGATTAGTTTCAAATTCAAAATTTTGTTCGTCTAACCTGCCATTCTATTCTTATTTTTTTATCTTTATAGAAATTATGTTATAGCCGAATTTCTCTAAAATCATCAACTATCAATCACATCATTATTCGAGTGAATAAATTCAAAATTTGAAACGAGTCCATCCCTAAAAATAACATTAAATTAACTCATTGTGCAAATAAGTAAAATGTGTATTAAAACTAAATTATAGTCGCTTTAGTAAAAAAAAAAAAACATGAAATTCGATTTCTAGATGAAAAAGCTCAATCATTCGATTTAGTTAACTCAACTTCCACTCTATTTTTGTCTTTGGTGCAAAAGCTATTCTTAGATTTTTTTGTATTTCGTTTTCATGTATTTTTATTTTGTTCCCTTTATGGTAAAGTTCGATTGAGTTGCATGAGGTTATAAATCAAATAGCATACATAAACATATATAAAAATACAATAACAAAATATTTCCAAGGATAGATTTCGAACTGAAATTGATCATAGAAAAGATAATAAATAATATAGTAGTTGCAAGGATTAAAAACAAGAATGTAAATAAAATTATATACAATCTGTTTCTGTAATAGAACGTTGTAATTGTGTCAAACAATCATTGTTTTTTTAATCGTTGTATTTGATTTTAAATACAGGGTGTTTTTTTTAAAAAAATATAATAGAACTTTAAATTGAATCCCTATTGAACGTTTTATCTAACCTAAAAACAATATATATATATTTATATAATATATATATATATATATATATATATATATACATGTGTGTGTATGTATATATAAAAGTATGATAAAGTAATTTTTTAGATTAGATAGAACTTTCGATAGGGATTCAATTTAAAATTGTATCACACTTAAAAAACACATATTTTATTATTTATTTACATCTATGAATTTTTTTTAAAGATAATATATTTTATATGTTGAGTTTCGTTATCTTAAAAAATCTATAATTTAAGTAATTACGTAAGATTAGTTATCTCCATAAAAACCCAAATGTAAATATTATCGATTGATTTTTTAGGAATTCCAAAGGAATTACTCTTTCATAAAATCATACTATATTTATTTATTTAGTATTTTCTGACTATGCGATAATTTTTTTCAAAATAAGGTTTACAGTCACTGTTTTCGTTTATTTTGATATTATCTTTTACTCTCCACTTAAAACATAATTTCGTAGAAATTTGTTTAAATATTATAACAACCTGAATTTATTTGAAACTAGTTCGTTTTTACATAAATGAAAATCATATAGTCAGACACAGTGTTGTAGAATTAATCAATAATTAATTATTGAACATATTTATAAAATATTGTGGTAGTAAGTGAATTATAGTTGAACAAATATAATGATACAAATTCTAAAAATATCGTTTTGCATTTTAGAATTGATTTATGTGTGTTTATTTTATTTTAAATTAATTTTATTACATTTTTAATTTTTTGTAAATATTTTTTTAAATGTGAATATTGAAAGTGTTTGATCAAAAATGAAAATTATGAATTTATGTTTTTAGTAAGTGTTTTATTTTGTAGTTTTTTAATAGGATACATGCTTTAAGTGTGTTGTTTTTACGTGGTTAAAAATTAGATACAATAATTCAAGTAGTTATTAAAATCTAATAGATGAAGAAAACTGTTGTGTTGGTATTTATATTATTAAAAATATCCTTTTTCAGTGTTATTAATAAACATAAAAATAATAATAAATCATTATTGAGTACTATTAAAAAAAATTGTAATTTTCCTAGTGAGTGTTTCATTTGTGGAAAATTAATAGACGCTATTGTTATTAAAATATGTCAGTTTTAATATGTATGATAATTTTTTTGTGTTTTTTTTTTCTGTGTAAATTTTTATATAATAATATCTGCTTGTAAAATTCGAAAAAAATAAACTAATAATTATTTTTATAAAATCTCAAGCTGTTTAATGAGTGATTAGTTTGTGCAAAAATCGTTTTTTTTAAAAAAAATCATGTGAAGAAATATCCATTACGTTACAAATGTTTTCCAGGTTTACAACTAAGTGTTTATCGCATGTCCTGTGATTTATCTTTTTTTTAAAAAAAACTTATCTTTGTATCCTGTGTTGAATGCGTAAATTAATTAAAATTTATTACATCATTTTATGAACTAATATCTGTTTATTGCGAAATGCCGTCATTCAATGCTTTTCAAGATTTTTTTTGTTGAGATTTTTTTGCATCGATTGTTAAAATACGTGTTTATCGTAAAAATATATGCAGTTGTATTTACAATTAACATAAAATGAAAATAATATACTGTAAAGAAACTCATTTACAACGTATTAATTTCATAATGAATTGTAGATCTCCAAATAGATAATAATTTTACGTTATCTATTTAGTCATTTGAGTAATTAGAAATTCTTTTGTGCCACGGTTTCTCGTATTGTTAGGCCACTTGTTGCCAAGTTACTTGAATGGGCCATGAAATATTCGAATGCGTGTTGAATGATTTATTATTTTGAAATGGCCAAGGGCATCCCAATTTTGGTAATCTACCTACTAATTATAAATCACATCTCAATTAACTTTACCATATAGCGAATACTGAAAGTTGAATGGGAATTATTCATTATTGTTATATCCATTGTTTGCAAAGGAGAAATTAATCACTTACGAATTAGTTACTGAAAAAAAATGTCAAACATGACCATACTTAATCAAATGATAGTCCATTTTTATGAAGTGACTCCGCATATATTGTTTCGACATTTTTAAGTTTAATCACTTGTATTTCAATATTTTCTATTCATTTCTTTTTTTCGTACAAGATATCGTAAAGTTTTAAAGAAACTGTGAATGACACGTTGTGTGTTTAGAATACAAAAGTTAATTATTCTATTGTACAATGTTGAGAAGTTTAGAGAAACGCATGAAGAAATAAATCTAATAATTTAGATAAGAACTAGCAAGATACTAGGCTATAAAAATTTCACTTTTCAGTTCTGCTACAATTAAAATCTTAACAAGTACCGTTTAGAAAATATTTTTTCTGATATAATCTTATACATGCCCATTAAAAGTTAATCTTTTATTATGAGAAATGATACACTTTATTAAATGTAATAGAATTATTTCATTCCATTAAACTATACATATAATTAAAATGCAATATTAATTTTATTTTAGAAATTTCAATTCTTTTAATTGTATGAAATATTTTATTACGTATTTAATGCTTCTATTATCATAAAGATGAATTGGTTTATTAGTATTCCTGTTTTAATTAAGTACGTTTAGTTTATTGTATGTTTGTTTCAAGTATGATTCAACAAAATTTTTAGAAAGTCTTTTGTGAGATCATTAATATTTAACATTTTTTTCATATTTGCATGTATTGTAAAAAATAATTCAGTCGTTAATGTAGTAAATTATATCAAATAAAGTAGAAAATTCTATAAAAATGTATAATTAAAATTAATATATTACGTAAATTAAAAATTTAATGAAGTGAATTAATTGATTATTAGGTTTATACATTTTTTTTAAAAAATTATGTATTCTAAACTTTTCGCATTTTCAATATTCTTGAGAATTTTTTAATGACGTTTTAACGTATATATTTTGAAGTCAATGATTTTGATTATCTTATTGTATCTTTGTTATATGTACAAGTACAAATATTTTTTTTAATAATTTACCAAGGCTAATATTTAAATATAATTCGTTTACCCTGATTTAGGATTAAAGAATTAAATTCATTAAGCATAATATAAATATTTTTTAACTGTAAAAATTGTTTTTCTTTTTTGTATAACTAATTTGGGAAAAGTGGATATTAATTAAAGAATATAACAAATTTCGCATGAATTTATACATACATTTATATATATATATATATATATATATATATATATATATATTTATATGTATGTATGTATTTACATGCATATGTAAAATTTTCTTTATTTTAGAAAGAAGAATCGTCTTTGAAAAAAATTATCGTGCATTATATGTATGCATTAATTTGATTTATTATTATCTTGCTATTTATATCGTGTTATTTATTTCAATAAATATATTTATTGTAATTAAATAAGTATTTTCTTACAGTAATAGTGTATCAGGTGGAAGTAGCGGAGGAAGTTCTGGAGCAGAAAATCGAACGGTTGCTCCTAGTGGAAAAGAAAATCATAGACCCGTTACTCAAGAAGGATTTTTGAACTGTAAAGTCACCTTACAAGATAGAAAAGTACGTTTTTATTTTAAAATATTTTTCTTTAATATTAAAAAAATTATAACAGATATTCTGTCAAGAAACAAATTTTATTTTTTCAATTATATTTGTTTATCCATTAAATTTGAAAATGTTATAAAATATATTTTAATGTAATGTGTTGTTATAATAGAGTCTAAATTTTAAATAAGTAAAATTCCGAAATTTTAATAGTTTAGTTTAATAATTCAAAAAATAATTAATTGTTTAACTTAATGTTGTAAATGAATGCAGAATAATTTTCAATAGAATGATTTTCAGAAGTGTTATATTTTAAATTACAGCGTGCAGCTGATCGTTCGTGGAAACAAGTATGGGCTGTTCTGAAAGGACCTATACTCTACTTGTATAAAGATAGACATCATCACCAGGTGAGTTTTTTTTTTAAAAAAAAATTAGCTATGTTTATATATTTGATGCAGATTATGAAATTATGAAAAAAATTGATTTGTGAATGAAAGTCTAAAATATATATTCAACTTTATCAAAATAATATGCTATATATTTTTTAATATTTAATATTTGTTACTTGAAAACAAATTCAGTTAATATTTTTTTACTATCTTATGATTATATTTTCTTGTTTGTTATAACCTTATAATTATTAAGTTATACAGGCTAGGCCAAATGAGACTGAAAGATGTATATGTAATTCCTGTCTAAAAGATTTAGTCTCATTTGAACTACCCTATATATAGATATAACTAGGTTTAATATTTGTGCTGTATTCTGAAAAAAATTAAAAAAAAAACTTTTTAGTTATATTTTTGAACTCTTAAAAAATAATATGAATTGAAATATTTTTTAATTGCATTAAATTTATAGATAAGTGAGTATGAAAACTACAAATTTCAGTCAAGTATCTTGTTTTAAAATCGTGTTTTTTTATTTAATATTCTTTAATAAACCATTTTGAAAATCAATTATGAAAAACTAAATGTAAACTGTCTTGTTAATTGTATGTATTTATATATATATATATATATATATATATATATATATATATATATATATATATATATGTATATTGAATTAAAAGTCAATTATTCAACGTCAGTATTAATTAATCACATTAAACAGTCATATTAACCTAATAATGGTCGTTTACTTTTTAATTCGAGTGAATATAACATATGAACTTTCACTGTATCATTGAAAATCGTATTAGTAGCGCTTATTGTCTTTAGTCGTTATCAGAACATCAGTTTACGATTAGATCATAAATTGTCATTAAATAATGTACTGTTTTCTGTCAATGTCACGACTTAAACCCACGACATTTCATATTTACTAGATCCAGATTATTAATGTGCATACATATGTAGCGTATAAAATGAAATACGTTTACGTTCAAATCGGGTCAGATCGGACCTTGTTGATTTCCTATATATATTTTTTGTTGTGTAAATCACAGCGATTCTGAAACTATTCTATCTGTCTTTAGAAATGAGTTATACTAGTATTAACAAATTATAGGAAAAAACGTATAAGCTGTGCGATGATTATAACAAGTTAATCAAATCCTACTGATCTATTGTTAAAATATAATTTGATAATTTGTTACAAACGAATCGAATAATTTAAAATATCGAGGAATTATTTTTTCTATAACTGTTTTATATCGTAAGGTCAGACAATAACCGGATTGTTAATCCAAATACATTGAAATAAATTTCAAAACGCCAACATGGTTGTAAGATGAATTTTGCATGACAATGCCGCAATATATTATTCTTACAACTGTCGACAAACGACTAAATATCCAAATATTGTACCATTCATCTTATTTATCAGATTTGGCTGTTCTTGTTAGTGTTTCATTTTTATATTTGGTTATTTTATTGTACAGAAATGATATTTAAGAATTAGATGGGGATATTTTTATGGATTTATTTCGAAAAATATTTATCTTATTCTAATTTATAAATTTTACTTTATAATTTTTTAAATATTCGTGTTAACATGTCTTAATGATTGTACTTGTTTTTAAAACGAGGTCCAATACGAGGTTAATAAATTATTTAAAAGAAATGAATTTCTAAACCCACATCCTTTTGTTTATAAACACTTCGTTAACATAGTTTAGAATACAAACAATTATACGTTAATTACAAGTCCAAGAAATCCGCTACAATGTGACTTGAGTATTTTTCAAGTGTTTATTTTACGATAAACACATTTCAAGCACAAATATACAATTGTCCGTAAACGACGTGACAGAACGCAGAGACAGTAATTACTACATTGATAAATATTTTTTAATAATATGCGTAATAGTACTTGTGATAGATTTTTCGAAGTATTTTGGCACAATGTTGATAAAAAAGGCCACCGTATGACGCGGTCTGTGTATTGAGCTCGGATAACCGTAATATAAATGCACGGTTATTGCCATCGCTTCGCGATGAACATTAATTACATATGTGTAAGAGGATCATAGTTCGACATAGTACAAACGAATCACTGTCTACATGTCTTCAGCGCGACCAAAAACATCTGTTTATGCATTATTTTTTTTGTCTAAGCCACTTAACTCGGTAACTAGAAAATCTGTCATTAATTTATGTTAGACAACACATTGACTCGAAAGATTTCTCGTGAATGATATCAATCAATTTTCTTTGTGAATCACTGGAAACTGTATCAAATCTTTAATAGCTGTACATGAGAGCTTAATCGATTCTCAGCATTTTTTAATGCTTTTATTTCGTATAAAAGATGTACTTTGGAAATTTGAGAATTAATAAAAGTTAATATTGAAAATTCACAAAAATGAATATTACGTTCATACATTTAATCATTTTTTTCAATTATATTTTTTTTAAAAAAATCATGTATATTTTTTTAATAAAAGTTTAAGTATTAATTTAATATGATATATTTTATAAAAAATATTTTTAAATATTGTAAATTTAAATTATTATGTGTAAATTATCACTTGTATTTATATTTAGAAAAATATAAAGTGGAGTTATAAAAAAACTGATTCTCTAAGATAGTTTTATTTTAAGAAATTTAATCAAGTATTTAAATACAGAAAAAAATGTTCTTATTTATAGTTTCTCCTAAAATTTCATTTCCAACGTTTTGAAAATATTTTTTTGCAACGAATTTTAATTTGAACATTTAACTCTTTTAGTATAGTGGAAAATTGATTTAATTAATGAAAGACTTACACCATCATAATATTTCATAAATGTACTTATCAATCACTTAAATATATTTTTTAAAAAAATGTGGTAATACAAATAATTTATATGGTGTGACTGAAATGACACTAAAGGATTTAGACATATATTTACATTCTTAATATCATTTACTACCTTTAAGTTTTATGTAGACTACCCAATATATTTTTTTTATAATTGAAAAAAATATAGTTTTGAAATATATCAAAAAAATTATTTGCTCATAAAATATAATGTAAATAAATTTTTGTTACAGATGCATATAACAGACTAATTAATATTAAAAACATTGTTTGTGTAATATACCTTAAATACTTTCTAAATTTGTTGAAATTTATTTAAAAACACATCTGGTTTATACAATATGAAGAAATTAATGTAGCGTGTAATTGTTTTGACGAGTCCATTTATTGTTCATAACGTCTTATTTATTAATACTTTTGGGAAATAAATTATCAAATTTTAACGTGAAAGTGGATGTGCAGACTTAAGAATCGAATTTCTGTTTACAAATCCTTAATATTACTATTAAATTTTTTTTTAAAAAAACAACAAAATGAATTTCTTAATTGACAGATTGCTGTTTAAAAATGTGTAAATAGATTTAATTGAATATTTAATTAATGTGAAATATATTGCAGAAAGTTTTTTCCTTGCTGTATTTCTATAAAAAAACGACAGTGTTTGAATATACATTAATGTTTTATTTGTGAAATATTGTGCAATTATTTATATAGTTATGTGTTAATCACTTAAGAGTCAATTATTCATTCATTACATATCTTACATAAAATTATTTTGTTGTTTGTCCTCTGTCTGCAGTTGTAATGAAATATAATTAAAAATAATAGTAACAAAGTATTTTTTACACACTGAACAAACCGAATAAATCATAGATAACGCGTGTTCTAAAAAAAATCGTAACGTTGAAGTCAACAAACCGGTAATCAAAACACGACTTGTGTCATTTGAAATGTATGTTGCAACTAAGAACAATAAATTATCTTATTAAACATTAGTATGCATTAAAATTAACCACCGATTTCCTGAAACTTAACCAACATTAAAAGTAGTCATTACTCCACAACTGTTCTTCACGCACACAAAACCTGTATTTCACACTGACATACTTACGCAAGAGACGGATGTCCTGCAATTGCCTAAAACATTCGTTGTACTATTAACAAAATCATATTATCTTGAATTGTAATGAAATAGACGTGTTGGTTAAGACGGTAAAATGGTAATGAGTACGAGTAATATGTAATGACTTGATGGTCAAAAGGAAAACGCATCTACCATGAAGCGTGACTTACTCGACAGAGAGGCGCGTGACTTGGTATTAAATTAAGATGCAGATATTGATCTTGCATCTTTTTATGAATGTTAGACGTTTCGTTATTAAAAATTCTAAATAGTTTGGTATGGTCTGTTTTAGAATAGGGGTTGTTATTATTTATTTATTTTTTTGATAAGAAAAAGCAACATGTGTTTTAAAATTTGTAACGTTTTTATTTTAACATCGAAATATTGTTTTTTAGTTATTTTCTTTTTAATTTTTATATTTATTAATGTTGTTATTTAGTAATTACTCGAATGTATTTTTATAATAAATATTTTTTTAATAATTTCTTTTTATGGAAATATTATTCATCTAATATTTTTTTGTTGTAAAAAATATAATTATTTTCAGATTTCAAGTTATAAATTATTTTCAAAAATTCAATTCTCAACTTAACGTTATTTTTGGCTGATTTTGGGAATAAGTGTTATTTTTTCTAACTTTTATAAAAATTACAAATAAATGAAACAGGGGTTTAAGTTCATGTTTGGGTTATTTTACATGCTTTATATTTATATACATCATTTTTAAATTCCTGAAACAAAATTTTTTTATTAAAAATTAGAAATCGCCGTACGTCATATAAATAAGCAATCATTTCTGTGTATTTACGTGAACCATATCGATGAGAAATAACTGAGTACCCGTCATAAAGTACATACCAGTTATTTTTCAAATCTATAATAAGACACCTAGTCGGTAGTTACATGGAAGCAAATGCAGGTTAGCTACATATATACTTATCAATAGATAAGTGTATGTAATTTGAAGTTTTCATTTTTTATACTATTATTGTTGTTGGTGATGATGAGCAATGTTAGCGAATCAGATAATCATATTATGTGTAACGAGGTGCTGTGAGCCATCCATTATTTGTGCTTTGCCGTTTCACGTCACCGATAATCACTCTTACTTTCTATGATGCGTTGAACCGTATCGTGCTAGTTGTAATTTGTGTAATGAGTTTATTTACATTTTTTAAATAAAAATAACATCGCGTACAAGAAGACAATGAAGAACAATATGATGTTGTGCAGTGAGATAATTTTTAATCGCATCTTACATTATGATATATTATGTCAGGTCATTTTATATAAATCATTATTAACAATCAATACGATACTTAATTTGTAATTATTATATGACATAATGATAATTAATAATTTTTATATAAATCAGTTTTTTTAAAATCGGTATAATTTACACTTATTTCTGTTGGCATTTCTAATCAAATTATTTATTGAATTTATATTGTTTTTTATTTCGAATCGTTCTACATATATTAGTTATTTAAATTTATTTACAGAAATGAAAAGTATTTAATTAGTAATATTTTTTATATTTCATTAATTATTTTATGTCAAAATATGGTGATACAGATAAAATTGAAAATATAAAATTGAAAACAAATTCTATAGAATTCGATAAAAATGAAAACAATTTTTTATAAAATTCTTCCATATAATATTAAATAATACTTATTTATTTTGTCGGGTATCAAATTTAATTATATTTTTTAATTCATTCTTTTAATAGTATTATATGTTGATTTTATAACTAATTGGAAGTATCGTATATCCTTAATAATTTTTTGAGACCAATTTCTAGTTACCTGTTTGCTAATTATTATTTTCAAAAATTCTCTATTAACATTAGCCAATCAACATGCCAATGCCGATAGAGATAATTTTACATAAAATGATATATAAATTTTGCTCTGATTCAATAACTATTTAATTTCTTAAACAATCCATTTAGAAATAGAGTACTGACAAAATGACAAGTGTTGTATTTAAGTCAATCATTACTCTTCAACGCTACAGTCCCTGTAGTATCATGGTTTGTCTATAATGTTAATCAAGTACAACTTTTTTGGTTAAAATTTCATGATGATTATATTTTTACGAGATGATATTATCACTTTCATGTCACACTTGAGGAATTCTCTCACCTGGAATCGAACGTAATCTCTCTAATGACAGACGGTGATTCATAATTAACAAAATTCACAATTAATTTATTACAAACAACTCTTTCTGGTTACTTGTGTGATTCATTGCTTATTGAAATTTCCTGTAAAAAAAATCTGTCATCAAAATGATGGATAAAGAAATAATTAATATTGGATAATTGAATTTACTTATCTCACCTGATACTCATTAATCATTTCGATATGATTTATGGAATGAATGATTAAAGTTTTCGATACTCGATATAAAATAAAAAGTAAATATTTAAAAAATATCAACGTTATCCCCTAATATACCATCGATAAATCATTTAATGTATTAGTCGTACAGAAGTGCACGCAATTGACGCTCTAGGGTGTGATTAACTGGTGCATTGCACCGTGACGAAAAAACAAACAGCGTAGCAAGAAAGTATGTGAGATATGTATTATATGCAATGTCGAATAGAATTATTATATTTCAAACATACGAACTTCATTAATGCATCAACTTTCATTTTCGTGATACTATAATATATTTTATGTACGTGTTCATGGACGTGTACTTACATTTTTTTATACCGACACATACTGGAAAAATTAATATAATGTTCGTATTTTTTTATTTCGAAATGTGTTATATCTGATTAGAAGAACAAATTCAGTAACATTGATTTTTATAGTTTCCGTTTGTGGACTGTTATGTTTTAATATGTATTTTGATGGAATTATAGTGTAAGATTATTTTTTTAAGAAACAGATGGATATATTTAAAATGTAATTGCCAACAAATGGTTTAATTTAACATTAGTACGAACTCAGTTTTTTTAATGATTTCTTTACTTGATATGAATACATAGATACACACACACATACATATATACATATAATACTTGATATAAAAATGGTATCTAATTTTTTTTTAATGATAAAAATCGAAAATACAATTTTATTTGAGGAAAAAATATATCCTATTTCTATTTTAATATTTGTAAAGTGTTTGGTGTTCAAACAAATTCTTATTATCGTTAAAAATAAAGAACTTGAGACTCTGGGATCTTTTATGTGTTTTAGTACAATTTTTTCATATCTATTTGATCAAAACTTACAATGTAACAAAATTTTGCAATTCATTTATTTTACTGATGTCATTAGTAATCATCTAGATGTAGGCTGTAACGCTCTCTTTTCAATTAATATTGCTGTATTATGCTACCCATACAATCAAATTATCAGTTTTATAATAATTGTTACAAAAAATTGCTAAAATTCCTATTAAATATCAACGTCTTCTATTGATTATGATCATAACCATATCTTTGTTTATCAGTGTTTCAATAAAATAAATCTTAAAAAATAAAAATAAAATTGTAATTCTTTCATAATATACTTTTTTATTTTATATTATTGTTATTATGTTTATGCTACTTCAGAATATTTGTTAAAATTATTTTCAATAAATTCACCAGTGCTAGTCATTAGTGATAATAGACAATATCTTAAGTAATGTCTTAAAACTCGATGGACAGTTTGATAACATATCAAAACTTTTTTAAGATATCATGTTGATATTTTTTGATTTTCTGACATATTTTCTTTTACAATATTTGTCAATATTTTTTTATTATTCTTCCTTTTTCTTATGTACTTTAATAAAACTGTAATTTATTATTTTATTATAACATTTAATCATTCTCTACAGAAATTTTCCATTAATTTTTGTTTAACTTAATAACAATTGTACAATTTTTTTTGTTGTAAATACAAAATTAATCTTAAATTCCCACTTTTGTATCCATATTATCTCTTTAGATACTTTTTGACGACTCACCACATTTATCTGAAACAGGAAATATTAATAAGTATTAATCAGCATTCAAATATACTTACATATTTTTTTATTTTGATGATACAGAAGAGAATTGACATCATTTTTGTTAAATCCTGAATATATGTATATATTAAATATTTTTTCATCTATTTTTTAAAAAATAAATATCCATAAAATTAAGGCATTTGTCACCTCATCGTTATCATTATTGGTTTTGGTTTGTGAGATTCGCTTGAAATTATGTGAATTTTCTATATCTGACTTTATTTTTTATTGATGCACTATTATCGTTAAATGTTGTAATAAAATTTTATAACGTAACACTTTAAAAATATTGCAGTTAAAATGCATATCAACGAATAAATTCAACAGTAATTGATCTTGTACAATTTTATAAAATCTTACGATGTTGATATAAGTAATTCATTTATATTAAAACTCTTATTTTTTATCATTACTTTTATTATCTGTTATTTCAATTCTGGATAAAGTCATTTTTCAATTTTTTCCAGTTTGTACGACTTGTTATATTATTTTTTTTATAAAAACTGTTCTATTTATCCACAAATATTTGCATCTTCTCATCAAAGAATTTAGTAAGTTAAAAACACGTGTTATAAGTTTCTTATATATTTTTTAGAACGACGCCTATGTTCTATAGGTATTTCTGTATTTATACAATGCACGCGTAAAATGCGTGAAGAACTAGATCGTGAATATTTTTTGTTTGTTATTCAAACGATGAGATTTTTTTGATAGTTCATGTATTGAGAAGATCGTAAAAAGTGATACGATTTATAATCGTATAATTTTTATTATTCTTTAGAAAAATGTTAGAATATATAAATTACTAAACAATACTTTTTTGTATATTTTATAAATACCTTTCTCTCGCATAGACATTTATTGTTTCGATTCAGACATTATAATTTTTTATACTTCTGCTTATTATAATTATCATCGTGTCAAAATCTGATAAAATTATGTAAAATAAATCGTAAAGCGTTAAACAAATATCTATAAAAATTAATTTTATGTAAATTCTTTTTTATTCATTATAATCCATCTGTTATCTTTTTATTTTGAAAACTTTGTATTGTTGTAATAAATTTTAATTTTATTTTTCAGTTTTTCCTATTTGATATTCTAATTACTTTTTTTATATAATTCTGTATTTTTGTTATTTTTTTTTAATCAGTCCTATCATCTCTATAATTTATTTTGTATACGTTTTCTTTTTGTTTGTTGTGATTCATCCGATATTAATTTTTCTCTAGTTTATATTTCAGTAAAATATTTCACAGTTTTTTATGCTTTATAATTACATTTTTAGCTTTCTAAAGATGTAATTTTTTAACATTTTTATTCGTACTTGTGTAATAAATTATTGTATTCAACAAATAAACGTCCTTGCGGATGTTAATCTCTCAGTAATAAATTTGTATAAATATAAACGTAACAGTAGACATTGTAATTTTGTTAGTAAAATAAATCTTGTTTATTTGTAAACTTAAAAATGAATTTATAATGTTAGTAAAAGCGTTAAAATGATTTATTAACTAGTCGTTTTTTTAAAAACGGGTAGATTTTCTTGTTACGATTTATTAATTTGATTCAGTTTCAAGAGTGTTTTTTATAAGAAACGTGGCATGTTTTTAATTTGTAATTGTTTTAAAGCAGATTGTTAAATAAACCAGAAAAAATAGAGTTAATTAAGTGAAAATAAAAGTCCATTACTACACGACTTTACAACCGACAAAATTCGGTTTAAAATTGATGTCTATTACCTTTCTATACAGTAAAGACAATTTATATGTTGAGAGATAGTAAAGCCGCAGATGTTTTGCCATGCGTTTTAGCACACATTCACCTAACATTAGTCGAGTTTAAAATGAATCGTGAGAACATTTAAAACACTGTCATTTATGCAGTATACATTTTTTGGTTCGTTCGATTAAGCTTTCCATTCTTACAAAATTTCATGTCAATCTTCACTTTTAATTACAGTTTTGTATACTACACTAAGCATTTATTGCGGACGTATTGTTATTATTAGCCATTATACTTTTGTTAAATGGTTCAGTGCTAAAAATAGTTTTGTTTTTATATATTCTATAAATACTTTCTTCCGCAAAAGAACAATGAATTCGATTTTTTTGAACGTAATTATTAGAGCTGTTTTCATTTTTTGTTCAGATTCGCTTATATATGTTTAGATATAGTTTTTTTTTTTTTTGAGGAAGTATAAACATTCATAGTTTATTTTATTCAATTAGCTTGTTAATGATTTGTTGGTTTTGTTGAATATTGTGTTATGCATTGAAGACAGTTTGAATAATGAATTAGTAATTAGAAAGTTTCAGATTTCAATTAGTTTTTTTTTACATTAATGTATGTATCCATATTTTTTTAAATAAAGTTAAGTTTTGATGTATAATAAATGCATATATATATATATATATATATATATATATATATATATATATATATATATATATATATATATATGCATTATACTCACATATGTAAAAGTACATAAGTACAACTGTCACAAAAATTTCAAATTTGGTTAATTGTCATATACTAATTTCCATTTATTAAATCTATTTGATAATACAACTGTCAATAAAAAGTTTTGTTTGCAAATTTTGAAGTATGTAATTGAGTCAATTTACATAATATCGATGACAAAGTAGTTTATTACTCTTATTTGATAATGTCAGGTCATAATGTCATTACTGTTATTATATTTTGGTATTTACAAATATTTTCAATAATAATCATTTATATTTTCATCATTTTCATTTGTAGATAATACTTTTTATTCCTCGAATTAAACTTGAAAATAAAACTATTCAAAAGCTCTGTTACAGTTCTAAAAGAGTTAAAGAAAAATGTTATTGGTTGTTATAATAAATTTCTCTTGCAGATAAAATATAATTTTGACAAATAATGAAAATATTATTTACTTTAAAATAAATCACTTTTTTAAAGTAGATTAAAAAATGTTTGAAGGTGTTCTGTGTATAAGATAAAAGAACCATTGTTTAAAACAGTTTATCGTAAAAAATTATAAATTAGTCTTCAAATTGTTTAGAAAATTCTTTCTATTTATGAAACTTATAAGAAAATGTTCCTTTTATTGAACTCTTAAAATTTTCTTCTTTGTATTTCTTTAAAAAAATCTTTTGTATCTTTTTATTTGTATAATTTTAATACTGATTCATTTTAGTAGAAAAATTATTCTTAATGTCATATTCCAATTGTAAATTTTAATGTTATTTAAATTATGTGTATTTAAACCAAGTAAATTGACAAATTTAAATTTATTTTAAGATTTGGATAAACTGTTAATATATTTGTGTTGCTAAAATATTGTAGTAAATTTACGTATTATTAAATATAATATTGTACACTTTTATGAAATCTTAAAGTATTTAACAAAATTTTCAAGATGAATGATTTATTTATATTAAAATAATTTTAATTCTGCTTAGTTCATTTTTTACAAATAAATTACTATTAAACCATAAAATTTTATTAATGTTCGATTATTATTTATCGTTCATTTTTTATTATATTTCGATAGATCTTATAATATGACATCGATTATTATAAATTAAAAGTCATTTTTAATTTTTTTTCAGAATTTATTAAACTTGATGTAAATTTTAATTCTTTTTAAAAAATCTAATTATAGTTATTGAAATTTTGAATATACAAGTTCATCCAAATGTGACGTCTAGATTTGTGTTTTATTAAAAAGAAACATGTGTATAGAGTGGTGTATAAGGAAACATGTGTATAGGTACTTTTGTTTCTTGTTAATAAAACACAGATCTAGGCGTCACATTTGGATGATTCTATATTTACTTAATTTTAGTATTATTTTTAATATTTTTTTCTTTTTTTTAAAAAAAAGTTCATAAACCTTACTTATCAAAATATGTTTTTATGATTTTTGAACAATTTTGATAAAGAGAATTTGTCAAAATATTATTTGTTTACCTATTGTTCAGTCTTCAATTTCAAAATTATTGAGACTTAAAAAATTATATATATATAAAAAATTTAAACTTTTTTTAAAAAAATATGAATAAAACTCGAAATGTTACAATTTTTCTTAATACTATTAACCGAACGCTCGATCAAAGTTCATTTTTTATATTTATAATCTCTAATTATAGTTTATATTTTGTATTATTGCCCATTATAGTAAAAACCGTTTTATGTAAAACGACTAAACATAAATTGTCTCAAATGAAACGTGAAATCCTCGTTACAAAGCAGCAATTAACCTTACTGCATCTCCCATTTAGATCAAATGTAGTTTAATGTATGCGCATAGATACAAACGCCACAACTGTTGAAATAAGGCCAAAACTTTAAGCCGGTATTGCGGCATAATAACGTATAAACATAATTTGAAATTCAAATACCGAACGTCGGAACGAGAAAGGGGTAGATAATATTTGTTGTCAATATGAATTGTTCCGTGACAACACGTTAATACTATGATCAGTTGGATACAAATAAAACGGTATTGTGTTTTTGTATTACATTATATAATAGACGATCATCAAGATTGAAAACTTGACCGTATGATGTTGTGCAGTGTACTGACATGTTTATCGTTCGAGGATTAAGGATGTCGGGCGTTAATCTAGACAGGATATCTGTTTGGTTCAAAGACAGTGACGGCGAATAACTCGGGTATTAAAAGATTCAGAGATTTCGAAACACTAGACAGGACTTTTTGGTTGTGTTTGTAGGAACAGGTTTATTGATTGGAACAAATCATTTCACTGGTATTTTACAATGACTAATTTATGTATATCCGATATTCATTCCATACAAGGTACATACAAGATTATTGTATTAACAATTATTTTATTTCATTGAAATTATTAAATTTCATTAGAATGTTCATGGAAGTATTATTTGCATTTTGCATACAATATCGGTATGAATAAATTAATATACAAAACGAATATCAATTCGTTTGAATCATTATTAGTGACATATAGAATATAAAATAAGTTCTTAATTAATTTATTGAATAAAGGAATATCTGAATGAATAACTTCTTTGTCATATTATGATTAAATAATATATTTGAACTATTTATTAATTAAATAAAAACAAAAATAGCTGAAACTAAAGAATATTTTATTATAAAAAATCAATAATAATAATATACCTGTTTTGAAAATCCTAGAGAGAAATTTCAATTTTAATATAATCTTTACGTTAATATATTTTACTCCTCTTAATCTGATTTTTAAAACTCTTAACTGAAAGAAACAATGTTTGAAAAACATTGGAATGAAAAGTATTTCAAGCTTGAGTATCAAAAGTAAGAAAGAAATAACACTAAATTATTAATTTGTTTGTTATTAAAAAAGTAATTATTTTTGGTACATACAGATAATTTGTTTATTATTAATTATTTTATTAAAATAATTACCATTCTGTTTTATTACGTTCTAATAATCAGTTATTAACATATTTGTTTATTTAATCTGATAAAAACATAACTAAAAAATATTTTAAGAATTCATTGATAAATATAATTAATATATTTTAGTTAACGTATTTTATTACTAAATTTATCAAGAATTTATATGGATTTAAAATAAATTTAATGTATATAATCTTAAAAGATTAATTTATTTTTAACATTTTGTGAAAGCTGGTTAATAAAAAGTTTATGATATACATATATGTAAATTAAAATAAATTAATGAAAAAATTGATCGAAAAGTATTGAGTATTGAAATATTTTTAATTTTTTAATAATTTCTATTTCATATTAATTATTAAATGTATTTTTATTTTAGAAAGATTTTTTTTAATTTATTTACTTTACTTTTTTATATTTCAAATAAAAAATATTTTTGTATCGAAATTTATTTTAATATAATAATAAGATCAATTTATTTTATTAATTGAGTAATAGTGTAAGTATTTTTGAAATAATCCCGAAAATAAATAAAGTGTCTAATTTAAAATCTTAATTTTATTTTTATATATCTATGAAATCTAAAAGTTTAAAATAAAAATTATAATTTTTCAAAACAATTTTCAGTATTGGTAAAATATTTTTTTTATTTCACTTAAAACTAAACAATTCATTTCGTGTTTTAAAATTATCTTGTCGAATAATTTATATTTTCACGAGAAAAATTTATACAATCATCTTGAAAAAATTCAACAAACATTTTTCTTAAAAATGTTTTTGTAGAACAGAAATGATTTATGGGAAAATTTGTATCTTACAATGTGAATTCTTTCATTGTTTAAATAATAAAATGAAATCATTTCCTCCAAAATTTTATATATTACTTTTTAAATAATTCATCTTTCCCGTATTCTTAAAATTAAAAAAGATTCAAAAATTCTTTCAAGAATTAAAACATAAAATACAATAATAATACAAATCTTATGTGAAACTAAATAAATATGTCAACAAAACTAACAGACGTATTGTTAAGTGTGTATATTTTTCTATGTCTATTTTTTAATTATAACCGAACAATATGTTTCGTTACTCAATTCTAGTTTATTTAAATACATTTCCGATCTATAAATACATTTCCTATTACAATTATCGAAGTAGTTTTTTTTTGTTAAAAAAAAACTAATACATTCTCTGTTGTATCTACTGAGTCATTATTATTTTTAAACTTCAGTATTAATTCAATTATTTTTTAGTTATTAAATAAGTAAAAATATCAATATTATTTTATAGAATCCTTTTCATTAATTTATTTTTATAAAAAGTTATTCTTATACAATGTGTAATTATAATAATATAATCTTATTAGATTTTTATTTCTTGTAGTTTCATTTCCGTACTTTTATTGGAAATTCAAATAATAATACTTTTATATTCTAATAAATTACATAATTTGAAAATATATGTATAGGAAATGTTTAATTTCAGTTATAAAAAATGGTATGTTGTAACACATTTTTTAAAATTAATTAAATCAAACTTTCAATTTGATCTTCTAGTTATGTACGTAATTTGAGGTATTTATAAGACCTTGTGTTACCTTGTGACGCGTGAAAAAAATAAATATAAATAGTTTTAAAGTTTAGAAACAAGTAAAATATAATATAGAATATGAATTTAAATGTAATATTTTTGACAAAAAAAATAAAATTGAATATAATTCAACAAATACAGTGTAATATATAAATTTATGAAATTTTATTATAGAATAATTGATAATAAACATACATATATGTTTATATATACTTACGTATGGTTGTATGTATATATTAAAAACCATTAAAATATTCCCATAAAAAATATTTTTGTAAATAAATGATATAACATATTTTCATGTTATTAATAAATCAGAATTTATAAATAGTTGAAAAATATTTATTTAATCTTGACCAACATTCAGTTCTATAATTTTCGTAATGAAATTAATAATAGAAATATTGTTTAAATTAAGAATAAGTCGAATTCTTAACGAAATTCCTGAAATTTTTATTAGCTAAACTATGTTAATTATTTTTTTATTGTTTGAAATGAAAGAAAGTTGTTATTTCATAAATGAATGTTATGAATTTCATTTATTTTTTGAATACGAATTTTATAACTTTTGTGAAAAAAATGATATTTTTTATTAAATATGGAAATTAATTGTATCTTATTAATATTTTCGTCATTTCAGCTGTATTCTATGACGTCATTATTATACTATATTTTTGTAAAATAATGGACAACAAATGAAAACAGTGTTTAATTATTTTAGTTTAATGTTGATTGAAATTATTTAATATTTTATCACTACTATAATACAATTAATTAGTGCACTTGATAAATATAATGAATAATTTGAATTTCAAAATTCTTTATATACGAGTGTATATATATATATATATATATATATATATATATATATATATATATATATATATATATACAGCTATATATATGCATTTGTGTATGTGTAAAATTTTATTAGTTCAGAAATTCTTAACTGTTTTTGATATCAGAGCTGTGGTCAAAAAATACCCAACAAAAATATAAAAAAAAACATTTTCTATGCTTCCGCATTAGTATTTTTTTGTTATAAGCATTAAAACGTGTTTTAATGATTAATTGATTGCGTAATTTTTAAGTGCTTTTATTAAAAAAAGGTATTTAAAAATATAATTGAAATTCGAAACAATGTTAAAAAAATTCAAGTAAAAGATATTTTTATTTTGTTTTAAACTTTGTATGAGTTATTTGTAATCATTCTGAAAATTAGGTCACTATAAGAATCCAAAAATGATTTTTTAATTAGAGTGATTAAATCCAAGTTGTAAGATTTTTATTCCTAAAAAACATTTTTAATTTATACTTATATTGAAAGTAATTTTTATGTCATATTCATTTTCAATTTATATCTGGTTTTGTTGTAATAAATATTAAAATCTTTGACATAATATAGGTGGCCCAAATGAGACTCTGAAGGATGTAAATGTGTGTTTAAACCTTCAGACTCATTTCGGCCACTTTTTATGTCACATCAAAGTTAACTGCTTTTTTTATTCGGAATGAAAATTGTGATTTAATTATCGACACATATTTAGTCTAAAAGCACTATATTCAATTTTTATTGCTTATCCACTTTTTTTAATATTTAATTAATTCCTGGTTTCCTAAATTTCTGTATACGCAGAATATAAAAAAATATACATATATATTCACTTATACATATACACTGATGTGCAAAAGTATTCGCGATATGGGTAACATAAGCAATTTATTAATACAATTCAATAAAGTCGTTAAATGATTTTTTTTATTTAATTGATAATAAATATGATATTCATTAGAAAAAAATATAAAAAATAAATTTTTAATTTAACGACTTTATTTAATTATATCAATAGATTGGTTATGTTACCCGTATGGCGAATACTTTTGCACGTCAGTGTATATGTGTGTATGTCAAAAACTAAACTACTTAGAAATAGAAATAGTATGGTTTGTGAATTAGTACTTATTTCGAAAATGAATGTTACACTATTGTTACACATAAAAATCATTGTATTTAATTAAAAACAATAAAACAAAGACGTCTTAAACAATGCAAGATTTTTCATCCAATTACACAAAAAGTGGAGCGCATTAACGTGTGTCATAATGTTTGCACGTCATGGGTTCGGTTCTCGTTAGTTTACACATTTTATATTGAGGTTTCGTGTTGGGAAAGGCCACGAGCAGGCCGTACAACACAAGCACCGGATGTGGCGGCCCGATGTTGTGCTATCAGCGCCCGCGTGAGGCCACGCGTTCGACTTCCGGAAGGGATACAGTGTTAGCTAACTATATGTGATATGTACGCATACTTTAGTTTACTGTATATTATTGCACGTAACATATGACCCTCATCGTTGTTGAATATATATATACACATATACATATACACGAAAGAATGATAATTAATTGGAGGGAAATGTACTACATAAATATGTCGTCGGATGTTTACTGTATCGTGGACGATATGTAATTTTCCGTTAAAAATTCGAAAGAAAAAACAATTCTGCGGGTAATTGAAAGTTATTTGATAGATATTTTTAGATTGCAATCTCTTGTAATTGCATATATCTATTACACATTTTATTTGTTATTATAACCGCACATTTTTAAAATTATCAATATTTAATTAAACAAGTTAATAATTATACATTACTTTTTTAATTAAAATGAATTGGTAGAATAAAATAAAAAAAATATTGCCTTTAATAATTGAAAATTATTTATATATACAGTTATTAAATTAATAAATATTTTCAAAGAAAAAACTAAATCATTTCAGAACAATGTCTCTCATCATTAACCTGATTGATCGAACTATTTTTATCTGATTACTTAAACGCCTCAATAATAGATACATTTTATTTAATCTAGTATTGTTTACACATTCGCATAATTTTGTTCGACGAAAAAAGATCTAACGGAAAATGCATTGACCTATATTTACTTAATATTTACAAAATTATTTATATTTATAATACGACATGTAAACTAAATTGTTCTATATTTTAAGTTTGTTATTTAGATCAGGTATTTATATAAAAAAAATATTTCGTTTTTAACTAATGCTTTGTTATTTGGATTCTACATAATTTGCATATGACTAATATTGTAGGCATTTAACAATTTAAATAGCATTAGGCGCAAGGTAATAAGTTGAAGATTAATCATTTTATAATAACTTGGTTCTTGAAAGCTACTTTCATATTATATATATATATATATATATATATATATATATATTTACTTGAAAATTACTTGTAAATGAAAACGCAATTACTAATATTTCATGAAGGATAGAAAAGCAATATATATGTTTATTGCGTATGAATGAATTTCATACAGTATTGAATTTTTATAAGCTATTTTTCAATGTAATTTATTTATAGTATTAATTAAAACTATTGCTAAATTTATTAAATACCGGACGATTTCATCCTTATTACATTATTTAAAAAGTTATATGAAAGAATATATTTATTTCAGGGTTTATTTTTTGCAACGAATTGATAAATGATTTAAGCATCAGAAATCTATTTTCTATACATATATATATATATATATATATATATACATGTGTATGTGTATATGTATATTTTTAGGAATCTATCTTTCTTTTCAACATATTTAAAATTTGAAACTTTGAGAGAAGTACTTTGATTTAATTTCTTATGAAATTAATTGATTAATCCTTCAGATAGCCAATTTTATAATACTCATCGTCAGGAGTATAATTTTAAAATCTTTAATTTTTCGTATATGCTGTTTTTTTGAATTTCCATTTTTTCCTCAAATGTGAATTAAATGGAATTTTTAAAGCTTGAATCAATTGAATTTTTGTCTTTAAAATAATGTACTTAAATCTTATTTATCTAAAAGATATATTAATTCCATTTTTGCTATTACCTTTGGCATTAATTAGTGTAAACATTTATATAAATGTGCATGGTAGTTTTTTTTTATTAACTTGTTTATTGATTGTTTGACAGCTTTTTTATTTATTTCCAAAAATGGCCATTCATTAAACATAACATCAATCAACAGGTCTTTATATTTATTTAAATGTAATTTATTTTTATATTTTTAAGAAATACGATTTTTTTATAGTAATGATTTATTTTTAGGTTTTCAATTTCAAAGCATTAAGTGTATAAGTATATTTTTAATAAATAAAACGTAGTAATCACTTTATCAGAATAAGATTTTATAAAAGGGTTGAGTAATTATTTTTACTCACATTTATCTCTAATGATAATTTGATAACATAGTTGTCGAAATGCATATTTACAGAAAAATGAATAATAAATCATATTTGAACATTTGTAAAGAAATCTTGTTGCCTAGAGGAATAAATCCTTTGTTAAAAATTAAATTAGCCACAATGCCAAACTAATCATGAATTATGTTATTGAAGGTGTAAATAAATCTAGTTATAAATTAAATTAATCGTGATGAATCACCTTATCATAGGTCGTTATACTCAGTCAGTTATTGTTGTTGTTAATCGCACTATTGGGTATTTGGGGGTTCTGTGTAGGTTGTAAATTTTTAATAATTCCATCGATTACAAACGTTACGTAAAAAATTCGAATGAAATAAATTCGGTAGAGTAATAAAAAAATAATGTATATGTATGTATGTACAACAATGGGAAATGAGCTAAGGTTATTATCATAATTCCCTACGCTGCTATTTATTTAATTCGCACATTACCATAGTGTTCTGTTCCCTCTCGCATTCGAAATCATCAATCGTTCGTAGAGAGGTGGTAAAACTAAGAGCATTGCTTGAGGTACGTATCGTCTGTTGTCTGTATTTTATTTAGTGTTGCTTCTGTGCACGCTGACTAAACGTCATGGTTGCAGTGTAGGTAATGTTCGACGATAGTGGCTATGTCGACTGTCAAACACACGATACAGACAGACAAACATAATCTGTGATAATAGTGTTAGTTTTCGACCCCCACAGGTATGGCGCGACGCATAGACAGCTCGTGTCTCGTCAACAATTATCACATGAATTTCGAACGGTGTGTCTGTTGTGAAAAAATTGCATTTTTGTGTAAATAGTTCTCGGTGTTCGTTACATATACGTATACGGTATTTTTCTAGTTAAATGATGTGAAAGTGAATCGAAAATCGGTGTGTTATGTTCAATTATGGTAAATTCTTAATTAATATGCGTAGTGAAACAGTTCGAAAAAATTAAATATAAATATTAAACAATTATTTATGTATTAAGCTATTGATTACCATCTTTATGATCGTACTGTTAATTACTCTGCATTTAAACACATTATTCAGATTGAAATGGTATTTCCTTTTTTGGTTATTTTCATTTATTTAAATATTTCATCGCTGTCGATTATCTTTCCACTTTTCAAAAAATAATTTATTATACAAATTAACTGTTCTAATTTTTATCAAGAAATATATTAATATTAAACAATCAGTTTATACCAAAAATAATTATATTTAAACACATTTTTATTCAAATTTCGAATAATTAAAATTTCCATACGAAACAAATAACTTGTCAGTTTTATTTAAAAGTAAACTTTTAATTAACTGACACGAATTCTCAGATGTTTTCTTAATTTTATAAATAAGTTTTCAAACTGTCTTTCGCAAGTAATATAAACGATCCGACATGTTTATGTTTATATATTCTTACAACACACAATATTATAAAATAATTAAACTTTTTAACCTTTCAATTTAATTATAAATTATCAGTAATTAATTTCGATTGATATAATCACGTACTCATGTACACAATAGAAAACAATTATATTGAAATTTATTTCTTGAATCTTGTTTAAAAAATAAATTTGCCTTAATGTTTTATTTTTATAACATTGTATTACTATATTTATGCTGTTTATAAAAATAGAATATATGTTGAAAGTATTTTTTTATTGTTTTAAAATAAATCTTTAATCTATACAATTATTTATTTATTTATAATAGAAGTTCATATTTGTCATATTACAGTTTGAAACTATTGATTGATTATTAACTGTTATAATAAACGGTTCTGTCTTCATATTTAACAGTGATATTTAAATAAGCAATGACAAATAATGCAAAGTAAAAAATATTTCGCATGCCTTCTATTTTACATGAATAAACAGAAATGATAATATTGAATTTTCATATTTTTTCATATCAAACAAATTATTAAATGACTAACAAAGAATTTTTATGACTCAGTAAATTTGAAATCTACTCCAGTTTCACTTCTTTACTTATATAGATAAAATAGAACATTAAATTTGTATATATTTCTATCTAAACTTATATAACTTGTAATGTTTAATTTTAGTCTGAAAGTATTTTTCTGCAAATTTAGAAATTCGTTATAAAATATAGGTTTTTCTATAATCATTAATTTTAGATGCCATTTTTAATTATAGTAATTGCTATATGTATATGTAATCCTAAAATTCAACCCAGTTTCATATATAAAAACATTAATACGATTAAAATATCTGATTAGAAAATTTATGAGAAATGTGAAGATATATTGTACTTAGATATTATATTTTTCACATTGATATTTTTTTCATCGTCAGCAAAAAAATTCATTTATCTCGGTTATCATATTATTCTCGTTATATCAGTTGCGGTTTACACATATTATTTACCACAATTTTGTCATTTATGTAAAATGAACTACGTTTGTATATTTAAAAGTTTATTAACATTTAAAAACGTTTTGTGACAGTCATTAATTTTTGATTTATTTTGATTATTTAATGCACCGTAACTGAAATACATTTAATAAATTTATTAATTTATTAAATATTTTAAAATATATTCGGTATAGTTTTCTTTTAGAAAGACAATTGAATTTTTTCTGCATATATTTTTGCAGTTATATATTTTTTTATTGCGTTCAACGAACTGACAGAATTATTATTGTAAATTTTATTAATATATGTTTAATTAATTTAATTCGTTTCTATGAGTTTGTATTATTTTTAAATACTATCAAGTATTTACTAAGACTCTAATATATATATATATATATATATATATATATATATATATATATATATATATATATATATTGTTAGCAGCATCCTCTTTTTGTTCATTGTTGAATGAAGGTCTCTTCCAAAATTTTCCTCTTTGATTGATGCAATAGATTTTTTCCAGTTCATTCCGACGATATATATCTGTCCATCAATCTATGGTTCTCTTCTTGAACCTTCTTAAATATCTAAGTTCCAAATCAATAACTTCCTTCATTCATTGATAGTTCCATCTTCTTGTTATATGGCCGGTTCATTTTCATTTCAAAATTCTCATTTCCTATAACGTAGATAAATTTTATTTTTTTCTGCTCCATTCGGTTCTTTTTCTTTCTTTATATCTCATTTCTAATTATGGATCTTTTCATCCTTCTTTTTGTTGTCTTGAGTCGCTGAATTATTCTGGTATTTAAAACTCTTTTTCATAGCTATAAGTAAGAATAGGTATGATGCATTGATCAAAAACTGTTCTTTTTAAACGCAAAAGAATATCCGATTTCATAATATGCGAACTGATCATTCAATTTTTACTCTTCTGTTTACTTCATCTATAAGTGTTCATTTAGTGTTAATGAGTTGTTCAAGATATATATAATTTTCAATTTTATTTTATTTCTCTTCCTAGTACGATTCTTCCTTGATCTGAAAATTTATTGAACATTATTTTTATCTTGTTAAGATTTATTATAAGTCCATTTTTTTACTTTCTTATATTCTTTTCCTAGTTCAACAAGACTTGTCGAGAAATTAGTATAAATTGTCAGAAAATCCTAATTGATTAAGTATTTCTTCATTTACACTTTTATTCCTTCAGATTTTCAGGTTAGTCTTTTAAATACTTCCTCTAACGCAGAAGAATAATATAAAAAAAGTTTGAAAATGCATGTCCATAAGAAAATATCCATATATTAAAATCTTTAAAGTGATATTTATTGAAAGAATGATCTCTTTTTCTTTAATTGAAATGAAACTTTAATTAGTACTAACCATAAAAAAGTTATAATTACATTTAGCTCGAATTCCAATTGTTATTCCAATTTATTGTACAAAATTTTATATTTTTACATAATTACTTTATATTATGTAGAAAATGCTAATAAATGTTAATTATTTCGTTTCATTTATATATGAATTTATGAAGGAAAAGTAAATTAAAACAAATAATTTAATACGAATGAACATTAAAATATTTTAGTAATTGAAAGTTTTGTGAAGACTGGAAACCAGTAATTAATTATATTAATTTCCGTATTAAAGATAACTGTATTGTTTGCTTACTTTAAACGTATAAATACAAGTATTTTTTTAAAAAATATATAGAATAGATAAAATTCTTGGTCGTTTTCGTTCAACATATATTATCATGGTTTTGGTTTTAAATTCCATTGATGAGGTAAACGAAACATTTCTGGTTTATTTGACACTGGATTCTATTAATCGAAATATTTTATAATACAAATTGAATAAATGTATATATATATATATATATATATATATATATATATATATATATATATATATATATATATATATTCATTTTGTAGTGATTTCAATTTATGGTTTGGTTTCATCGAAAAATATCATTATAAATAGTTATGCAGTTACGAAAAAATCAATCGTTATAATTCTAAACTAAAAATAATTATTTTTTTTAAGTAAAAAGAATTTGCTTGTGGTTGTAGATATAAAATTATTTATAATTGTGGTTAATATGTGTTTCTGCGCAGTATTTTCCGTCTTTTCTTCAAATAAACATATTAATTATAAATATCAAAATTTTATGAAAAAACAATTTGATTTTTAAGATCATTTTTAATTTGAACATCAACATAAATTCGATCTTGGTTTTAAAATCCTTATGTATTGTTTTTGTGCAATTTCCTCTATACGACTGATAAATCATCATCATTCATTCATTTAAATAAAAATTCTTTTATATAATTTTTTGTAAAAAAAGAAACAAGATATGTTTTTAAATAGTTTTTTAATTTATAACTACCGGTTATATCGGATGTGCAAGTTGTCTTGTAGAAAAATGACTCATATCAAAAGTAAATAAACAATAATATTATTTAGCAATTCAAAGAAATCACAATTTTGTTTTGAAAGGAAATATCACTTTTGATTAGAAATTTGTGTTAGTGTTATCTATTTTTTTTTATAAAAAAAGTTATGTGAAATTGAAAACATTTGAAAAAAATATAATTGGAGAAATTAATATTTTCTTGGAGAGCAAAAATAAAAATGTCTTTGAATATTAATTGATTTTTTTCAATTTATTATCATTTTTATTTTATTAGTTGATTAATGTTTTATTGTGTAAAAGTAAGTCATATTAAATTACTTTACAATATAGGAAATGAATAAATTGTAATGATATTTAGTAACAGATTTTTTCTGCGAGTACATATATATATACATAAAAAAGGAATCAATGAGCATTTCTGATTAAACTGAGATAATGAACCATTTATATTTTTAATCAAGAAAATCTTATATCAGTATGCTCAATGTTGCAATTTGATAGAAAGATATATTATTTTTATAATAAACAAATATCTTACAGCATTTGAAATTCTAGTTGTAAATTTCAAATGTTAATTTCTTTTTTAAAAAAACACATATTTTTAATTTCTGATTTCCTAAAGAAAACATTTTTGCAATTCGCCTCCTCTTACATGTAATTATGTACGTGTCATTTATATTTTTTCGGATTTTGATAAGTTTGTTTACTATATCTGTTTCTTCTATTATGTCGAAATCAAAAAACCAATGCTATTATATTACACGAGTCTTAAAAGAGAACTCCTGCAGTTCTGTTACGTTGATGCAATATCTAGCGCTGCATGAACGCGTTTACCATCTGAAAATAGATCGGTTTAATGCATTTCTGTTCCAGTCTCCAGTAATAAAACCGATCGCATTGCGTAGCTTGTATGATGTTTATGGATGGATGGACAGATATCGCACTATTTTACAACTTCAATATCGCCAATTAAGCAAATTTTTATCTACGCTAGTTGTACTTCCGCTGAGCAAAATAACGCCATTGAGAAATACGTACTAATCATATTATACATGGGTTTATAGACCGTACTTTTAATTATACAAACGTGACGATGAAATAGAAAGGAAGTTGAATAACATCATATATATATATATACATATATCTGCGGAATGTAAAAAATACATATATAAGTAATTGACACTATTATTAAAATAGTAAAGAACTATGAAAATCATTTAATTTTTGTGAATTAAAAATTCAAATAGAATTATAAGCTTAAATGTGCTTATACACTTCATATATTTTTCAAAAACGTGTTATATGATTTTTTTTCTTTTGGAAAATAACGTAGTTACAATTTGTATAAATATCATTTATAAATTATCATGTATAGTTCGGTATTGTAAATAGTTTATTTTTTATAGAAAAAATCATTGTCTAAACGTAACAAGATTTTATGAGATCAATACATTTGTTCTCAGTTTTCACTATGCACATTTTCTTTTAAGATGATAAAATATGCACATAGTCGAAATATCTGAACGATTAATCATTGAATATTTTATGCAAATGTATTTTTTTATAAATTAAATAAGATTTATTTATTCTTTTGTAATTAAAAAATAATATTCATACACATACGTATATAAATGAGCTTTGAACAATCAACAGTTAAGTTAATTTTTGTGCCTTCAAATTTTTTAGCATTTTTCGTTTTCTCGATTTTGGGATTTATTTCTATTTGTTAATTGTTCTGTAATATTTTTACAATATTTTATATATATATATATATATATATATATATATATATATATATATATATATATACAATGTATATAAATTAATCTTTGACAGTCATCTTCTAAATCATTTTCTTTTTACATCTTTTTTGGTTCACATCTTTGGACAAGTTTCTTTTTATTAAATTTTCTATGAAATTTCTATCTATTTAATGATATTTTTTTTTAGTATTACATTATTCAGTCTTTATATACACACACATTATATATATATATATATATATATATATATATATATATATATATATATATATATATATATATATTTAAGAATTTTATATTATAATTATTTCGATGAAAAATATTTTATATTTAATTTTAATAGGTTACAAGTTGTTCTTTTAATCTTAATATTCGCTAAAAAATAATTTCGTCGTGTTTTAATAAAAAATAATTTTTAAAAAATAAACATATAATAAAAATGTGATGAACATGAACATTTCGTAACTATGTAAGTGTGAGGGATTATCGTATATATTGCGCGAGATATGATTGAACAGCAATTAAGTACTTTATATGCCAGTATGCACGGCCATTGTCATCAAGGGGGTTCGCTCTCTTGTATTCCATTACATTTTTCTACGAGTGGATTATTTGGACGACGTCTTAGACGATGGGGCTCTACAGGCTCTTGGGTAAGAAGAAGACGTAGATGTATCATGAATGGATTTTACTTAATGTCTTACTTATCATCTATACTTGCAATTTATTTTTTTAAAAAAGTATAATGGATTTTAGAAATGAAACAACTTTTTTTAATACATGTATATGAAATGAGGAACACAATTTCGAGTTTGTTAAAATATGTCGTAGTGTAATATAAGGATAAATAATGCATATATTTTGGATTTTCAATATTTTTTTTTAATTTTTTATATTTAGTTTTTATATAATTTTTAGATTTTTTTTTTAACTAAGTAAAATATTTACTATAGAATTAAAATTTTATCATTCAATCATAAATCAAATTAAAGTTAATTTGTTAATTGTATGATGAAGAAATTATTTTGTTTTTGTTTTGATAAATTAAATTTTATTATAAATATAACGAAAGTTTCTCAGCTCAAATTATTTAAAAAATGTTTATTTTTTATTTTGATTGTTTATATGTTTCTCATCATATAAACAATCAAAATTAATATATATATATATATATATATATATATATATATATATGAATGTTAGCATATATATATATATATATATATATATATATATATATATATATATATATATATATATATATATATAATGTTCTTCAAACTTCAGAAAATTTTAAGATGTGTTACAAAATAATTAATTTTTAATATTTTTACAATCATGTTTTTTTGTATAATTGAAATATTTACAATATGTTTTTAATAAAAAGTATTTTTCTGTTAAATGGATTAAAAATTTGAATATTTTTTCCATTTTTAATATTATTTAAAACTCTTTTTTGTTTTCAAAAAGCTATAGTATAACAATCAAATAATTATTTTCCCTTATTAAAATCGAATTCGTGTATGGAAACAATAAAAAAAAATTAAGAGCATTAAATCATACCGAAGTATTCATATACAACAGTAATGTCACTACTGTTTTCCCATTTACAGGAATTGTTTTTGATTAACAGTGTAATAAATTTAACACAAAAAAAAAATTTGCTACAGAGTCCGATGGGCGAGTCCGATGCCACAGCTGCAGCCCCAGTGGACATGCGTTACAACGAAGTAAACGTAGCAGACGATTATACAAAACGGAAACACGTGTTTCGTGTTTCTAGTACTTCAGGTGCTGAATTACTCCTTCAAGCTGAATCTTATAACGATATGAGACGGTGGGTCGATGCCCTTCAGGATCATTCGTCGCCTCCTGAACCAGAAATCGATCAGGTATATTATTTCACTTAGTTTCGGATAATATTGTAAATGCAGGTCTTATTAAAAATATTGTATTAGACACAATAAGAATTTTATTTATTTTGTGTTTTTATTATTAAATTGTTTTTTCTTATATTCAAATTTTATCATTGTAAAAAATGTTTATATTTGTTTATATAAATGAAAATTAAATATTTAAATTTGATAAAAAAAAATCATTATTAGGATGGGGCACCGAGTAAACAACAAGCTGTCCCACAACAAGTACCTGCTGCTACTAGTATCCAAGTACAAGGTACAACGCGTTTATCGCCGATCCCAGGTCATAAATCGATACGTAAATTCACATCGTTCAGAAATCGTTCCCCGACTGGGCAATCGCCCGTAAACAAAACCCGTAAACCATCCGAAAATCTCCCATCGCCGAAATCGAAAACATGGGGTCGAGTAGTAAAACAATTCAGGAAAATTCATCAAGGTGGTGGATCGCCTAATTCTCCGACCGTACCTGAAGGCGCGACTATAGGGATACCTTTAGACGCGTGTCCTCAATCCTCATTTTCGGAATATGTACCATTGTTGGTTGAAACGTGTACAAAAATCGTTGAGGAAAGGGGATTAGATGTTATAGGAATTTATCGAGTGCCCGGTAATACGGCTGCTATTACGTTATTGACGGAAGATGTTAATAAAGGTTTTACTGTCGCAAACTTACAAGTTAGTATTCAGTTTTTTTGGATTTATAAATTCAGTTCTTTAAGCGGAGATTTATTTTAGAATATTTTTTTTTTAATTTGTGAAAAATATATTATCGATTTTTTTTTAAAAAAATATTAATTAAATATATTTTAATATTACGAAAAAAATTAAAATTGCGTTAATAATAAATCATTATTTTGTGGTGTTGAGGAATTTATTTGATTTTGTATTCAACAATGTTCAATAAAGGTTTTTTTAAAAAAAAATGATTATAAGTTAATGTTATTAATAAATAAACTTATTTTAGGACCCTCGATGGAATGACGTGAACGTAGTATCGAGTTTACTAAAATCATTTTTCCGACGTCTTCCCGATTCACTTCTTACTGTTGATCTTTATCCGAAATTTATCGAAGCAGATAAAATCGATGACAATAATGTTAGACTGTCTGCTATACGGAAACTTGTTAGAGAATTACCCGATCATAATTACGAAACTCTTAAATATCTCTTGTTCCATTTAAAGAAAATAGTCGAACATTCTGAAATAAATAAGATGGAAGCACGAAACCTAGCGATCGTATTCGGACCGACTCTAGTCAGAGCCGCGGACGATAATATGGTCACGATGGTCACAGATATGTCTCATCAGTGCAGAATCGTCGAATCGCTCTTATGCCACGTATGTCAAATAAACTGTGTATATTTTATTCAATATTTTCAATTGTTGTTTTTGTTCAGGTGGATTGGTTTTTCTATGAAGAAGACGATGGCGATTTTACTCTTCCGCCAGCGGTATCGCTCGACAGTGCTCCAGTCGAAATGGAAAGCGCTACATCGATGGCGAATCATGATCTATTGCTAGGAAACATAAACAAAATCGAAGGTAATTTCAATTTATATTCCACTCATTTCTTTTTTGGTTTAATTTCCGATGTGTCGCATCATGTATGTAATGTTTGTACACGCTATACTACGAAACACGCACATTCTTTTCTATCCGATCCGTTCTTTATTTTATCTCGCATTCGATTTCCAAAATAAGTTCACGATCCCGATCTATTCTCGATACGAACGACTGACTTAGTTGTCGCTTGATTCGGTTTTATTTTTATTTTTTTTTTATTTCGTTGCTGGTCGTCGTGTTTAAACAGGCTTGAAGAGTACCTCAGGTACACGCAAAGAGATAGCTAAAGTTAAGTCTTCGATCATTTCGGCCGCTAATCGAAAAATGCAACGCGGGAACGGAAAGACGAGGTCGAAGAATGGCCGCACAAAGGACACCGCTTCCGGTGTGGATGTGAAAGACTCGACTTCGTACGATGAAATTCCTGTCAAACAGGTAAGCGTGTGTGTCTACTTGAACGATGGTGTCGCTTATTCGTATTTAGTATTCTTTCTTCCTGAATGATTCGCTTCGAAGTCTTATCATTTCATTCACCTTGCTGCGTTTTTTTTAAAAAAATTTTTAATGTTATAAAAATCTTTTAGATATGGTTTTATATTCTATTTGTGAATATAAACGCTCGGTATTTTTTATATTAAATACCATATTTTTTATATAATATTTTGAATACAAAACGTGAGTAATAATAAATTTAATGATTTTGATTTGTCGATTTTTTAATACTTTTACGAATATACTAAATGTTTTCTTTATTACTCACAATATATTTTTTGAATAAACTAATATTAACCATTTTTATTTTAAATTTATAATACAAATGTAAATATTATTGTTATTGGGCCTGTTTACACTAGTATGCATGCATACAGTATTCATGCGGCGTATTACCACTCGTCTCACACCCTTTTTCCAGTAAACTCCTCCACCTAAAAAATTAGTTTTCCGAATAGAGGGTGCGAGACGAGCGGTAATATGTCGTGAATACTGTATACTGTATGCGTGCATACTAATGTGAACTAGCCTAATTAGCTTATTCTTTTTACAGTGTATTCTATTTACAATAATTGGCAATTATTTGGATTATAATTTCATTTAACTAAATTATATATAATTTGCTGTAAAACTATAAGTTTATGTAAAATTATTTATTTACATTTTGAATATTTGTGATTATTTTGTGAAAATATTTTGAAATGTGTTCATTATAATATACATCTTTACTTTTGATAAATTTACTATTTTTTAAAGAATGAAATTCAAGTTACATGTGTATTTTATGTGAATTTTTTAACTGTTTTAGAAATTGAGTTAAATATGAATAAAATATCTAAGTATTTATTAAATATTTTAATTGAGATTTTATGTACATTATATATATATATATATATATATATATATATATATATATATATATATATATTTGTGTATCTATGTTTGTGTGCATGTATTTATATATGTGTATATTATATACACATTTAAAATTTAAAATATTTTAACAAATAATCACTAAATAATTTAAAACAATTAAAAGTTATGCAAAATTTTAAAATTAGAATCACAATCAAACTTTTTAATTAACAATGTGTTTGTAATTTGTGAAATATATATGGATTATTGTAGAATACAGAGAATGGCAAGTATAATATGAAATCAGAAGATATCAATCATCGTCCAGAAATTCCCGCAACCATTGCAACCGAAATCGAATTATTCGAAGACAGTAGATGTGCACCTTCCACAGCTTTATGTTCAAACGATATTTCCGATGATCAGTCACCACTTTCATACGCGATACTATCCCCAAAAACCAAAGAAAGGCTTCGTAAAAGAGAAATGGAAAAGAATGAAAGGATACGAAAATTTGTATTGGACACGAAGAAGAACCTCTCACCTGAGTCAAGGAGATCGATTGATGAGGAAGATAATAGAAGAATAGAACTGGAATGGAGAAACATTGACAGAAAACCTGGTTCTGATGAATATGCTAGCAGTATTACAGTCGGCAACGCTTCAGGTATGGAAATATTTTTTAATTCTGGAACTTGGCCTTTTTTAAAATAAATATTTTTTTCAGATGTTTTGAAACGATATTCAACAAATTCCAATATATCAGATTCTAGTAGTTTGATTCGGGATTCTAACTCGATTCGTCCCTCGCCAGTATCGAGCACAGATCGTCTGTTGGCACGTTCGCAATTCTTGGATCCGAGTTTTCGTAATTTCGATTCCAAAGTATCAGCAAATTCGAACGACAACCAACGGATTTTAGTGAAAAATTTTAGTGCCTCAAATGTGTTCAATTCGACAAGAGATGGAGATAATAGTAGATCGAATGGTTCGACATTGTTCCGTGAATTCGATGTTAAACCTTTTGACAATGACCGTTGTAATATTCCGAAAGATCCTCGATCGAGATCGAGCATCGCTGGTACCGAACGATCATATCCCACTATGCTAAGTTCAGAGTTACGTAAGGGTGGGTCAATAGAAAGTGTTAATATCCAGAATAATGAACAGCCAAGGTCAATTTTCACTATAACGAAAATTACTCCGAACGGAACATTGAAACGACTTAAAACTGGTAGAGATCAGGTAAAATTATATATTCCAATAATTATATTATCAAGCAATGTAGATAAAGAACTTATTTATGACTTTTATTCTTTACATGTTTTCTTTAGATGGCTTTAATGGGTGTTGAAAATCTGACTTCTCAACAAAGATGCGGTTCACTCGATTCGCTTCATGCGGTTGGAGACACATACAGAGCAAGTACAGACTTCTCTGATGATGGTGAGCATTTAATATTTTTTTATGCTATATATAAAATGTAGATTTGTATTGACGTGCATATTTTATTTTTATTAATTTAATATATGTTCTACTTTCTTTCAATAAATTGTAAGCTTATAAATCTATATGGATAAAATTATACTGATTTTACAATAGGTAAAAAGAAAAGAGGGAATCCTATTGATATATTAACTGTTTCTTAGAGTATATGTTTCTAGGAAAATGTTTTATATAACACAAATGAATTTCTAATCCCAGCATCACAATGGTTTTAAAATGTTCAATATTCACTTATTGTTCACTTTATTTATAAATATATCGGTTGATGCATTTCGATGGAGACGCCATCATCGTTAGAGCCGATCTGTTAAAATCTAAACTAATTGTCGGACTTTTTTTAAATACTAATTTGTGTTTTTATTCAATCCATCTCCAACTGGGGATTGAATGTTTCTTTTTATTACATCATAGGTCCATAATTCTAGTACGTGTGTATTTTCCACAATTGTGAGATTCATGTTTATTTGGATAGGTTTTATTTATGGTTTTTATAACATGACTCTTGTCACAGTGTTTGAAATGTTTTAATGTTTTATGAGGTCCGGTTTGGGATGAATTGATTATTGTTTACATGCGTTAGTGTGTGATTTTTTAATTAACTTTGTTAATATATATATATACACAATATATATGGCTAGTGTCATGTATATATAAATGATGGCGTCGCCATCGAAATGCATTAGGCGATATATTTATAAATAAAGTGAACAATAAGTGATTATTGAACACTTTAAAACTATTGTGGTGTTGGGATTAGAAATTCATTTGTGTTAAAATGAATCAGCCACAATTCCAAAACAATAAATATGTTTTATTATGTATTTAAATTATATTCTGAATGATAAAGTTGTAAGAGGATTAAAAGAGTATTTAAGTTTATTGTAGTTAGCTATAATTGTAGTCGAGGGCATTTGAAAATTATTTATGACATATAGGGAGCCGATGGTGGCCGTACCGATCGGCATTCGCGCATGTACCGGGAAGACAGCGTCCCCAACGCAGGTCTCGACCCGGCCCCGAGGTACCATTTTATTCTGTACGGCTTGATTTTGCTTGAACATAATCCGTGTTGCATGTATTCATTGTATTTACAGCTTCGTGACGCAGAGAAACATCGTGGAAATCATTCCACTTCTCAAGAACAAAATTGATTTTTCTCTAAATAGATAGAGCTACTCTTACAGAAACCTTTACTGTTTTACATTCATCGAAATAAAGTCATCCTAATTTTAATAATAACAACATTCATTATGTTATGGACTAATATTACCTGGATATGTTTTATTTTTCTGTATCCGTAATTGTATGCCTTTAACTATGAATATTTTTTTGGAAAACGCTTTGAATATGATGTTATTTTTATATTTTAATATCACATTTTGTACGCCGTTACTTTTTTATGAAATGTTTCGTGCACAATTTATATATATATATATATATATATATATATATATATATATATATATATATGATATATTTATTTATAACACGTCAATAAAAACCTTGTTAATTAGAAAATGGTATAGATGACACAATAGTCACAAAGAAATGTAGATGAGTTCGTTCTGTACTTATATCATGTGTATATTTATTTTGTTTATTTTGATATGGTAAGCGATTTTGTATTAATATATAGCTACTTCATCACGATAATAGATTTACTATTTTTATAATTCAATAAAATATTTATCTTTATTGGTATATTCAAAGAAATTAAATTGCCGTATTGAAATGGTATAAAATTAAATAAAAATAGGTAAAAAAAACTTTGATTTTATGCACATAGAAATATTTGGTTCTAAATTATAATCTCTTTGAACAACATTCATAATATCATTTAATGTCAAACAATGCATAAATCTCTTGGAATGATGCTGTTGATGTTTTATTTTTTATCGTAATTCAAAACAGTTGTGATCTTTTAACATTTAGACATGCCTTCCTTTTAGGATCCGACCTTTTGACCAGTCTTACAACTACATTTGATCGTAAGTTAAGAAGTTTACATGATCCTGTAACACCTTCGCCGCTTTTAGATGAAAGTATACCGTATGTAGATGAATCGCCAGAAAAGAATCCGACCTCTAGTTTCGATACAAAAAAGTCCAAACCAGACCGAACAACAAATCTTAGTGTGCTGTCGACGGGATCGAGTCAGTCATCAATCAAGTTGTTCAGGAACCCGAGTCTACATAAAAGTATCGACGATGAAACATACGATACTGTAACACCAAAAATAAATAAAAATATCGAAAAAGAAAAGGATGAAGACTGTTCGAAAGAAGAAAATTTTCCTGACAATGACCGCATTGTACGTGAAAAGAAATCAGATAAAATAGAGTCCAGCGAATTGAACGACGGTAATTTAAAATTGAAGAGATCAGAATCACTTAATAAAACAGATCGTGCTGCTTCGCCTTCAACAAGCAAAGTAAAACGGTCAGAGAGTCTCGGTAAATCTTCAGATAAAACGGACAAATTGAAACGGTCAGATAGTTTAACGAAAACCGAAAAAACTGAATCGAATATAAGTAAAAGGCGAGAGATTTCAGAAAATCGAAGGGCATTTCGTGAGATATCAACAAAGTTGAAAAGGAAAAATGGTATGCCAGAAAGATCAATAAAAAGGAGACATACTGTCGGCGGTACGAAAGATTTCGATAAATCGCTTTGGCTTGACAATCGGTTGCAGAATAAAGCAGAATGTGACGAATCTGAATGTGCTAATTGCGATGAGACGAAAGAAAAATCGTCGTTAAGGACGAGCTCACCTGATTTAAGTTCATCACGACGTGAACGCATATTCGAAGTGAGTTTACTTTGCACTCAAGAAAGTATGGTAGTGGCCCTAAGGCAACATATCGTTGGTGCTAGACCTCAAAGTTTGCCCGAAGCGCAAGTTTATAAAGTACCATTGGAATCTCATGTCTGACTTTAAAAATGTATCATGAATCGTGCACATCATCAAGATTTTTATAAATTTTAATGTGATAATCTTATACCAGCTAAAATTTAATTTTACACATTATATATATATTTATATATATATATATATATATATATATATATATATATATATATATATATATATATATATATATATGTATAATAAAAATAAATAATTCATTAAAATTTCATTACAAATTTAAAGGTGCAATATTAAAAAATCAGTTATGTAAAAATATATTGAAAAATTTGCTTTTTCATTTCATATTTATACATATTTATATTAAATCTTTCTGGTGCGGAATTTCAAACAAATTAATCTCATTGATAAAAAAAATAGATATTTATTAAAATGTAATTCACCAAATAGTCTGAATATTACATATCCAAATATAAGAGAAGAACTATTAAATACTATAAGAGAGTTAGTTTTTTAAGTATACTTTTTATCACAGGAAATAAATACAAATATATTTATAAATATATTTTATTGACATTGATCGGAAGCGTTCACAAAATTATTTCATAGCTTTGGTAGTAATTTATATCCAAAAATTATCAATTAGAAAACACAAGTTCCAAATAAAAGTTGCCAAATTGTTTAAAGCCAAAATATGACATATTTGATTGACTCTAATTAAGTCTTTATTACAAAAGAACTGAAAATTTTGTGGTATTGCATGTTTTTATTGCACATTCATTAAATATAGCCAACAGCATTTAATGACTGTGTTATTTATTATCCAAATATATGTTAAAGGGATATTTGAAGAAAAAAAAAACAATTATTGTTCTACAATTAATTAGATTATGAATTTTGAAAATAATTTTATTATTATTTATTCAGATAAAGTCAAGCATATTCTTTTAAATTTTTACTGTTAGGTCACTTTCTGTGTATTTTACTGATTTTGACATTTGCACACAATTTTTTTCGGAATAAAATATATATTTAATATGACAAATGTAGTGAAATACTTTACAAGTGCTTTAACAGTAAAAATCAGGTAACAGTAAAGATTACAGGTATGAATATAAATACTTTTAATTTTAAAACAATTATATTTAAAATGTTTATGTTATAATTTTTTAATTTTTCTTAAAATATTTTTGAGATAATAAACTATTTCAAAATGCAATTAAAAATAACTTTTGTGAGGTTAAATATAATTTCTTTCAATATTTCTTTTATAAAATGAACTTTTATTTGAAAATATTACTTTAGAAATGATTTTCATTGTATTTTTGAATTATAACTAAATTGTCAGTAATTAACTGGTATTATTTTATCGATAAACGCAGTTTAATTGTGAATGTTTAGCTTTTAAAGTAAAATCTGTGGAACAAAAATCATGAAAATTCATTTGAACTCGTGTTCACTATTAATAAAAAAAGAAATAATTAAACATTATGTCAAGACAAGAGCATTGGCCACTTTATAAATTTCAGAAATGAAAAGTGGTAAGTTAATATAAAATAGTAAATTTTATATTTTTTATGCAAAATCGGAAATATTTGTACAAATATAGTAATGAAGCTTTTAAGAGAAGTGTTTTATGAGAATTTGTACGCTTTTTTATATAGAGTATTTTTAAAAAGGAGAATAAGTGAAACTGATATCTCATTTATACTCTTTGACCAGAAACCCGTATTCTTATTGCCCTTATGGATGTTTAATTTGAAGATTTTTATAGAAAAAAAGCATATCGGGCTGAATAAAATGTACGGAACAGCATCTTAAAATGTCTGAGGATGTATCGTGTATATAATCGTGACAGTACGACACTTTATGCTTCTAAATGTGATAGATATATTTGTTTTGACTATAAACAGTGAAATATATTGAAATAGAAAGAAACAGTTAAATTGTTATTAGGACACATTGAAATTTGTATGTAAATAATAGATATAAAAACAGTAAGTCGAATGAAAAAAATAAATGTGATTATTGTTCAAAAGAATATTATTTGAGTGTGTGTATATGTATGTATAAATATTATATATATATATATATATATATATATATATATATATATATATATATATATATATATATGTATATATATATATATGTATATGTATATATAACATGTATAAATCATTCGATTGTTCCAATATGCAATGTTTTTGTGATATGGTGTTTTCTTGTAAATATTAATTATACTATTTGAATTTGTTATTTACCTTTTGTAATTTAGATAGTTTTATTTTTAGCACATATTTATTTTCATTCTTAAAATTCACATTTTTATTATGATCCTTTAAATACTTGACATATTCACTTCTAAATATTTAAACAAAGAGATAAAATTGGAAAAAGTTATATTAATGTGTAAGCAAATGAAAAAAAATTTGTATGTTGTGGATTTTGAAGAAATTTATAAAGAAGGTTATTTAAACATTTGTTATTCATTTATGATCATATAAATTAACGATTTGAGCTCCTAATTAAATGTTTATTTCAATAGTGAATGTGTTTATAAGGATACAAATTTCAAGGTGGATATCGTGCTGTTAAGCAATGTGAATTTTAAGAATTTAATTTTATTTAAAGTAAAATTATATTTGAGTCTAATAATATAATATAATTTGATATTAAAGTATAGTTCGTCAATTATTAAATTAAAAGAAGATATATATTAATTTACAAACTATATGAAATAATGTCTATTTAAAATATTATTGTCATGTGTATATCTCATCTATGTTTTTTAGTTTGTGAAATGGACTCGTTTTATTTATGTAAGTGTGCTATCATAAACAAATAAGATTTTTGACTCGAAGAGTTTTTGTAGTTGAAAACGCTTATTACAGAAAACTGTGTAAAGTTCTTGTAGATTTCATTAAAGCTATGTATATTTATATTTTTAATCTCGTTTTCTTTTTTCTTTGATAAAAAGATATTTATAATATATAAACTCTATAAAATATCAAAAGAAATGTACCGAATTATTCATTTTTTTACTTGTGAATTTCATCGTAGATAAATATTTTCGATAATGTAATAAAGCAAAATGTGGTGGGCTTTTATTATTGTTATATTTTCATTTTTGTTATACATCAAACGTACATTATTTAAACAAGTACGTGAGGTATGGCGAGTTTTAGAAGTTTTGTTCTTAATTGTTATATTAGATGACGTCTAAATAATTATATAAAGAAACGAATTGATAATGCGCACCTTGCTTACTTTATATTTTTTCTTTCTAAGTGCTAGAATACGTGCAGATTTTTAGATGGGACTGGTGTTATATACATATTTATATTATATGATAAGTTCTTGCCTCTGATCATTTTGTTGAAAATATATCGTTACATTATGGAATAAAAGAAATTATTGTAATATCATAACGAAATACCAATATCGTATTGTGTAAAAATTATGAATTGTAAATACATCAAATATAAAATTTTATTAGCATTATTTGTGACTGGTTCTTTTCTTTTCAGTTATTTATAGCACGTTTTTATATTGTAAGATTGTAAGGTAATGATTATTTACTGTTTTATATTTATTACATTTTATTATCCTTTTATTTGCATATTTCCCGTTTCTATTCCTGATTCTGAATTATACTTGCTATATTGATAAAATATCTAGTAATTCTTTTTAAAGCCGAACCTTTTTGTTACGACTGATTATGGGTATTACAGGTAGTTGGGCTTCATTTGTTGATCATAACATTTTAACTATTTAAGACATAAAAGATTGAAACCAATTGCTGTTATTTTTCAATTAACAATGAACATTATCGGAAGGATTAAGATATTATCACAAATAACATATAAAAGTTAGGGAGATAAAACTTATATAATGTATAACGGATCCATGCATATGAATATAATTAAATATAATTTCTTACATCCACTACCTGAACCTATTCTTTCTTATTACAACAGTTAGGCATGTAGCGTTTATCTGTTTTCTAAACATTTTTGTTTTAATTTAATATTAAATATAAGTCTTTAATTCATAACATTTATTTTGATTTTAATTATGTTATAATTTATATTAGATGATCCAAATTCGGTTTAGTTTCGTTTTTATTCATACAAATAAATAAACGACAAGAACAACATCAATTTACATGTTTTAAATTGGTTTGACAGCATACGAATATAATGTTTTCTATATAATTAATGTAATTATATATATATATATATATATATATATATATATATATATATATATATATATATATATATATATATATAATAGAACGGATAAAGTTGGAGATGTACTGAACAAAGGTAATTGAAAATAAATAATTAAATTTGAACGATATTTGATTAACAACATTCTGAATTTCATTAATTAATTTTTTTGATATGGTGTCTAGGCTCTCGAAATGTTCATTTAAAAGTATAATTAATGCTTATAGAATTTTATGGTATTGGAATGAATGATCTATTTGTATAAAAATGAATTAGCTACAATGCTAAATCAATAATAGTAAAATCTTAATTTTTAGAGCCATAAATTTATTTGCATTTCGTTTTTAAAATAAATATGTTACAAAGGATTATTTATAAAATAAAAGTTGTTTCACGTCTTTAATAATTATGGAACAAAAGTATAAAGATTCAATTAATTCAGGCTGACGTTAAAATATGTAGAAAACGTTATTAATATATTCTAATGTCTACTACATCCGATTTACTTATGTTAAGTAATTATAAGCGGTTATCCTCTCACCCTTTCTCTTAAAACCTGTTACGAGATTAATTGATTTTAAGAAATTATGACAATCTTGTCGTTAAAATGTGTTATTCAATTTCATACAGTTTATTATAAATTCAATTTTAGTTGTCTAGCTAATGGTAAGCATGGATGATTTTAAAATTATATTTTTAATGGTAGTTTTAATCAATCTTTTTTTATATTACAAATATATTTTATTGTAACTTAATATGTTTTTAAATTATTTCAATAAAATTTTATATATAAACTTATTACACATATTCAATTATGTTAAGTTTTCATTTTATAAAATTTACCAATAAAATGACTATGAAAACGATTAATATTCTTTATTATAAGAATGTTTAATTTTCTGATATTAATTTTTATTTGCATATTAAAACTTTGTCACAAATAATCTTTCGTTAACTGATATTTTCATATTTATAATTATATAATTGTACGAATTTAAAACTAATTTATTTCCATACAACTTTGTATGTTTATTGCTGTTGAAAACTCTTGAATGCTTTTGATAAACTAATTTGCGTAATTGCCGTACATATATTTCGTTATTAATCACATTGTTTAGAGAGAAGTTTGTGCAAATGACAGGATAATTCAATTCAATGATTTAATTCATAAATTGCATATATGTATTTGCATTATTTAGTTGCGCTATATTATTAAATGTTTAATTTTACTTGTATAATTGAATTACCAATTGAATTAATTGGTATATATATATATATATATATATATATATATATATATATATAAAATAATTTATTTGAAAAATTTGAAATACAAGAAAGTTGTTAATCTATATGCATATAAATTATATTTTATTAAATATTTGTTTCTTTGTATCAGTTTTGACGATTTATCTTCATATATAAATTGAAAATTTTGAATTCAAAGCCATGAATTATTTGTCTTCTTACTATTTTCACCACTCTTTTCGTTGCATGTAAATACTAAAATAAATTTTAATATTGTTTTTTTATATCAATATTTGCTTTTATATCAAGAGAATAATAATTTGCTATTTGAAATAATAATGTTGATATGTATATTTAATTTAGAGAATTTCTATTTAACAAAATATTAAATGAAAATTATTTTATTAAATATTTATATTTGACGAAAAAATTGCAGTTGGGGCTGGAAAATTAAAATTTTATTTACAATTTAAAAGTCAGATATTTTATATATTGATATACATTGATTTTGGTAATAAAATAAATAAAAGCTCTGGAGTAAAATATAAAATTATTTCATATACTTCAAAAAAGTACTTATCTTTTTTATAATTTAACAATATTTACTCTTTTTATATAAATGTTTAAGGTTGGTGTTACATTTTTGATTATTTTCATTGCTTAGATAGCAACCGTTAAGGTATTGTACATGATAATGGTTTTAAGATAATATATAATAGGGTTGGATATAGCAATTAGTGTACAGAAACGTAGACAGATAATTATAATTTTAATTATTTATAATATAATTCAATGTATACAATTCGTATAGATCCATTTAAATAAGTTACAATATTAGCTAAAATAAGATTACAAATTGTATAAAACGAATAAATTTTTAACGTATAATTTCATCTGCATTGAAATTGATTTTATCAATCCAGTTTGGTTAGTTTATTACCGCAATATATTTGTAATTAATATTTCCTGTAACCACATCCTATATTCAAATTTATATACGTTTTATAGTATATTTATGTATATTTTTAATGCTTGTAATAAAAGCTTATAAATTTTATCGAAATGCCAGTCACTATTTAAGTGCAATGTAAATATACTAATTTTATTGTGAGCTACATATCTTTGATATACTTTTAGTGACAAAAATTGAAACACGTTTTATCTGTATAGGTTAAAAATAATTTAATATTTTTTTACTATGAACTTTATGATTAAAGTAGAAAGTTAAAAGAGTTCATAATTTTTTTAATAGTTTTATTTATGTATTGAAAATTGAGATTAAAAGAGAATACTTTATTTCAATTTAAAATTCTAGTTTGAATTTAATGTGATTATTTTTAATTTTTTAAGATAGTTTGATGTTAAAATTTAGTATTAAATTTTAAAATAATCATTTTTCATATAAGTAAGTTATGAAAATACAAACGTATTAAAAAATTTTTAATTAAAATATTTGTTAATTCATTCCTTTCGTACTAATTAATGTTTGTTTTTAATTATATTAAATATATAGACAAAGTTAAGATAAATATTTTCTCTGTCTGGAAATTTATTTAATAAAGTGATTCATCTGTATCTCTTCAGGCTATTTATCTTGCTAATTGTTACTATGAGATCAAAATTATTAAGAAAAAAATATAAAAAATAAATCAAGATAGTTATTTATGAAAAATGTATATTCGAACATGATTTGAAAATTGATCTTTTTTATTTAATTATATATTTTTTGATATGAGAGAATTATATTTAAAAAAATTTGAAACTTTACTGCGACTATTAGATAACATATATACATACATATATATATATATATATATATATATATATATATATATATATATATATATATGCATATTATTTTATGTTTGTAGTAATATAATTTTTATTAATATATTTTAGAGAAAAATATAAGAAAAAATAAGTTGTGAGGTTATGTAAATTGTTATGTATACAAAATATATACTTTTGAATAAAATGTAATACAATATTTGCCATATTTACGATAAGTTAAGAATTTGCTAGCTCGTTTTCTTCACACACTTTTATATATATATATATATATATATATATATATATATATATATATATATATATATATATATATAGCTAGAGCTTTTATGTGTATTTAAATATTTAAATAAACTTTAATTAATTATAAATAAAAATACTTCGTTGAAAAAAATTCAGATATAATTTATAAAATAATTAATAAAATCAAAATAGAAATACTCTTTTGAAAATATTTAAATCTTATGCTTGATCAATTTTTTATGTAACATTTAGTAAATAATATTTTTAAGGTGGGTATATAATATATATATATATATATATATATATATATATATATATATATATATATATATATATATATATGTAATTATATCAAAAAATGAATAGTTATGGTTGAAATTTTAATTTCTTTTTCATAAATTGTACAGTGGATAAAATACGTTTTGTTCTATATTTTTTATTTATATACATATTTTATTTGTGAAAGTGTGTTGTAAAAAATACATAAAAGACATTTATAAAAGGAATATTTAATGAAAAATGGCAGAGCGTGTATGCTTTAGTTTACAGTGATGTATCTATTTTATTATATGGTACTTGCCACTAGGTCATGACTTCAATCTGAGTTCACAGATTTGCGTCAGTTTTTATTATGAAAATATTCAATGTAAACAATTCTGATTAGAGAAAAGTGAAATTGGTAATGATTTTAAAAATATAATTAGTTTTTACTTACATTTTACGTTCATTAAACAAAATAATTTTATAAATAACAAAATAGTTGTTTATTACCTTTTTTACTAAATATAAATAAATAGCATGATGTGAAAATAATTTGGTATAAAAATATTTTTTTTTATAGTATTATTTTAAAATATTTCGAATTGCGTGTTTTATTGATTTTCTTAAAAATGTTTGAACATTTTTTTAAAAAATCTAATAATAAAAAAGGACATTTGATTTTTAAACTCATGTACGATATTTCATATTAAAACATAAATGTACAACTCAATAAAATATATGTGAACATTAGATTAATCACATATTATTTGTATATACATTTTATTAATAAGTTCTGGTCTTTATAGATTTATAAAGGAATTATAATTTTGCGGTATTTAAATATATTTATTTTATGTTATTTTAGTCAAAGAGATATTTTTTATAAAATTAAAAACTCTACATTTTTAATTACGAATATTATTGTTATGGAATTACGTACTTTTTATTTATTGAGAAGCATTATATTTTAAATTAATACCTACCAGACATTATAATTGATTGTATGTGTTTTTAATTAATTTGTCATGAATTTGAATCGGAGTGTAAATAAATATATCAGGTTTCATTAAGAAATCGATTGTTCTGAACACTTAACGAGCTTCGATCTTTACAATGTTATTAAACGAGTCAGAAAAAAATGTCACGCATATTTTTTACATTTACGAATTAGTTTTATATCTCTTTTGTATATTTAGTAATAGTTATAAATATGTCTTTTTACAACATTTAATTTAATAACAGAGATTTTAATACAGAGAAATATTTTTTTTTTATTCTTTCAATTTATTATTAAAGGTTTTAAGCAAAAAAATCACCTTATATTAATTAAGATATAAATGTCTTTATAAAAGAGAATTTTCTCATTTCTTTATTTGATTATAAAACATGAAAAAGAATGGATTTTTTGTTCTAATATTAGCTTTAATTGCTACAAGTGACTTTTAATTAAGTCAGTTTTTTTAAAAAAATATTTACATATTTTAATTTAAATTGTATGTTTATTTTATCAATGAATTTGATATACAATTTAAAGGGGATTAAATGGGGAAATTAAAAAAAAATATGTAAAAATATTATAAATGTTTCGTTATATATATCTACTGTGATTTTTAATTCATTTTTATTAATAATAGAAGTCATTTTTTTATAATTCGCATTAAATATTTTTTCACAACAGATTTAATAATAATAATAATAACATTCTGTTAACAATATGTTTTAAATATTATTTCCCTTAAAAAGAAAAAATATTTTTTGTTTAAAATCATTTCAAGTTGGATATTATTTAATTTTTCTTGCATTTTTCTTTAGTACGAAATTACAAAATTTAATTGTTATTTCTAAGTTAATATTACAAGTCTAGAAACTCATTATTTCACAATAAAGTTGATTTTAATATATTTTAACATCAATAAATCATTCTCTTCAATACTATTTTTTTTTTATAAAATTGTTCAATAATCATTTATTGTTCACTTTATTCTCTGATCCACATTTCGATGGCTGATCCATCGTTCTGATTAGACTATTAGAAAATATATTTATGATTTAGGTTTTATAATACATATTTGTTAATGATATGATGTGCCATCGAAATGAGGATAAGCGAATAAAATGAACAATAGAGAATCATTCATCATTTATCAAAATTTGAGTTATTGAGTGATTAATTTATGTTAAAATGAATTTGTTATCGTACTAAAACAAATAGTGATATAGGTAATAAAAATATGAGTTATTTATACTAGATAAGTGTGATTTGTGTTTAGTAAACAGAAAAATAATTCACATTGATTTAATTATTTTTAAATTGTTAAAAGGATTGAAATCGTCCATAGGTGACATTTTTTTTATAAAAATAAACAAAGAATCTAATATTGAAGAATCGAAGAGAAAATTATAACAATGTATTTTTTTTAAATGTGATTTTTTATATAATTTTTTATATTCAGTCATCTCAATGTATTTTAACTAATGGTAAAAATGAAAAAGATACTATGGTTGACATTTTTTTTTGTAAATATACTTTTTGATTTATTTCATAGTTGCTTGTAAAAATAAGTTATTTTTTATACAATTATCATAGTATTAAATGATTTTATAGATATATTTAATGTTCATTTATTGTTTACAACAATGACTATTGAAAACTTTTATAAAATATTGTGATGTTGAGTGGAATGAACAATTTTCATAAAAAATGATTAAGCAAACAATATTTATTGTTCTTTTAACATTGTTCAATTTTGGTTTAACCTCATTATTTATTAAATTGAACTTCGTGTAAGTGTATATTATATTATGTGTCGTATATTTAGAGTTTTCAGTATGTGTTTTTATAAAAATACATTTAATTGTATTGAAATTAACATGAATCTTATGAAATATTAATGTTAATAATAATGGAAAATGTTTACCGGTACGTCGTATCGGATGGCGTCAGAATACGCGTCGAATGGAAACGCGGTGTTTGAAAATCGATTCTCGACAGTGGCCAAACTCCTACGCAATGTGAGAAGGGGCTCGGCAGTAACCATTCACAAGCGTCGTTCTACGAACAGCTGGGCTAGAAATCTATCTGATACAACGTAGTTTTCCACCGTGCTCCGTATCCGTCGGTCGTAATAACATATAAAAATCATATATAAAGATTTATTGAGACGCGTATATATTTTCTTTGTAATGCGAGCAGTGTGTTCGTTCGGGAAATGAACAGAAAATGTTGTGAAATTTAAACACACGAATACGTGAACTGTCAACAGCCAAAGGTGAGCAAAGACGTCATTCGAAGACGTCGTCTTTTTTGTCATAACAACCTGTTTGCTTGCTCCAATATGTCAGAGTGTTTCGGTGGAAGCATTTTGCTAGAAATATTTTTGGATTCGTTTCAGCATACGAAAATTACGAAACGAATCCATTGTTACGATTTGTTTATAAATTATATTTGTTATGTAGGTAAATACAAACTGAATCATAGAGTATATACAAGTATGTGAAATTACATACGTAGCATTACTTAAATTTATTTTTATAAGCAAATCATATTATTATCATAATATTATATATATATATATATATATATATATATATATATATATATATATATATATATATAATATAGAGTGTTATTTACAACATTGTATAGAGAATTTTTAATATTTTTTTAAATTTAGTAATAAAAAATTATATATATATGTATTATATATATATATATATATATATACACGTATAAATATGTTTTAATTTTTGAAAATTTAGTAATATTTTAAATATAACTAGTCAAGGATTAAAATATAATTGAATAAAAATATGATAATTTTCTACTTCCTTGAAATTAATCATATCTATCAGAAAATATTCAAAATGCAAGAAGTACTTTTACGAGAAAATGATAATAAATTAAAATACAAAAAAAATATTTATCAAAATATAATTTTATATATTTTATTCAATTTATTCAAAAGAATTTATTAACTCTTTTTTATTTTTATTTTCTACAGTTGAATATTTGTAAATAAATTATAAATTAGTCAAATTATATACACATGCATATATATATATATATATATATATATATATATATATATATATATATATATATATTCATTCTTGAATATTTTATATTTATCTACTTACAATCTAATCGAATATTCGTTAGAATACAATTTAAATAAAATTTGATTTTATAAAATTAATGAATAATATTAATAAAATATTATATGGAATTAAAAATATTTCAGATGGTATTTTGAGAAATTAAATAGAACAATATAATAATAGATGAAAATAATTAGAAAATATAATAATTATAAATAATTTTTATATATTTCGAAGTACTCTGTATTTTTACTCTTTAGTTTTTAAAGGTATGAAATGAAATTTTTACTAAATATATCAAAATAAATTTTGAAAAAAAAATATAATTTGAATAATTAACTTCTTAAATATATCATATATTACCTTTATTGAGATTTTTAAGTCCAACTCAGATGAATTAATTAATGTTGTTATATTGTAATATGGTTAATTCACTTTCAAACAAAGAATCCTTGACCTCTGCACTAAAATATTTCGAATAATTCTCAATAATCCTTTATTGTTCATTAACTAGCTTTTGGAAGCTTTCAATTATGAATAGAGCAATAGAATTTTTAAAAAATGACATTGAATCAAGTAATTTATTCGTGTATAGTTGATTAGTAGCATTAAACTGTTTCTTTACGCCCTCTTACAATGTTCTTTTTAATATATGTTATATTTTTAATGAAATATTAATTAATTTGAAAATTATATATATATATATATGTAATGACTTTTTGATAATTAATGAATCTATGAAATGTTAAATTTTCATATTATATTTAAACGCCTGATTTATTATTATTGTATTTTATTTTTATTTAAATACAAATATTAGAGAGTCTTCTCTTTTAATTTTATCATGGCATCTTGTTTTTAATACTTTTTTATATTCATTTTTCTAAAAATCCAAAATTTGATTTTTTTTATCAATTTTTGCAATTGATTTTAATGATCCGAAAGATAAATGATTGAAAATAAATTTGTTTAATATATTATTTAAAAAAAATTACAAAAAATTAATAAAAAACAATTTTTATACTTTAAAACCCTCTATTTATATTCTTAATTCAAATTTATAACATTTTTTCTAATTTTGTAATGTTTAAGTAGATTTTTTTTATATATAAAGTTTATATATTTTTGAATACTTAAAATTTTTAGGAAGAAAAATATAACTAATTAAAATTTTATAAACGTAATAAAAGTACGTTTAGAGAGAAATATAAAATTTATTGATGTATAAAATTTGAAAGTAAAGATTAAATTTTTATTGAAATTGATGTAAGATAAAATAAAATGATCTTTTTTAAAGAGCAAAAACATTTCCAAATGTCCTGGTTTAAATAATGTTTATTAGTTTACTAATATCGAAGTAGATAAAAATGTTTTTTCCCCATTTTGTCTAGTAATCAGTGTGCACATTGAAAGTTTCCATAATAAAAATTGACATAGTTGTTGGAACTCACATCGAAGTCGTGACCTACTGGCAAATGTAATAAAGTAGGTACGTAGCTTTAAAATAAATCACGGTAGCTTCTGTCATTTTTCATTAAATATTTATTTTAAATCCGTTTTCTTTAAATTTTTTCCTGAAACTTTCACGAAACATTCTAAATTATAAATTGGAATAATTTATTTCTCATTTACTTTTATTATATGTAAGTGGATTTGAATATTCCCACAGTTATAATCAAATAAATATATACTTTTTTATTCAGTCTTCTTTGTAATATAATATGATAAATATCATTAAGTCCGATTTAAATTTGTGACATGTTGGGTAATAAATCAATATAGTGGTTTAAAATTATCTTAAACATTTATTTTAAATTTAATAAAATAGAAAAATAAAAAATAGTTTCTTTTTAAAAACTAATAAGAAGATTCTATTAATTGAAAAGATCATATTATTAAAAAATAATAAATTAATAAAAAGAATATATATCTTTTAATTTTTTAAAATAAAATTCTTGTTGAGTTCGATTATATTATTTTAATATAAAATATTTTACCTGCTTAAAAATAAATGTATACGTCTATCATATTAATTATAATTTTTGTAATTATGCTTTTTTAAAAAGAAAATATAATTAAAATATGTTCATTTTTTTCGTTTAATGAATGACCGGCTAGAAGATCATTTATTCAACGAAACCAAAGAAACCACTAAAAACCTCTGTTAGGATAATCCTTTGTAAGCTGGATACAAACTCATAATACTTTAAATACAATACGCCCACCAAGTGGCTTTCTTTTACATTAATTATATATATATATATATATATATATATATATATATATATATATATATATAACATTGAACTTTATGACATTGTGAACGATGGAATATATACAACACAATTTTTCAATAAATTGTTATTGATTCATGATGGTAATTTATAGTTAAATTACGTCGATACTGATAATTTCATGAAAATGTTTGAGTGCTTGAATGCGGGTAGCAACGTTTATTTAATTAGTATATACATATATATATATATATATATATATATATATATATATATATATATATATATATATAGGGAGAGAGAGGGAAATTGAGAAAGGGAATTTGCTTTAAAATTTATTTTAATTAACGAAATATTGATGTTTATTCACCTAAAAAAAAATTTGATAAAGAGTGAATAAAAATTACTGTTGATTTACACAGATTATTATTGAAAAATTATATAAAAAAAGGTAATAATAATTTATAATTAAATTATTATCAGTTATTGGTACAAGGTTTATATTTATAAAATTTTAATTGAAGTACAATTCTGAAATTATGCTGTCTAATATATTTATGGATTATGTTATTGTATATGTTTTAGTTAACTTTTTTTTGATTTAAATATCGTATCATAACTTTAAGTAAAAAATTGCGTCGTTATCATCTTGATATATCTGACAAAGATAGAAGTTTCGAAATTGTGATTTATATTCTTCTGTGAAATTTCTGATGAACAAATAAAAATGTTTGTTGATCAACAACTATCGTCATAGGAACTTAATAAATAATCAATTATTAAAGAAATGTTTCAAAGTAGACAAACAATTTGTAGTACAGAGAATTGGAAAAATCGACAACACTTCAAAAAAGGTTACCGAGTCAACTGAACACAATAAGCTACTTATTTTCAATCGTAGAATTTATTTTGAAATGTTGTACGGTTCAATTTTATCGTTTTTGCTTTTCATATTATATATATATATTTGGTACAGTGCTCTACTGATTATTAATGGATCGTAAATATCAATCTGCTGTTAGCTGTGTCCGTTTTTATTTATGAACATTGTTGTATTGAACATAACAGAATCTTTTCAAAAATATTATTGTAAATACAGTTTATTGTAATAAGTGGAATTCACTGAACTATTGAAAACGATGGATAAATTCGGTTTATATTTTGTAATCATTGGATAAATTTGAACAAATAATTTTTTAAAATGAATTCAACGGATTTGTATTTTTTATAGATTAAATATTTTACGTTTTTTTACATAAAATATTTTGTTATTACATTAAGCTGTTTATTTTCTTTATTTTTTTAAAAAATGTTAAAATTATTAAATCGAATTTTGAAATATTTTTTAATTATAAGACACACACTCACACATAGGTGTATATTTATATATAATCAGTTTTTCTTAATCCACTGTTGAATGAATGCTTGTCCCAAAATTTTCCATTTTGACCGATATAATGTTTTCCTCTTCCAGTCTATTCTGATTAATTTCCTTATTTCTATATTCCATGTATCCATGAATCTTTTCCTGAATTTTTTTATATATCTATGTTCCCAATCAATAACTCTCCTTTTCCATCAATCAATAACTCTTCTTTTCTTGCTATATGACTGGTTCATTTTCACTTTGAACTTCATTTTTACTATCGCATCTATAAATTTTATTTTTTCTGATTCATTCATTTTTCTCTTTATCCTTTCATATTATTCCTAGCATACAACTTTTCATGTTTCTTTGTGTTGTTTGAACCCACTGATTTATTCAAGAATTATATTTATAATTCATATTTATCACGACTCATATTTTTTTCTCTTTATACAAAGTTTTAATCGGACTTAAAAATATGTATAAGAATAAAATATAAACTTATATTTCTGTTTAAAAAACATTTTTTTATTTGATGAATTGAGTTTTTAAGATTTTTAAAATTTCTGAAATTAAATAACTTTTTTGTTATTTTTTTTAAATTATAATATTTTTTACCATTATATATATATATATATATATATATATATATATATATATATTGTTTAAAATTTCTATTTTTTGGATAAAAAGTATAATAATTCGATCTCACAAAGACTATTTCCGTTAGAGTAGACATTCATTTCGATTTTGTAGATTAAATTGTAAATGTAACGTAATGAAAACTGGAAATTATCCACCATTATTTTTTTTTGTCCAGTCTAGAACTGTTCTGGTATATCCCATGGGAAACATTATCAAATATTGCTTTTGTCGTTCTGTACGCCAATCTATGGGTTGAACAATGTCAGCTGGCCATTTTTATTTTCATATAAATATCTACGTTTTTACCGTAATTTTGTTATTTTGAATGATTAAATGTAATGTCATTTAAAAAAAATGAAATATGTGAAATTAATTTTGGTTCTTTATATATATATATACAAATATGTCATTAATCAAAACTGTTAAACGAATTTTCATTCGACTACAAATTTTATATTCATTTTCAAACCAGGACTAATTGAATTGTGTTATCCGTTGAATCTAAATTTTATATAAAAATTAACTTTCCTCGTAAAATTAATAAGCTACTTTTAATAACGTGCTAAACGCACGAATTTCAATCAAAAAATGTAAAGTCATGTTCCATTTTATGCTCATTATTGTTTTTAACTAACTAGTGATCTTATTTTCTTTCTTGGAATTTTCTTGTAGAATTTTCCTCCATTATTAAATTATGAACTTTGTGTAATACTCAAATGTACGAATAATAAACATTGTCCGAAACTTTGTACGATAATCAGTAGTCTTTTGAATTATTCGTAGGTTTGTTTATTGAAAAGTTGGGGTTTCTTGACGAAGTTCATTTCGAAAAATAAGTATGATTACATTGACCTTTAACATTTTACCTATGTTCTGTTTTAAGGTTATTTATAGTTGTTTGTTTCATTTTACATCGTTTAGTTCGACTTGTTTAATATATTCATATATATATATATATATATATATATATATATATATATATATATATATATTCTTTAATTGTATTTACGAGAATTCATGTTTATTTTTATATCTTTCTGAAAATATTAAAAATATTAGTGGTTATTTGGAAATTTCAAATTTACAACGAATTAAATAAGATTATTTTACTAGAAACTATTATATTATAGATAATAATAAATTCAAAGTGATATTATAACGAGATACAAAAAGATAATCTCTCGGGATATTGCGTTCACCACACTTAACGTTAATTAAATGCCTATTTTAATTAGTGTATAACAGTCTGGACGGTTTGTTTTTGTTGAAGCAAGGATAAGGAATTAAGTTATTTTCATATATATATATATATATATATATATATATATATATATATGCATAATACACACACACACACACACACATACAATTGCATATGCTGATACGTTATGCAAAGGTTACAGTTTTTTTTGTATTAAATAAATATTTGATAGTATATGTTAGAAAGTAAAATGAACAAATTAAAATTCATAGAACTTTGTTAAAACTGTTATTTAATCATACTGTATTGTTTAAAATAATATTTTCTTTCTCATTTATTTTTCGTAAAATAATAAATTTTTTTTCATTATTTTTATTGTAGTAGACTAAAAATTCCTTCTATATTTTTTTCAAAAAAAAAATTCATTATTAAAAATAGTAATCAATATCAGATGTTCTATAAAATTCTTTTTATTTTAAGAATTAATGAACTGTATAATATACTTCATTCTTGAATTTACATGTTATTTATTCTATAACAAAGATGTAAAATGTGTTAACAGGTTATTTATATCCATATAAATAATTATAAAGATTTTGGAATTAGTTTTGTGATTATTTTTGTGCTTGTATAAATAAATTTCTTTGTAGTTGTTTCTTGCAACCAAAAATAAATACTCTTTAAAGAATAAATAAATTTTTTTCGGATAATAATCTTAAAAAAATATTTTCTGAGAATATTTGAAATATAGCATATGTGATTTTGAAGTACTAGTTTTTTCCTTATATTATGTTTCATTATAGGATTAAATTGAAATATATTTTTGGTCAATAGTCTTCATTTTCTAATATATATATATATATATATATATATATATATATATATATATATATATAAATATATATATTTAAAGATTACTGTCTAGTTCTTTTGTCACATTTTCTAAAGTAATTTTATGATTTTTCGATTCGTTTATTTTGCAGTATTTTTAATGTTTAGTGTCAATATTTGGTCAATTCTTTTTATCAGATGATATTTTTCCATGATTTGTATATGCTGTCATAATTTTATTAAATACTATTACTCTGGAGATACTTAAGAATGCTGAAATTTTAATTTCATACGTTCTAGCTAATTGTGTATTAACGATTTGTTTTCTTTTAGTCTACTAAATTACCTCTTTTACAGAATTAAGTAAATTGTGTTAAAATATTATCTTTTAATATAATTATAGGAATTTTTGTTCATTATTTCATGAATTATTCAGGTAATATTTTTTAATTAATAATTTATATTTATATTTTTTAAGTTAGTGTGTTAGTAAGAAAATATTTATTTTTTATAGAAATAATTCTTAACTAAATATAAATTAAAAAAACATTCAATGATTTCTTATTATTTTCTCTAATTTACTTACTCAAATTTAGATAATAGTGAATTTTACTTTCTGAAAACAAAAATAGAATTTATGAATATAAAATCGTTAAATTTAATATTTTATTAAAGATTTTTTAATACTTAGATATTTAAAAAAATGTTATTTTTTGATATTTACAAAAATGAATGTAGTCATAGTGTTTAATTATAATAAGAAATAATAATAAATATTGTCTTTATGAACAATATTTGTATACATTTATTTCTTACAGAAAAATACTAATGGATTAAAAAAAATAAAAAACTAATATAATGAATGGATATATATTTTAATAGATAGAATGATTATACTGAAATAACTTCTAAATTTTTCGGTAAATATTCATGTAGATAACACCTTTAATACGTTTATTGATTTTAGTATTTGAATTGATGTGAAAAAATAATAAAGCATTAGAAGCAATTAAAATTAAAAATTAATTGACTTGTATATGAAAAATAAATTAAATACTTTTTTAATTCGAATAAACATATATAAAAATATTTTTGAAGGACTATAAAAAAGTAAAGCAGTATTTGATACGTTTTCTATGACAACATTTCTTTTATGTTATTTTTTATTCTACTTTTCAAATATATTAAATAATATTTTAAGATTGTATACAAACCTTTGTGTATATTTCAAGATTTGGTATCATGCTTGAACATAATATTGTCACAGAAAGTACATAAGTGCTATCAAAATATTATTCTATATGTTTTCATAAAAAAATCGTATTATATTTATTTTATATAAAGTGTAACGAAATTTATACTGTTTGTTTTTACATATAATATTATATATATAAAACATTTTTGTTGAACATAAATGTAATAAGAAAAAATCTAATTTAAGTATTATTTCTTTATATAAACATAATTATTTATTTTAATCTATTTTTAAAATAAATTGAATTTATATTATGACAACAAATTTATCAATAGATAATTAATATCAATACATTTTTTGAAACGAAGTTATCTAAGTTAGGCGAATATGAAGAAAACATTTCGAATTTTGATCAAAAATTCTTTGTTTATTAAAAAGTATTTTGTAAAAATATTTAATCGAGTATTGTAAAACAATTTATAAAATATGCCCTCTTTTAGAAGACACGCATAAAACAGTTTTTAATTTAAAAATTTCAGTTCGTTATAAACTTAAATGACTGTATAAAATATTAAGTGAATACTTATAAATAAATTAAGAGCTTTCGCTCGTTTAAACAGTCGTATTTTAGAAAGTGCTTTTAAAATAAAGTTCGGATAAAAATATATAACAACGTTTTTGTTGAATTTATAAAAAAACCAGTGTTTTGTATAAATTTATTTAAAAAAAGGTAATTGTTAATAACATCGTTTTATTTTCATTAAGTAAAAATATTAGATTTTTAAAATAATAATTTACTCATAATTTACAATTTTTTCGATTTTCATTTTATTCTACATTTTTTTCTCTAAATAATTAATATTAATTATTATTGACTTCATTGAAATGAAGTAGAAAGAGAGAATATCTTTCTTAACTAGTTAAATAAAAAGATTCTTTTTTTAAGATAAGTTAATAAATACAGTTCTTCTGTTAATTTAATCGAAAATCATTTTCTTCTTCAAATTAGATATTTTATGAAAATATTTTTTATTTTCTTTATTTACTTGGTTTAGTCACAGAATAGTAAATTTATGAAAATGTTTTTAAAACTATTCAATGATAATAGAATAAAATAGCACATAGTTGATATCAATATGCTAGCCATTATTTTTTATAACCTCACATTTACTTTATAAAACAAATATTGATTAAAATGTTACTTAATGTTTACAATTTTATGCTTCATTAATAAGTATTGTAGTTATTTAACTATTTAGTTTTGTAAGGCAATTTTCAAAATATACTTTTGTTTTTACTTTTATATCACGCGTACTAAAATAAATTATAATATCCCAATGGAATATTCTCGTTTTTAGAACATTTATATTCTTTAATGCAATAAACACTAACCATTTGTAGAATGTCTCGTAGCTGGAGTGAAAAATGGATTATATATGAACATTTAATGGGAAAAATAACATAGTATAAAGCAAGATAACTTGCTTCGTCAATATCTAAACCGAGTTTAAGTGTGAAAAATAGAACATTTTCTATATGGTGAGATATGATAAGACCAATTTATTATCAACTTCTTAAGTCAAAACAAACGATTAATTATAAAAAAATATTGGACAATTTGAATAATATACTTAAAAAAACCTTCGGTTGTTGTTAATAGGAAGCAAATTATCTTACAGTATGACATTATAAGGCTATATGTTTTTTAAAAACTCATAAAAAAATAATGGAATTTGGTTAGGAGGTTCTAAACAACTCAGCATATTTTATAGATATAGCATTTTTTTGACTACTATTTATTTTTGGCCTTATATTTTTTTTTAAATAAAAAATAGTGAAGATGTCGATGTGAGAAAGATACTAGATGAATTTTGAACTTCTAAGGTCGAGACATTTTATTGGAGAGGAATTCAAAAACTTTCATCAAGATGAGAAGAATTTGATAACATTCATGGAAATTACTCGTTGAAATAATATTAATAAACAGTATAAAAATATTTTCTTTTATTTTTTTAAAAAAACGGATATATTTCTCTGGAGATTTAATATAAGGTTCGTGAGTATTTGAAAAATCAACTAAATATTGTACAAAATTATTAAACTTAAAAATATTCATCATATTTGTATTATAAATGACAATCACTTAAAATTTGAACAATCATTTAATCCGAACGTTTTAAGATAAACCGACATCTAATCATAAAATACAGTCTTCTAGAAACACTGATCTTTTCTTAATAATATAATCTTCATAAATAACATAATCTTTGCATAATTTCACGTCTGTTTATATCAACGTAGTTTGCAATATGTTCTCTATGCCACCACTGTTTGTTTCAGTGATGGATTATGTATAATCATTATATTTATTCGGATCTATGAGCTTTATATATTGTTATAGCAAGGCACGTTATTTATTTATACGTGAAATTCTTGAATATAGATATTTTCATGTTTATATTTTAACAGAATGAATTTTAAAACTTAACTATTAATTTAATAGTAAAGTAATTAAATATAGTTTAAAATGTAGTTACCTAAATTTTCATAATAGTCATTGTCTAAAATACTAACGCTTTTATTTGAAACTACACGTTAGTAACTTAACTTTTAGTTAATTAATGAAATGATGGTATGTACTAATTCGGAAGTCACCTAAAACTCTAGTTCTAATATGAAAATGGAACTGACATCTTTGCCCTGAGGAAAAGTTTTGAACTCAAAGGCTTATGCTGTCTTTGATAATTACGTTTATGTTTGAATACAGAAGTGTTTGCAAAGATAATCATTATTGATATTAAAATTTATCATTAGTAAATAATTATATATATATATATATATATATATATATATATATATATTTGAAAATCTAGAAGTAATTAAAAACAGTGGTCTTGTAAATAAATAATTTGCTTATAAAAATTACAAATTTTTCTTGGAGAAAAGGTAATTTTTTTAACTAAAATAATAAATAAATTAGTTTAGATTTTGTGTATTGTGTAGAATAATTTTTCTTCTGTCGTATAATATAATTTTCATTAAAGTCAGTTATATTTAACTCGTTGATTTTATATTGCGTGAGGTTAATGAAAATTTCCAAAAATATATGGGAGTAGATTGAGTTGAAACAACAAAGGTAAAAAAAACGAATCTATTCATAAGTTTTATATAAATTAATTAAAATAATACGAAATATAATCTTGAAAAAGTATTCACAAAAGTTATAAGTTTTAGAGAATAATTATTTCATTTTTGATATTTCTCTTCTATTTTAATTATTAATAATATTTTCTTTATTTAATCACTTGTGACTAAATAAAAATTTTATAATTGAATACCAATAATATTTGTTGTTTTGGAACTGTGGCTGATTCACTTTACACAAATGAATTTTAACCCCAACACCACAATAATTTAAAGTGTTCAATAATCACTTATTGTTCACTTATTATTTATAATTATATAATCTATAATTATATCGGCTGATGGATTTCGATGGCGACGCCATCATCGTCAGAGCCTTTCTGTTCGAATACCAATAATATGTTATATCTATTTAATAAATTATAAAACTTGTATTATTTAGTAACATTTTTTTCATCTTATTTATATCTTTAGTTTTTTGCTGTATATTTACTTATTTTTCCTCTTTTTATATTTCTTAAATGATGTTATAAATTTAAACATTTCTCAGAATTCTGTTCATAGAATAAAAAATACTACAATTGATAGACATTACAGTTGATATATATTCTATAAAAAAATTACTATTACAATACGATATTATAGAATTATATTTTTTTTCTTTAATTTCTACTGCTTACTTGTTTAGGATATTTCAAGGTAATTGTTGTTATCATTATTTAGATAAACATGAAATATATTCAAATTGCTTTTATTAAGTTCATTATTTATGAATAGGTAATAAATTTAGTTATTGATTAAAATATAAAACAGAATTCCATGTCAATGAAAACATGTTTTTTTAAGGAAATTGTATTGATGTTATGTCTAGAAAAAGTAAAATTCTATATAATTCTCTTATAAAGAAAATGTGTATTGATAATATTATATATGTATACATATACATACATACATACACACACATATATATTTGATTAATGTGTTAATGAACTAATTCCAGATATACAACGAAAAATCATTTAATATTTATTTAGTACCGAACCGCAGTGTATTAGTTTTTAATGAGAAATTAACATAGTCCGAACTGAAAATAGAATTATCAGTAAATTGATTACCATCAAATTGAAACGAATCAAAACATACATAAATTTAATTTAACGAACTACAAAATCAATACGAAAAAAATATTACACGTAACGTGTGTTAAAAAAATATTTGATCCGGATAAAAATTTACCCATACGAGATTAACTGGATGATGATAGATGTCCAATTCCGTTTACATATTATCCACCATCCATTAAGGAGATTAATGAAGGACAACCGAGCGTAATGTGTCTGGATTATGCGACATTACACATGAACATTTTCTTCATATAGTTGTGTTTATACATACGGCTGCTTAACTAAATGTTATCACAGAGCAGATTTGTTCCAATTAAATGGAAACTAATCTTTAATTTTATCACATCGATAGTTATATATATATATATATATATATATATATATATATATATATATATATATTGTAGGTAGATAGATAGATATGATTTGTTTACAATACAAATTCGATATCAGGAAAATTTAACACAAACAACGAATAAAAATAGTTATTTGAATTTAGTTTTGAATTAAATTATAAATATATTTACGAATACATTGTTGCACATCAATTCAATCAAAACGAAAGAGGATTTGAATATTTGATTTACAATAGGTATTAGTTAGTTGTATATATTTAAATCAGATTCAATTAAATAATTAATTTTGTTATGTATCTGCTGAATATTTATTTAATAAAGTAATACAATTTTAATTTAGTTAACATATATGATACTAGGATTGAAAACATTCTATTTCATACAAATTTAAATATTAATTAATGATTAGTTTTATTAAATGTTTTGTGAATGTTTAATTTGCAGCAGAAAAATATTTTTAAATGAAACTAAATCATCATTTTCAAATGTGAATTTTGTGTTACAAGTGTTGTAGGTATTTATCTTTTTGAAATAAATATTTTTAAAAACACACATACATCATATATATACGAGGGTGGTCCCAGACGTACCCGACCCAACAAAGAAAACACAAAAATTTAAAAAAAAAATATATTTATTTTTCAACATAATCTCCTTTCAGCTCTATATAATTTTCCCAGCGATGTTCAATAAGTTCGATACCCTTTTTATAATAAGAACTGTCTTGCTCCTCAAAATACCCATTAACTGCCGACATCACTTCTTCATCGTTGGGAAATCTTTGACCACTGAGTCATTTTTTCAAGTTTGGGAACAGAAAATAATCCGAGGGAGCTAAATCTGGCGAATAGGGTGCGTGAGGTAGCAATTCAAACCTTAATTCATTAATTTTGTCCATTGCAATAACGGATTTGTGAGCTGGTGGATTGTCTTGATGAAACAACACTTTCTTCTTAGCCAAATGCGGCCATTTTTGCTTGATTTCTTCGCTCAAACGTTGTAATAAGTTCGCATAATACTCGCCGTTGATAGTTTTTCCTTTTTCAAGATAGTCAATGAAAATTATCCCACGCGCATCCCAAAAAACCGACGCCATGACCTTGCCTGCAGATGAAACGGTCTTCGCCTTCTTTGGAGCCGGTTCTCCCTTTTCAGTCCATTGTTTTGATTGTTCTTTTGTCTCGGGTGTGAAGTGATGGACCCATGTTTCATCCATGGTTATGAAACGGCGCAAAAATTCTGCTTTGTTGCTGTGAAACTTCGCTAAACACTCAATTGAAACATCTTAACGACACTGTTTTTGCTCGAGTGTGAGCAAACGCGGCACACATCTTGCACACAGCTTTCTCATGTCCAAATTTTCAGATAATATGCGATGTACCGCACTTTTTGAAATGCTTACTATGTCTGCTAGCTCGCGCACTTTCAGTCGACGATCATCCAGTACCGCTTTGTGGATTTTCTTCACCATTTCTGGAGTCGTCACCTCATTTGGTCGACCACTGCGATGCTCGTCTTGACAGCTCGTACGGCTTCGTTTAAACTCTGCTACCCAATATTTCATTGTTGTAAACGAAGGAGCAGACTCACCCAGATTAGAATCCAGTTCATCTTTTATATTGGTTGGGCTGAGGCCTTTCAAATAAAAGTATTGTATCACGTAATGATGACCAATTTTCCCCATTTTCACAAATTCACTGAAAACGTTCACTATTGATGGCTGCCAAACAAATACTAAACAACGTGGCGTCCTCAAACTTGAAACATATGCTTATAGATTGTATACTTTCTAATACAGTGATATTTTTCAAACAACTACCGTGATCTCTAGGTCAGGCCGGGTACTTATGGGACTACTCTCATATATATATATATATATATATATATATATATATATATATATATATATATAAATATAATATTTACCTATGATAAACACATTTATTATTTCTGAAAATAAATCATTCTTGAACAATTTTCTATTTTGTGGTAGATAATCAATACAAGAGAGATACTACATTGTATTAGTTTTGAGAAAATGTCAAAGTGTAGAATGATTTTTCTTATTTGTACTGACTGACCTTTTTATATTCATGTAAACGCCTCTTCGTGAGATTTTAAAATCCAATATATGAACTTTATTGTAAAATGTATTTTATACAAAAATCTTTCTTTGTTCGTAGTTGATATAAAATATAAAAAATAAACTAGTTAAATTAAAATATCATTTACGAAATAAAGTATTGGAAATATTAACAAAATGAAAATTAATTGGATCTATTATATGTGTGTGTCTGTATATATATATATATATATATATATATATATATATATATATATATAAGTGTATTTATATCCAATATTTAAGTGAGCAATTTTATATCTACCCCCAGTTTAAACATAATAATCTATAGAAAACTGCTTGGATAAGTTTTATGTAAATATAAAATCTACACACGATGATAAGATAAAATATCACGTTCATAATATAGATATTGAAGTAATCTATTTTATTGTTTCGAATAGTTTTATTATTCAAAATCCAGCTTATAAGATTTTATTGAAAATATAAAATATATTTCTATATGAATATTCAAAGATATTGATATTTATTTATAATACTCTATAATTAAAAACAACGATAACCAGTGAGAAAATTTAATCGTTATCTTAAAAATAATTTTTTTATACACTCGGGGTGAAAATTTCTCTTTTATATTTTTATCTCATTGAAAAATGAGATCAAAAGGTTGATGTTATCCTACGTAATTTTAATTATAAATGGGACACACATACACACACACACACACACATATATATATATATATATATATATATATATATATAAATGTTTATTTTTAGATTATCTGTAAAATAACATAAGCTTGTATCCTATAAATAACACCAGCAAAAAATAATTATTAATGGAAATATTATATTTTTGCAACAATTTCATCAATTTAAAATCTAAAGGAGAAGAAATTGTAAAATCTTTTTTACTTAACAAAGTTATTTTTTCTTTAATGTACATTAAATATTTTTCGATATTTTATTCGATCTCAAAGCTAAAATAACATGTTTAAAAAAATAGTAAATGTATTTGGATATTTTTTAAATGTATAAATGATCTATTTTTATTTTTTAAAAATTTGATTTTTAATCAGTGATTGAATTTAATATTTTTGGGTTGTTTTTCGATATCAATAATTTTTATATTTTTTAATAAAATGTGAATATTGATATTATTATTACCGTTATTGTGAATTTATGTATAATTACATAATTTATGTTTTATTTACAATTATTGATATACTATGTGAGCTGGTATTTACATAAGTAAAAAATGTATTTCTTTCCTTTAAATATTGTTTATTTTTCAAAATTCTTTCCTGATAAATTTGGTCATTTATTTTCGTCATTTTCTTATCAAAAATCTATCGGTTTTTCTTCAATTATTTTATTAAATATCTAATTTTCATGATTGTTTTTATTCATTTCAAAAATTGTATCAAGAATTCCTAACAAATAAATTACATTTTATTTTGTAAGAAAATCCAAAACTTTTCAAATAAAACAGTTTTTATTATAAACAAAATAATGTATAGATTATTTGTTTAATTTTTGATAATATTTCAATATTTTATTTTAATTTAACTTCCTTTTCATTTGTTAGAAGTTTTAATTTTTTATGTATAACTTCTTTATATACTTTCATATATATAAAATATGTATTATATAGAGTTATAAATCATGAATTTATGAACTATAAAGTTGTTAATAAAGAGATATTGGACTAAAATTTTACATATATTAAAAATAAATTGTCAACTTGAAATTGATTACGTTAAAATGTTAATTGCCAGAATTAATGCTGTAGTAATTTTATTATAATAAATATTGAATTTATATATATATATTATTTATATATATATATATATATATATATATATATATATATATATATGTAACAGAATTTATAATAATATTAAGATTCTCTCAAGCATTTAATGTGATAATAATTCAAATACGAGCTTACTTAATTGATTTCAGTTCATGAATTTTAATAATTGGCTTGAAATTTTACACAGTGCTTATATACTTTTATAATTAATTCAACAACATTATATTTTTACAATTTGTTTATAACTTCTATATATTTTAAGATAAAATAAAAAATACATCATGTTAAGTTATTCATAGCGAGTTACTTTTTTCTTCATGAAACAAAGATGAATTATTATATACAAAAAAATACGTTTCGCCTGTCGTCGTAACATGTTGAAATACTATTTAAGTAAGCACCTTATGGTTAATAAAAAACGAGCTATAACCGAATAACTCTGTTTCAGGGCGATGCCGCTGCACGTAGCGGTGCTTCTGGGAGCTTTCTCGTTGCTCTCGGTGGCCCGCGCCGATGGTAACGTCGGTAAGTTTTTTTCTTTTTCTTCTACTCTTGTTCGTTCGTGTATAAAAATTGTAACACGGTATAACGTAATTGTATGTCTATATTTTGAGCTGACAAGATCTTTGATAAACGCGATCGAGCATGCAAAATGAACGTACGTCGAGAGTGGTAAAAGCGTAATTGATGTTTTTCTTTCCATTTGACGTATACGACGATTTTAATTTTATATGGCCGCACTCGTAAATGTTTTAATAGGAGAAAAAGCATACACATTAATTACTAGCACTTTAAATTTGTATACATATATATATATATATATATATATATATATATATATATATATATATATACTGATTTGTTATTAATGAAAATGTAAAAATATCATTTGACAACCTTAAGAACGTTCACTAATCTTAAAATAATATTTATAACAATATTTATGTTATAGAAGTTGTATAAAAATTTGCATTTTCATATAAAACGTACACTAAATAATCATGTGTAATTTATTTATACGCACTAATGCTTAAATAGGTGAGCTTTTATTAGCATTTTAAATAATGTTTATGTTGAAACTCATGATCAAACATATAAAATGTGGTCAAATCGCATGTTTGTTTATACTTTAATATTATATATATATATATATATATATATATATATATATATATATATATATATATATAATTATGGATAAAAATGCTGTATAGTTATTTAACTGTCTCAAAATTATGAGTTTGTTTTTATTTTAATATTTTTTACTATGTTTGAAGTATTTTAATGAATTTTGAGCTATTTTTTTAGATTTATAATAATTTACATTGTTTATTTTAAGGGATTCATTTATTAAAAATAATTATAAATTCAAATTTAAAAAATATACTTATTCTACAAATTTATGAATATAATTAAAATAATCATATTATGTTACATGAAATTTTAAGTGAGAGTAAATATGAAAACTAGGAATTTTTATGTAATTTATATATATTATGTCTACCGAAAAGTTTTGTCTGTTTTTTGAATAAAAAAAATATAAAATTTATATACTGTTTATTAACATTTAATTAACAATGTAATTTCTGTTAATATTAACAAATTTTTCTCATCTTGATGAAAATTTTTGAATTCCTCACTGATAAAATATTTTTCCTAGGAGGTTAAAAATTTACCTAGTGCCTTATTTTCACATTATTATCATTTCAAGTAAAATTTTATATTTTGTAACTGTATGAATAATTAACTAGGCTCAGATGTATATTTTTTAAAGAATTAAAGAAATGTCTATTAAAATAACAAATAAATATTGAAAAAATAAAAAAAATGATTTATAGGAATGAAATTTTACAAGCAAAAACAGGTAATTATTTCAGTTTAAAATTTGAGTAAAGTTTTAGTAGACTAAAATGTATATCGTTCAGAAAATTAATAAAATAATATTGTTTTAAAAATGTTTATTAAAGATGGTCAAAAATTTTAAAAGATATGAATTTATATTAAGTATTGCATTTTTTATATTTTAAGTTAAAAATATTTCTTTCTGCAGTTTTTATATATTTTTTTCTCTATATACTAGATAATATGTTTAAAAATTTTACTTTTCTTTCTATGGTTTTCTATTTTTAATAACATTCATAATAAATTTCAATATTTTATATATGTTCAATAATATTTTATTTTTCATATAATTTTCTGTTAAAAATTTGTTTGGAAAATAAGTATTGTATACAAAATTGTTAGAAAACTCAAAAATATTCCATTGATTTATAAAACGATTACTAAGTTTTACGACGTGAGTGGAAAATTCTAAAGTTTAGCTTTTAAGATAGACAGTATAAACAGCAGTCACATGAAATGAAAAAAAATTATCATAAATTTAACATAAACGTCCGATTTTTCTAGGAATTACTTTTTGTGTCTGAATAAAAACCAACTCTAAAACGTCGTAGAGTCTCTATACAACCAACTCTTAAATTCTATACAAAAAATAATTTTTAAAGTTTGTTTTATATCATCTTCTTTTCAACAATTGTAAATAAAATTTGATTTTTTTCTACTTAGTTCTTTTATAACTAAAAAGTTTTCAAATAAGTATCTTGAGAATTTTGTTATATTTCTATAATATATATATATATATATATATATACATATATATATATATATATATATACATATATATGTATATGTATAGTATATACGTGTATATTTATTTAGAAACATATGTACTGAAAAGTATATAAACCATAAAACTGCTTTTGATGTATATATAAAAGCTTATAGTCGAAGCACTTAGTATTACATTTCGTATATTTTATATTAAACATTTTTGAAAATTTATACCTTTGATATGAAAATCATAAAATAAATTTTTGATGACATTATATAGACTACAAATTATTTTATATATTATTAAACTTTAATTCTGATATATTTGCTTCATTAAATTATTATTGTTTGTTTAAAATGAAATTTTATTTTTTATAGAATTGATTATCAAATTATATAATATATTTTTTATTTATTCAATCAATTCAGAATTAAATATTATTATTATCCTATTCTCTTTTAAAATGATTGAATATTTTATTTTTATATAAAAAGAATGCAAATAAAAATAAAGATATATTTAATTGTTCTTTCCTTTATTTAAATAATTTGAACATTCGTTTTTTGTAGAATATTTATTTTATTTTATTTTTTGTTTTTCAATTATAAAGTTCTTCTAAGTTACTCGTTAAGATTGTTTACATTTAATATTGTCTCTTAATGATGGAATCGATATCTTTTGTGTGCTATTTCTACATGAACTTTTTTATTTATTTGTTAATTCTGAAAATGTGATATAATTTCAAATTCTTTTTCTTAGAAATATTATAAAATAACATTAAAAATAAATCTTTTAAAATAAATTTAAATTACAATGTTTTTCGAAATTAACAATTGTTAAAAATCAGATTTAAAAAAATGTAAATTTAACAACTACTTTTTTAAATGTTATATTTTATAATTCGTTTAATGTAATGTGAATATATAATCGTATTTTGAATAAAAATGTGTATTTATACTATCAAGATCTTGATTACAACAAAAGTTTCGAAGAAAATACCTGTAATGTTTCGACTCTTTTGTCGTTTTACTTCTGAACCAGTCTGATAAGTTTAACAACTTTCATTCGTAGTGTCTGATATCGAACCTACGCTTTGAAGTGCTATGGCGAATCTTATCAACATTTTGCGACACTACGGGAACAACTTTTTGATCTCCAGAGAAACATTATCCATTAAAAACGTTTTTGGAATAGATATAACAACACACATACACATATATTTATGTAGGTATCGTATGTCTTTGTAAATGTGCTTTTTATAAAAATTCACACAAAAGAAACATACATTACAGTAAAGTTGTCGGTGCTATTGTCTTGTTTGATATAAAAGATGACAATATACTAGGAAAAACTGAATTTTTATGTCATTTTATCTCTTATTTGAGTGCACAAAATATATATAAACACGCACGCACATATATGTATATAAAATATATAAATGTACAGTCACAAAAACTGTATTAAAAATCAAGAAAATAGTCTATTTGTTAAATTGATATTTTTATAAATGGAATCAATTAGTGAAGCAATATGCAAAAAAATAAAAAGTGTAAAAAGAAAATACATCGTACGAATGAATATTCAGCTAGAAGTTTCTAAATAAAGTAATTCAGAGTTTATTATTTTATTAAATTTGAAAATGTGTAATTCGTTTTATATAGGTATTAGTACAATTTTCAATTTTACTGGATTAAGAAATATATATAAAGAATTGAGGTAAGTATCGAAATATGAAATAAAAAAAGAATTGAGAAATATTCAAATTATTAAGAAAGTTTATATTTTATTTTAATTAGAAAATTCAACAATACCAAAAATATTTCAAATGTACATGTATACAATTATTTTAAAAATAAAATGAGTTATTCGAATTACTATAAAAATAGTTGTGTACTTCATATTTTTTAGTTTACAATTATAACTTCATGTTTTATTTTCTGTTGGTTGCTCTTGATAAGATATCCTTAATTGGATTTTCTATATTAACTTTTCAATTTAATTATACGTTGATGGAAACTTCTTGTTATTGTTGATTGTTTCAAACTTTGTATATTATTAATCTTTGAAAATTATTAGTTTCTCTATTCAGATAGATTTTTTTGAATTATATATCTTTCAAAATTAATATATCTATAATAGATTACATATTATATATATATTATAATTTAAAAAATATTTTTTAAAAATTTAACCAAAAATATTTCAATTTAAATATTTATATCAAATTACTTGACTAAAACTCTTTTTTTGATATTCTCCTAGCTTTTTAAATTTAGAACAAAATATCCTTGTTTTTTTCATCCATAAAATATCATATTTTATTTCTTTCAAATATCGAAAAACAGTCATATAAATATTGAATTTTTAAATCTTTATAAAAGACAATTCCTTGTATTCTAAAGTTCAATTCATTTCCTTATATATTTTCGTGAATAAAATATCAAGTTTCTATATCATAAAAGGAAAGTTTTAGTATAGATTTTTTATTCTTTTAAATAACAATTTTCATTAATAAAATAATTTTTTAATTGTTCTTTGAAATGTTCATTCATTCTACTGTTATCAGTTTTTAATATCGAATGAATACTTATTAATGCTTAAATGGGTACAATACAAGTATTTTAAATGCTGTTTATGTTGAAACTCATCATCAAACACATAATATGTGGGTGTATCAAATGTTTGCCTATATTTACATTTATGTATACATACATACACACACGCATATATATATATATATATATATATATATATATATATAAAGAGAGAGAGAGAGAAAGAAATTTGTCGGGATGGACTGGAAGAGAAAGGCACTGGATCGGTTGAAGGGAAAAATTTTGGTAGAGATCTTCATCCATCAGTATATATATATATATATATATATATATATTTGTATATATGGATAAAAGAAATAATTATTTCTTTGAAATAAATTGTATAATTATTTATATGCTTTTTTAAATTATAAATTTATTTCAATTGTAGTTATTTTTAATTTGATTTAAAATAACTTCAAAGATAAATTTACATTTATAGTCTACAAGAAAATTATTTTCATTTATTATAAGTTTATGATAAGATTTTTATAAATAACAGCTAAATCAGGGTGGAAATTAATTATTTAATGTTTTCGTAACTAACATTGATTTACAATTTTAAATAACAAATTCAAAAAAAATCTAATTTAAAATCTTATTTTTTATAAAAAACAAATTTATTATAGTGAGTGTAATTTAATTTCATCTATTTATTTACATATATTTTCAAGATAGTTAAAATAAATAATATAAATTTTTATTTCGAAGTGATAAAAATAATTAACTAGTTGAAAAAGGAATAATTAATTTATTTCAGGACCGTTGTAAAGTAATTTACTTGTTTATATTTTTTATTCAACACTGTTTTAAATATTGTTGATTTTATTTATCACGATGATATCATTCTAAATCTCTGGCTATTAATGATTACTTTTTTTGATTAAGCTTGAAAATCCATTTGTAAATTTATCGATTAGTGGTTTCTTTCTAAACAGTTTTATGTACCATGTAAATAAAGGAACATTTGGTCTCCCCTATTTTTATATCCATATATGTACATAACGTATTTATTTAATTTATATGGGAAATATTCTCCCTTTATTATATATATATATATATATATATATAATGTAACAAAATAAACAAGTGTCGACAACGATGGAGAGATTAAAGCCATAACTTAATTAAAACTTTTCACATCGTTTCTGAATTAACGACATCAGGTTAAAATTCGTATCATTAAATATTTATCAACGTCGTTTATACATTAAATAATTAATTTAGCGTAAAATTTCGTACTAAGAATATTTTATGTAGATTAAGCTTTTTTAATAATAAAATGTGAATTTTTTTTAATATAATTAAATTTTTAGTTCAATTTTTATACAAAAATTAGTTACAAATTTTCACTTTTACTGTTTTTTAAGGTTACACATTTTTTATTTAGAATTTAGAGCTATAAGGTTAGAAAATAATTTTATTATTGATTGGTATTAAAACAGATGATCTTTTGGTTGTTAATTACAAAAGAAAGAAAAATATAACAGTAATATTTTATTAAAATTAAATTTAAATTATTTTTTTTTTTTAGAAAAATACATTAAGAAAACTTATTTTTGATACTGATAAGATACTGATAGATTATTTTAATTAATATTGCAAAAAAATAAATTTAAAAAAAGAAAATAGTTTTTTTTATTTCTGTATAAAATCAATTCTTAATTTTTCACAAAATCATCTATATATATATATATATATATATATATATATATATATATATATATATATATATATATATATATATTTCTACAGTGAAATTTATATCTTACACATGTGTACAAAAATTGAAAATAAAAATAAAAATGTTTAATATTTTTTTATGATAATCATTAAAAATGTTTTTCATATAATTCATTCAATAGAAATAAATAACATGTTTTGAAATGTATTTATGATTTTCATTCTTTGTAAATGAATCACTCTGTAACATTACGAATTGTTATAAAATATTTAATAATCAATTTTTATTCCATTTATTTGTTAATATGTATTGTAATTGCCATGCTATTATTTTTAGAGCAATGCATATAGATTTTATAATTTCTGACTTTGAAAATGTTAAAATCATACAAACAAGTATTGTAAATTATTAATTAAGTACTAAATTATTTCGAATATCATTTTCGATTTACAAAAGAACGATTTAAATTATTTATCAATCTTGCTGCTACAATGACCCGATATGAAACTCGATGCTATTAAGTATAATTTATTAACGAAATTATCGATTTCCTCATAGTGTAAAATATTAAACTACAAGCGAATTCACTTTCGCACAAACGAAATAAAACCTCAACACCACAAGATGTTGGAAAAGTGTTCAATTATTATTTATTGTTTTCTTTCTTTATTTATAAACTGATACGCATTTTGAAAGCAATGCCATCATCGTTATAAAATCTGATTTAAGATTGTATAATGCAGTGTTCTGATGATAAAATGAATAATATAATTTTAAATAATGGTACTGCTGTCGAAATGCGTATTAGCTTGTAAACAAAGAAAGTGAACAATAAATAATTATTGAAAACTTTTTCAATATATTGTGGTTTTAGAGTGATAATTCATTTGTATGATATTAAACTACGATTTTCTTTTACTTCGGCTTGATATATATAATCAAATATTTTTCAAATTACTGTCATATATAATCAATGTGAGAGACGTTTACAGCGCGTAAAATATCAAGCTCGTATTTTATTCACCCATACCACTCGAAAAAATGCGGTAAGTGATATGAACATGTCTTCTCTCAGGTTATTTTTATTTGAATTTTTGTTCGTATACGTTTTTAAACAAATTATATTTTCAAATATGACTATATTTTTTTATTCAAGATGTATTGAAATTGATTTCGAAAATATAGACTTACATGTAATTATTTTTTTAATTTACACAACGATTCGATTTCATTTCAGTATCAATATTATAAACTTTTATTTCTTAATATAAAAAAAGAAATATCTTTACTGAACTCGAGCTTTTTGAGATATTTTTCAAATTCTACATTCGGCGAACTTAATAACTTGTACAGATAGTGGTATGAGAAGTAGTTGAGGAAATACGGTATCTAATATTGGTAAGAAATAATGTTACGGAAATATTTAAACAGAGGTTTTTCTAGAAAGTAAGATATCAGATATATTCAAGTAATAAGTTAGTTTCAAAGAAATGTTTATTGAAAATTCTATAGATTATATATATATATATATATATATATATATATATATATAAAATATGTGTGTATAAAAATCAATAATATTTCATTCATCAAAATTTTAAATTATATTTTTTCAAATATTTAAATTTAATTTTTTTATATAAAATTAAATTCAGGCAATTTGGAAATTGGAGAACATTTTGAGAAATAATTTCACAATATTTTTATTTTTCCAATTGTTATTTTGTATAATTTATTTTAAAAGAAAATTTGTGCTACCTTATCTGATTTATTTTAAGAAAGGACATTATTTGTATTATATTTGTAAAAATGTGTAAGTTGTTAATAAAAAAATTAATAATGTTAACAAATATGTTATGAAGTACATGAATTTTATGGAATTTTTATGTTTTATATTTTTATTCATGAAAGTAAATAAGAAAATATTGGACTAAATTACGTTTTAATATTTCAGAATGAAGTAAACAGAAATTTTACGTTCTTGCGATGTATTCTCTTTGAATAAATGCTTTTCAAGAACATAATTCGTAAGGAAACTGTCAGAATACACATAGATTACCCTGTAGCATAAATTTGCATTCATAAAATAATAAATTAAATTCTTACAGACTTCATTCATAAAATTATAAATGAAATGTTGCAATATATATATATATATATATATATATATATATATATATATATATATATATATATTTGTGTCTTCTTATATATCTAGATTCCCAATGACCGACAAATATGACCGACTCATTACCATTTCAAATATTTATCTTTTGCCATAACATTTTTAACTTTTGTTTTCTTTCTAATTCATTCGGTTTTCTTCCAATCATTTCGTGTTATTCCTGATATATATCTTTCTATCCTTCTTTGTGTTGTCTAGAGCAGTTGAATTATTCTGGAATTTAAAAGGTAGAATATATTGATACACTTTTTTAAAACATAGAGTTACATTTAACTTTATAATGTATGAATTTCTTCCAAACTGACACCAGCTTATTTTTAATTTTCTGTTTACTTAATTATAAATTTTCTGTTTGCTTAATTATAAATTTATAAATGTTCCTTTAATGTTAATGAGTCATCCCATATATATATATATATATATATATATATATATATATATATATATATATATATATATATATATATAGTCGGAGAGTCCCTCGTTTTCAAGTCGAGGGTTGAGCATGAAGGCCGACAACCTCATCTTGTAAAAAATAACTGTCGAGAAGGGAGTAAACCCCGAATAAAAAAATCTTCACCAATCCGCCTGGTCAGCGTGGTGAATATGACCAAATACCAATGAATGGTAGCATTCATTGTGGCTTTCGTCCAGTAGTGGACTGATGTGGGCGTTATGATGATGATGATGATATATATATATATAATTATTTTTTCTTATTTAATTATTTTATTATTTTTTTAAAACTTTATCATCATTTTCATAATTGCTAATTTTATTAATATAAAAAAATAAAAAATAATAATTAAAAGAAATTAGGTTATGCAAAGTTTTTAAATATATGAAAAATATTTAAACAACATTCATTTTTACATTAATCAAAATAGTTAACAATAAATGATACAATTACTTGATATAAACTCAAAATATTTAAATTAAAAATAAAATTCATGTTTTCAAAAAAATTATTCAATATCTGATATAAATGTTATTAATCCTTTTAATCCAGAATAAACAATTTGGTCAGGAATTTTATCTTATGCACCTCCCTCGAAATATATTCAATTTTCTCAAAAATTATCAAATCAATTTTTCTAGTATAACTACATCAATATATGTTAATAGAATCTAATGTCCCTTTTCAGCACAAAATGTGGTTTTAATAGTAAAATATGAGATTATATTTTTATAAAAAGTACATGCTGAATTATATTCTTTTTATTTTAAAATAAAATTTTTTCGTTATTTGTCTATTTGATTACTAAAATCTATTAATGTTTTCATTAGTGTCTTAATTTCCATTTTCATTCTTTTTCAGTTCATAGTTGTCAATGTGATATTGTAAAAATGAACATAATATAATTTTTTTAAAAATATATGAAATTATAATCATTAATTGCAGTAATTTATTTATTAATATTTCTATATATGATCAGGTTTTTTTAATTTCTCTATATTTTGTTAAAAAGTTTTTATCTAAAATTGACTGGAATTTATTTTTTTTCTACTAAATTTTTGTCTGAATAAAAAAATTCGTTCCGTATTGATTTCGAGTTATATGATAATAAAACACGCTATTGAAACTAGCTGTAGAAAGATACTGGAAATTGAAAGTGATTTTAAGATCATAATTAATTAAGAGTTATTACTAAATACCTAGATCAGAAAAATGGAATTTTAAAATAGTAACTTTAATTTTGAATTGTTGAGATTAAATTTATTATTGAAGTTTCATTTTGGAATAACAATTTTAATTTATATAAATATATATTATTGATCATGAAAATATATATTATTTCAATACTGAACTCGTTATTATTTATTATGTATGGCAACATTCGTAAAATATAATTTCGTAGCGATAAACACAATCGAAATCACAATATTATAATTTAACAATTTTATTTTGTATACGTTTAGACTCGCAGTTTTAATGAAATAAGAACGTCTGGCCGGTATGAATTCAATTTAATTCGAGATAAAAAAATCTGTAAAATGTCTTGTATATAGCCTCAAACAAATAATACGGTAAAATCGAATCAACCGTTACCAACGCCATAATTACATCCGATCGACGTCGGTTGTGTCATATGTATCATTCGTTGATGTTAAAAACAACGTCGAGTACATGGCCGGGCAACTATGTAGCTCTCCTACGCGAAGCTCGCCCACGCTTTTCATTGAGCGACGAGCTTTTGACGCCCACATATTCGCCTGGCTAGATGTATGTTCGAGTAATATGCAGAGTTCAAGATACACTTCGTGTAGAAATTTTACATCATCATTGTATTCTGTATGTTACTGCCATCTTTCTCTATTCACCTGATATTGTGTTCCAGGCTCCGGATTAAATATATCTAACATAAATGTTTACCAAATTAAAAAAAAAAATACTGTACGGATTTGTTGTAAAAAACAACTGTCTAGCAAGGGATTATTCAAATATAATAAGCATAAACAGTAAAAAATAAAATAAATATTTTTTAAAAAATTGTATCTGTTGTATTTCGGTTTAATGGATATATAAAGATTTTTTATTAATTTTATTTTCGTATAGACTTATATTTGAGTTATAACAAAAAGAATTAATAAATATATTACTGAATTGAAACCTTAAATCAAAATGTTATAATTATTTTTTTATAAATAAATATTATTCCACTTCTGCTTCAAAGCAACACTATTGATTTTTCTGTCATGATTTCAAATAGTTCCAAACAATACATAAGTATTTAGATATCTGTTCTATAAAATATAAATTAATACTATTTTATCTATAAATTTTGAATGAGTGTCGTCTAAAAATAACTTTGAAAATTCATACATACATTGTGTGATATAAAAATCTATACATGGTTGTATACTTGTGATTAAAAAATTATAACATGAGATGTTTAATAGAATTTATTTAGAAGATGACTCTTTGTTAATGTGCCTATGAGAATTGTTTTCATTTAATTATTTTATGTTAGAGAAAAAAATTAATAAGTTTTTTTGTGTATGTATATATATATATATATATATATATATATATATATATATATATATATATATATATATATAGGGTCACCTATAAATAACGTTTTTTAGAGAACATTTTGAAATGAAATAAAAAATGACATTTCAAATTTAAAATATATTTTTCTTTATTATTCAAAATTCCTCTCCATCTTAGTCTTGAAATTTCAATAATCTGACAAAAAAAATCGTTTAATTTTGCCTAAAAAGTAAATCGAGCTCCTTTCGGACATCAATTTTCGAATTAAATTGTTTCTTACTAATCAAATTTTGGAGACTTTGGAATAGATGATAATCTGATGATGCCAGGTCGGGAAAATGCGGTGGATATTTTGTACCTTTCCATATAAACTGTCTCAGTTTTTAGAGATTTTCTCGTTTCATGCGAGATCAGGCGTTGTCATGGTGAAAAATTACATCTTTTCTGTTGGTGAGTGCTGGTCTTTTTTCATCGATAGATTACTTTATTTGGTCTAGTTGTTCACAATACAATTTTTTTGTGATGGAGTGATTGATTGATAGCAGCTCATAATTGATAATTTCATCCATATCTCACTAAATCAACAGTATAATTTTCTTTGAATGGAGTTTTCCCTTTGATTGTGGGGATTCTGTCTCGTTACGGTTATCCCATTGTATTCGACGTTTAATATTGTTATTAACAATTTATGTTTTGTCACTATTAAAATTAATTATATGTTTAATTACTTATACGTCATCTTTGAAATCATATATATATATATATATATATATATATATATATATAATTAATTTAAAAAAATAATGAGTGTAAATATTATTATAATTTTTTTAAAATATACATATTTATAAACTGTTTTCAGCAAATTATTGTAATAAGAGTCGTTTAAAAACTACTTTTATTATAACATTAATTGAATTTAAATTTTTATGATGTAATTTTATAACACATGTAATTGAAATTAATTAGAAAATTCCAGTATAAGAGACTATCTCATCAAAAAAATAATATTTTTTTCTCTTACGTATTAAATTTACGATATTACAAGTTTGTCAATCTGATTTTATTTAAAAAAAATTGTTTACATCCAAAAAAATTCCTGGATGACATATTTCATTTTCTTATTTAAAATTAAAATATTTTATTTTTCGTTTGAGTAAAATGAAATTCATAAAATCGATTTTCATAAAATAATAATAACATAAATGTGATACACTTGTATTTTTTACAGGCATTCTAATACAAACATGGCTTTAAGTTTTGTTGATTACCTTTATAGTCTCTTTTTCAAGATTTTAACTTTTATATAAATACGAATATGAGATTATTTTATGTTCTTCTATATTATTTTGCTTGTTTTCTATAAATTAATGTTAGACAGTGTTAAAATATTTGAAATATTTAATTTTATGTTTATTATTAAAAATATTAACTTTTAAATTTTAATAACGATTATAATTGAAAATAATTATATTTCAATCTTTTTCTTTCCTTTCGTTTTAAGTTGTTATTTCGTATTTGATTTGTAACATCACAAATTATTTTTTAATAACGTATTTTATATCATCAAAATTTCATCTGTGGTTTATTTTTTAAAATTCTTCTAACGGCTAGTTTATGCTTTTAAAAAATCATGATATAAATTTAATGGAATTGAAAAGAAATTTTCTACTCTGGATTTCTATAAAATAATTACACATTTAATTGAGACAAATACTATTTATAGATAAACTAGCTGAAGGCAATACCTAAGAAAAATAGAATGGTCTTAAACACAACAATGTATCTAAATTCATTTTTATAGATACAATAAACATTGAAAGAGCTGGATTGAGTCTTTCTCATCTGTTCACCTTATCCACTTGACCTGGTTTTCTCCAATTACTGTTTATTCCGGTCATTAGAGAATTCATTTAATACACCAAAGACAATAATTTTCAGGAAGTTAAAATCCGTGAGTATTTTTGATAAATAAAAACACGAATTGTTCATTCCAATATTTTAATATTGTATAAAAGTGTTCAATAATCACTCAGTGTTTACTTTTTCATGTTTTATAGTTATGGAATTAACATTAAAATATGTATTAACGAAAAAGTGGTTATTAAACATTATTATGAAATTTCGATGTATTATATTATTGGAAATGAATTAATTTTATAAAAATAGTATTTTAATTTTACTAAAAAGTAACCAGTTTAAAAATAATATGAGATATTATAAAAATGTAAATTTATTCCCGAATACGAATTTTCGATTTACAAAACGAGTATTTACTTTTCTGATATAAAACATAATTTTCAATTGAGATTTTTAAAAAGAAAATTCCTTACTTTAGATTGAAAAAAACTTTATTGAAATTCGAAATACTCCGAATTCTTTATTTACAAACCGTTCTATCTAACTATATACGAGTAATACTTTGAAGATTGTAAATAGAATAACACTAATCTGACGACTTATTTAAAATAAATAAAATAACATTTTCAATCTACGAAGCGTGTTCGTATTCGTACTAAAACTTGGTAATTGTCAATTTAACGATCGTTTACTAAAGAAATCACATTGATCTTATTCTATATCATTTTAATAACTGTTTTATGTATTCATACTCGTTATATTGTACAATTATATGGTACTTTTAATGACACAACTATTATCGTTAAACTGAAACGAGTATTTAAATTCATACCGTTACTTATCGTACATAGAAATATTGCATCAATTGTGAACATGCGATATTCTTGTACGCACCAATGTACATTGTGTGATAAAATTAATGTTACACCTTATCTGATAAAGTTGAACCCTGACTTATTAACATTTTAATATTTTTTTTAATGATTCTTATATTAGTGATATTTATTTTAAACGAATTAATATCCTTTTAGTACACCTACCATACATTAATAAATGAAGTAATTAATCTATATCATTTGTCTAATGGAAATTATTTTAATATGTAGGCGTATTAACAAAGGTTGAGAAATAATATGAATCTATATAAATTAATAACTATCTATTAATATAAAACTCTTGCATAACTTTTAAATGAGATTATAATTGAAAATATAAATTAAAATTTTAGTTTTTATAAATTGAATTTGTTTTATTTCAAAATGATATATTTAGTTTCTTAATATTTAAATAAGGCTTAAATAAAACACCTATTACTCACCTTTACAACACCTATTTACATAAATTTATTTTTAATTTTCTTAAAATTGTAATATATTTCTATTTTATTTCATAAACGTTTATTAAAAGTGAAATACAGTTATATTATTTAAATTATACTATAAATAAATTTGAATTATATTTTTAGAATTTAAATGAATAAAAGGTAAAAATAAACAGGTAAAAATAAATGAATACTAACTGAAATATACGATTAATCGATTTTTCGTTGTTATTAATTCAATTAATCATAAATAAATCATTTTATAACAACACAACATTTCAAACAATTGTTCAATAATCTCATTGTTTATCAGGTCATCTACAAAACGTACAATTTTAAATTTTCCATTAGATTTCTTATCTTTCTGAATACATTTTACATTTTTTTTATTATTTGTTTATGTTGATAACAATACCAAAAGTTGATTTATTTTTCCAACGAAATAATGATTAAATAGGTACCTGCTACCCGTATTGCATTTATCTTGTATAAGAATGGATTTAATATTCCCTTTTCTGTCATGTTGAACAAATAGTCTACTCTATACATAGTACCGCAATGAAATCGTCCCTCATCTTAATCTTACTTTCAGTCAATTGTTCTCTTGGGGTTA